>JAIGNY010000395.1:695000-1027500 GCA_020152595.1 Chiridota heheva
ATTTTAGCGTGATTTTGTGATTTCCCCCCTCCCTCTCCCCCCCCCCTCCCCCACACACACTTTTAGCTTTTCCCCACTTTCGGTTGGCAAATCCTGTCTCCTTTGAGATTAGGAAGCCAGGACGAATATGTTGATAATTGACCACCGGGCGAATAGGTACAAATTATAAGGAGAGGATGTACCGTAAAATGTGTAGGAGATGTTGAAAACCTCCCCCTAATTGGTGAAAAATAAAATAAAATACTGTTTTGAAAAGAAAAAATGCTGCCACAATATGCTTGGTTTCAGATGTACATATTGAAGAAAAAACATTGTCAGAAGATTTGGCCATGCTGGAATCCTACTCTTTAATTTCTTTCCTTCAGGGCCCGGCGAATCAGGCTGAATCAAAGCAACTTCTTTTTCTTACATCAGTATATCAGTCCCGATATCAGTATATGCATTAGGTGGTTCACTGTTTGAAAGTGTCAATGCAAATATTAAACAAAATTTACAAAGTTTATCGGGGACTTATTCTTAACATTTCTAATTTTTTAAATTAGACAAGTTGAAACATGATTTGACGGACGGCATTGGTGTCAATAATCATTTTTAATTGTTTGGCAAATTTTTATTTTCTCGGCTCGTGCAGGTAAATATCTTTGGATGGATTAAAACTAGGTAAGCTAATAAGAGAGGAGAACACGTAATCTATTCAAATTGTTCTCATGTGCCCGTCCAAATTTGTGGGGCGGATTCAAAAGTGTGTTTTTGTTTTTGTTTTTGTTTTTTACTTAGGGAGAGGGGAGGGGTGGGGTTACAAAATCACAATAAGATGCAAAATAAATCACCATACTACAGTATACATTTTGGAAAAAAAGTGGGGGTGGGGCAAGTGCTTCTTGCTCCCCAAATCCAGCTTACGCTCAAACCATAGACCTATATGTAGAAACCGGGGACCAGGGGGCGTCCCCTCATTTTTGCGAAAATTGACAAAAGTTTCCATTTAAAAAAATAAAAAGTGCCCCCTAATTACTGTCTCCCCTCCCCACTTGCCCATGTTCCTTCCGTCATGGCCCGTATCCCTCGGATCCTATCACCACTGTATTATTTTTTTAAACATTACTATATTGTTAGTATCATGCAAATCAAGGAACGGGACATCGAGGCTCGGTTTGTTTCAATATTTTTACTTGGTCCCACCTGCCGAATATCTTGTTCAGGGTTTGTATTTTATAAAATTTAAATTATTAGCCATTTATTTCCTTCCCAAACTTCCTTTAGAGAGAACTTATTCCATCATCTCATGGACCTCAATTTTTAACTATTTAGAAACTTTACCAACTGACCAAACAGTAACATATGCGTATGTGTAAACACAGATTTACTCGATTCAAGAAAATGTAGGCCAAAACAAATTGTAATAATTTGGAACAAAAACATTCAATATTGGTTATTTCTTACTGATTCTACTTTCTAAACAACTAGTTTATCTACTCTCATCATTTTTATAAGTAAAGGAGAGGGAAATTAATTTAAAATGGAAAGGATGTTTGTGCAATAAGCCTGGCCCGTTGTCCAGAGGGTCAACTCCTGGCGTATAAATACATGTAATAAGAGAAGTTTGTTTATGATGCAAATTGCGTCATGAGCTTGAAAACTTTATCGTGTAATTTAATGGGTGAGTGAGCAAGTAATTCAACTAGGAAGCGGGGGTACGAAATATGATCTCTCGACCAAATTTATATTACTGGTCGGGTGTTTGGGACACATTTTTAATGCGGCCTTAGGATCGTAATGTGGGAAAGCCTGGAGCAAGATGTACACAGAATAATATTAACATGATGTTGGTTAAAGTACTTTTGAATTTAAAGCTTTCATATTTGGGACTTTATGGTATTACGTGTCTTCTTAACAGGAAGTGAGATCACCATGTTCACTTTCCATTACTGTGATGACAAACTATGGAATTATTTGGTTTAATTGATAATTCTTATGTTCAATTTTTTCAGATTATAAACAAGTTCATATAAATATCCTACTTATGAATTATTAGAATAAGTATAAATAATCAGGATAAAGTCATTTAACCAGTGCCTTTCAATGACAATTTTGGGTACAATAAATACAACATTTGAATAATGCGATTACTATGCCGCTTTCAGTGTCATGCCAACCATTTTATATGATGTAGTGGAATTTTAGAACACCTATCTCAATGCAATAACATTGTTTGTTCGCCGACGTTACTGGAGAAACATTTCAATCATTGCAAAAACAATGTCCCCTGCAACGGTTTACTTGGGCAAACAATTCTGATATGTCACTGTTCATAATCCTCTTCATTTTATTTATCAACAATGCCTTGCTCAATGTCAACTTCCTCAAAGTCAGGCATGTTTGAACAGTCTTTGAGCATGCATTCATCGATCAATTCAACCCATTTATCAAGCAATCACAAATTGGGAGCTGACAAGTTTGGCGGCAACATAATACAAATTATGGGACCACTTGTGGAGCAGGTAAACCTGTCATCCACCAAATCTCAAAGTTGCCATTTTCTCCTGATATCCACCCATTTCCCACAGCAGAAGGTACATATGGCGTAGCATTCAAACTTCGTCACCATATAGTACATTGATAACTTGCTCTAAAAATATGCTAACGAAGGCAATCTTCACATGGTGGGAGCTGCCCTGACTCCACTTTTTTTTCTTGGCTCGCCATATTTCAAATCAGAGATCATTGACCTTTCATATTTGAGTGCGTGCAAGGTACACTCTGCACTTAAAAGAGTTTATCAGACGGCTGCCATACCTCACCCAATTCTATAAATGCATCTCTAATTTGCTAGCATTGCTGGATAAATCTAAGCCCTTTAACTTGCCTTGGTCGGAGAAGGTACCGACAGAGTTACAACTAGTGGATGCATGTGAAGCTAACAGTGAAGAGCAAACATCATTTCCAAGTGTAGCAGAGAGCTTGATGATACTAATAAGTCTCGTTCCGTTTTTGGTACCATATCGCATGAAGACATTACAAGACAAGACATAATACCAGCACATCTGCATCATCTGCCACTATTGTCACTGACTTTGAGCCATTGTCAGCTGCATGCTTGGTATGCAACACCATTCAAGTATTGGCCCTTTGTGGTTGCACTGTAGATCTGTGACCACTGTTACCTCTTTCTTCCAGATTTTGATGCATCTTTCTTACCGCATGCTATATACAAGATTTTTCGTCAAAATGGCTTTGTTTTGTCTGCCAATTATTGGGAAAGAATTGTGCTAGCTTTTCTTTGCTGGGTGGACATGTCAATAGGCATCCCCAGTCTTTCACTCTGTGACATTCAACAATTGTGGAGTATGACACTTCAGTGGCAGCCCCTCTCCTCACTCTTTCTGCCTGTTTTATCGATGTTTCTCTGTAGACATCAAAAACCACATCTATTTTTTCACTTGCGACATAACTCTTCAAGACCATTTTCAGTAGTTGTTCTGAAATGTCTTGAAATGTGCAATTAGTTCCATGCAATCTTTGAACAAGAGCCATTCCATCAAAAAATATCACGGAAGGTGATGCCACACTGCTTTTAGATGCTGCTTTGCTATCTAAATAACGTGCAAGGGCAGCATTGTTTGTCTTTTTCATTGTTACATCGCAGTTTGCTAATGACCATGGCAACGATCCTAGAGAATAGTGGGGGACTTCTTTGGAGTCCAACTTTCGAGTGATAGCAATCAGTAACATAATTGAGAACAATTGATGATCAGCTTTCAGTATCGTGTCCTTGCTTTTGAGTTTGTCTCCTTGTTTGTTTGTACATGTGTAAAGGTCTTCAACTGAAGCTTGCTCAGCCAATAGTAGATTAAGAAACCAGTTACTAATCTGAAATTTACGACACTTTTGTAGGCCTCTTCTCCTCTTTCTTTGGTATTAGATAGATCATTTGCAACTGCTGTTGATGCAGAAATACCAGTTGACACACCTACAAGACTGTTGTACCTTGGATCGCAAGGATCAATCCAGCAGCTTTCCAAAAGTTCTACAAAAGAATTAAATCACTTTGAATGCGCGTTGATCCTAAATCCAGATGTTTGGTGTCATTATGTTGAGTAGCTATGATGTTGCGGAACTGTCCTAGACATATGCTTCTGTAATCTGCTGATAGTACTTCGAGACTGCACTCATCTTAAAACTAAAGCCCTTTGTTTCACCACCTGTTTAGGTATCCTTGTTCACTGTGCTGCTGTGTCTTCAACATTTTGTTCGATTGGTATCCTGCCAAATGTATTGTGTGCACTCAACTGGACACTGAAATGGCCATCCATTTGTTGCGTCTTGAAACTTTGACATTTGTGCATGGTACACAGAAAGATATCGCGTATAATTAATCTTGTCATATCTGAAGCACCACGGGATCATTGCGCGTATGGAATGAAGGTGCAGTGGCCAATTTCCTTCTCGTGATGCTCGCACCAACGGAAGAAGAAGCACAACGATAACCAGATACGGCATCCACAATGATGCTAACTGCCGATTGTCATTTCGCAAAACTTCTTGATACTCATCAAAACGATTCTGAATCACTATGCAAGATTCATTTTCTAAGAATTTAGCAAACGACGAATGATCTATTGTATCACTTAATTGTCTTGCCAGTTGAGCTGTTTCCGTCAATTTGCAAATCATCAGGATGATTTTCCTCTACCATTGCTGAAATCTTGCCCACAACATGCGAAGTAGTCCTTCATAGATAATCTTATGGAGTCGTACACCACGGGTATATTGTTGGCCTTTTAAAACATTGTTGACTGAACCCTCAGCATTTACACCCGACTTAACAGCAATATCACGAAGCCCAGCATCTCTAAAGCGTTTTCTGATAATGAAAAGTAGGTTACACATGGTTGATTGCTCCAGACGATTTCAGCAGCTTTGACGTATAGGGCCTGATCAAACACGCAGACAATCTCTGTCAATTCAAGTGAATTCATGGCATGGTGTGCTTCGTTTGTTGCAAAGATTTGTTTGACAGATGACATTTGAGTGACAGGTGCTAAGCTAACCTCCTTGACCTCCAGAGGACCAGGTTGTATTGGTGTGATGGATGGTGGACTTTTTTGTATCCCCACAATCTGACAATCATACCGATGAACGACATGAGCCTTGTCTAGAAGTGTTTGTCTCTTATCTCTCTGTAATTATGCACGGACCGGGTGGAAGTTCAACCGTTGAAACCTGTAGTTGTACAATGATGCCCTCCACCCAGTGTGATGTCCCAGATCCACTAAGGGTACCTTCCTGATGATCAATATTGTTAAAAGCTAAAACGGTAGGAACTCTTGGATATGTACTTGAAGGAAGGGCAACTTAGTCTTTCTCCTGTGTGTAGCTTTTGAAGGCAGAAAGCTGTGTCTATTTCTCCAGCTTTGTATAAATAATGCCATGTCTGAGACGATTGACAAATTTGTTAAGTTCTACATTTCCTATCGGCGTTTTTATTGCTCATGGTTACGCTTTGAAATCTTTACATGTCCGAGTTCTTTCATAAATTATATCTTGAGCTATTGATAAAACTAATCTCTGCATGAGAGATAACTGGTCACTTTCAAACATTTGTGAATTCCCAGTAAAAAGATTAGTCAGAAAAAAATTCAGAGAAGCCGGTAGGTCTACATATGTTTCGTTAAAATCTTTGGGCCAAGGTGGGCAGGGCTGTCCATGACGCAAACCTCTTATTTGTAGTGAAGGTCTTGATTTAAAAGATTTTCGTATTAATGATATCAACTTCATTCTTCTTCTTTATGCATTTTTTAACAGCTCTTCACTTACTCTAGAAGTTGCCCGCTTGTAACTGGGTATAAAGCACAGTAAAGTGCACTTTGCTTGTTTTGTAAAAGCGTTTTGTATAAGTGGATAGTGAGGGTGAAAACCTACTTCTTTTGCTGAGAAACTGGTACATTGCAAAGCCTGTAAAGGTAACAACGTCGCCAAAATGGTCATGGAATTTTAGAGGTAAATATTCTTCAATACCGATAAACCTATTTTTGGTTTATTTGAGTCTCACATCGCCTACACTTCTAACATTAATACCTTAAAATAATCTGTCTAGCTTTATTAGAAACACATCATGCAGTCATGACAGATCAGAACAGTTGATACATCTGCAAACCATTCAGGCACATTCAAGTACTAACAAATATGAGAAGATTCTGATGTGTTTTATAAGCAAGGACTGTTGATTACACAAAGACACACAGCAATGCGTCCTTCACAGCAAGAAAGGATATACTTTGGTGACAATTGATTGGTTGATAATTGCTAGGAAAGGAGAGAAGATGCAGGATACATGTGTCCAGATGTTCTGTGGCAGGGATAGAGGCCCAGGATAATAAGAACAGTTTTTACAATAAATTCATTACCATTAAAATAGGTTTTCACATAGACAATCTGCATAAGTGGTTCACCCCACCCCCACCCCACGTTCTTCACATAATAAAACAAATTTGATCAGCTCTCGTATCAACTGTGACGATATTTGATAGCTTAAGGGTGTAATTAATTACTGTTAAACAAGTTGTTAAACTAAAAGAATCGGTATATCTGATTAGCACGATTGTTATGAGCGCTTTATGCACGCAACACTTACTAATATTGAAAGAAAACTAAACTTAGCCATACAATTAAAAAAGCTGCTCATCTGGAACGTCCAGAAAGCATTTTCGGCATCACATGACCAACCTAGATGTATAGTATAAAGGGCGCTTGGTAAGAAATTTGGTACCGATACACCCATCTGGCTCATGGACTAACGTAAAGGTTGGGACGTGGTTGCTTCTATTTCTATTGCTTCGTATAATAAACGCATTCGATAGGAATTTTAAAATTAAATGACCGGGCGATTAATTCAAAGGGACTATCTTACTAGTTCCGAAGCAACTAAAATAGATTATTCTAGCAGCACAGGGATTTGTTCTCAGTTTGATAATTCTAGTGGTAAAAGAGATAAACAGGATACATGACTACCGCATTTAATCATCTTATGATGGACAAAACACCGTCACATTTTCATGATCTGTGTATCTTTTCGGGGAATGGGTAACTGTTCTGCCCTCTCTTGAGAGTACTTGTCAGCGTATTTATTGGCATTTCTAACTATTCTTTTCTTTTCTATGGGAAGCTTCTTTTCAGAAGGCTTATGATCAGCACAAACGACTGGATGTGGTTATCAACAATGCTGGTGTAGGGAAAGAAGAAGCAAATACAATTGCAATCAATCTGGTGAGTGTAAGATCACAGATATTTCACAAAAGGGATTTTATATCTTTACATACAGTAATGGTCAACGTTTGCCCCCTCCCTAAAGAGGGTTGCTTCTCAATTTTGAATTTATAAAGATTCTAGTAAGTGTGTTTATATACAGGATCAATAAAAACGGTCTTTTTACGTTATACTCCCTTTAAAGTGTTGTACATTATCATTTATGACCTTTAACATAGATATTACAAAGGTGGAAACGGTGGCCACATTCTTTTGATTAACAGTTTTGACTCACTCCAGTCTGAGAAATATACAGTGTTTTCTAGTATGGACAGAAATTTCATTTAAAGTGTACATATCTAGAATAACTAATGAACCTAATGTAACATTTTGGAAGCTTAGTTTACTCCTTGAAATGTACAATCTAAAAGATTTGTACAAACATTAATTTCAAAATGAATGTTTCGCGCGTAAAAGCCTAGTGTTTTTCCGTGATTTTTTTGTTTTTATTAAATGTAAGGTCGAACATATAAAAATAACAAGAGAACAATTAATGAACATATATCTGAATCTGGATCTGAATCTGGAATCTAACCCTAAAAGATATTCTTTCCGGACATATTTCAAATTTGAAATACATAATACTGCATTAGCGTCAAGATAGCAGAGGATCGTGGGAAATAACGGTTTATATATTACAAAAGCTTCAAATTTTAGGCCCGCTTCCGGATTGTTAAGATACGTGTATGTGGTCTCATGTCATATTTTCGCATATAAAATGTTGGTTTACTTCTTATGTGCCAGATAAAAATAATTCATCTATACTTATGTGTATTTATCTATATTCAAAAACACAGTTGGCTGTAATCAAAGGATCATATCTTGCCAAGGATATTATGAGTAAAGCGAATGGTGGGAAAGGCGGAGTTTTGATCAACGTTGCATCTATTGCAGGTTAGTAGCTTTTCATATATACTCTTTGTATATAGTCATGCCCGTGCATTATCCTATGCCGAATGCATGAGCGCATGGAAGTGAAAAAAATATATAGTTCCGGCATGAGTCTTTTCCTAGCGGCAAATTTGTAAGGCCTAATTTTTGCCGTCGTCTGCTATTCTGCAGATAAGTGTACTGACAGTGTTAATCTTTGCTTGTCCATTCATTGACTCGTGTGATGAATGATTGTAAATTTCACTTTATTCATGTCGATTCAAAGTTTTGTTGGACCCAATATGGTGTTTGCCATCTAGTAGGCCTATTCTAGGTCATATTAGAGTATCAGATAAACCCCATGTCGTCGTGGCATGAATTTGATTCTAATAACATTAATACATGAAAGTGGGCTTTTTCATGTCATAATATCAAGATAAAGTAATATCATCAAGACGAAGAAAAAAAATCACGGTAAAGTGAAACCGGCCTAGCCTAGTGTTAGATAATGACAGCGTAAGCCCTTCAAATTAAGATGGCTTTCATAATGTCACCAAAATTCTTATCCAATGGCATTATGATGTGTAAAGTTATTAACAATATTAGAAAGTCGTAACGGTACGTACCATTTGGTCACTCAAAAATATATATAATCAAATTTAAATTTCCTCTACCATTTCCCGAGCACGTTTACTAATATTAAATGCGTACATATATAAGCGGTACGTGCATGGTCTTTGACACCAATGTGTTTTATATCCTAATATCTCTCTAAACTTAAGTCCGCATATTATGCATTCAACTTATGTGAAGTTGCTTGCGCTTAATTATTGCATACACGTTTATATGTTGTGGGTATTACGTAATCTAGTAGCTTCGTAAATTGTAACTCTCAAACTAAGGCAGGGTTTGAGTGGGAAATCCTAGTATAGAGTTTATTGTAAACAGTATCAGGGCGTCAGACCATATTCCGTCATACGAGGGGAGTGTACTGTCCCTGGACGAGTCAACCTCGAGGAGGTACCTTCATACAAATTTGCACAGAGGTGTTCAATGTTATGCATATAATTGGTCCGTTACTTCGCGGATAAATACTCCAAATACAATATTTGTGAGTTACTTCGCGGATAAATACTTCAAATACAATATTTGTGAGTATCTTAACTTGATTATAAAAATCTTAATTGTTTTGCGTTTCATGAGGGTCCCCGAACATTTTGCGAATGTCCATTAAAGAATCATAACCAGATAACTGAACATATTTCATAAATAACAAGCTATGTTTTCGGTAAGGAATCACATATATGCAGGATCGTGCATGGAAGCTGGTTTCATACTTGTAGCTGGATTGAAATCACACGGTGGCGCCGTAAAGTTCCACTGTGAACGCGACGCGTGCTCTTAGCGGCGTGGGGTGCCGCTTAAGGGAACTAGGTGGGATGCTTCTCGAAGCTCTGCGATTTGGAGCATTTTGTAGGTTCAAAATGTTTAATTTTGATAACATATTTTCTATTTTTATCATATTTTCCCCACGCCATCCACTCTGGCAACCACTGGGGATAGTATAAAAAGTCCATTTTCTCGTACATTAGATCTATTCGCATTCCGCAAAATCATATAAAACAATAGTGTATATCATAGGTGGCACGTATGTAATTGGATGGGAGACCAAATCATTAATGCTAATGAATAATAATTAATCCAACGAATACTCAAATAACATAGGAAAATTGGAGAAAATTATGTTGTCCTGAACCCAACATGTATAATATGCATACAAATCCATAGCCTACCTAGGGACGTTTTGTAAACCTGGCTTGGCATACCTTTACTATGGTTTTTGGGGGGACTATAGCCTTCAATATCACCCCTGGATCCGCCATTGAGCTAGATGCACAAACTAAACGTCCGTTATGCAGAAACTTACACGACACAAAATGTAGAATATTTGTTGTATTAAATGCAGCCTATATGCCTACGCAGCCCAAACTTTGTGAGAGTCAACTGTCTAGGCATACATTAGGTCCTATGCCAAAAAAACGCGGCAAAATCATTATTTGCGTTTTCATGAAAACTGCTGGACAAAATTTTGTTTTAAAATGTAGGTTAGTCGTTTTAAAAGACAATGCCTGATTATTCTTACCGGTTCCCAGATCATGCAACATACAAATAAAGTTTCTTCCATTAACTTAGCTTAAGACCGAGATATTAAGTATTTATTGGTTTATCAGTTTGCTCATGAGTACTGATTGGTTAGATCCTAAGTGGGAGGGTCCCTTTAAACTAGTGCAGATTCAGTCAAAATTAAGTTATCAAGCTGAAATGAACTAGAACAGGGTCGCCATTTAGTATCCTCAGATATCAAATTTGAAGGAATTTGGTATCCGCCAAAGCCAGTTGGTAACCGTCGGATGTTATTTCTGGCTACGAAAGTGATAATTTGATGTCGAAGGGCCTAATTTTGGTACCAAAAAGCAATGAGACTTCTTTTTTTACACATTTCACTTAACTTTTACTCTGATAAATTGTGATTTTAATATTAAGTGTGCATTCTCTTAAATTTCATTGTTAAACGTACATATACATGCTTTTAAAGCAGCAGGGGCCGGGTACGTGCAGGCGGCACTGCTAGGTTCTGTGTTCGGCAGCTGAACATCATAAACTGCCCTAAGAGGGCATTGCACAATTTTTGCTTAACATCAATGCCATTATTTGTATATGACATTTATAGATAGTCTATTACAGAAAATAGGCGCATGCGCAAAATCAACAGCGAACTTTTTTTTCTTTTTCTCCTTTCTTTTCGATTTACCAACCAAGTTCCGTATTTTGGTATCTGGATGCTGCAATTTGGCTACCCCGAAGCCATAAAAGTTATCAGCTTTGTTCGGGAGGTTAGAAAGAGCAAACTTTAAAATACTTACTTAAAGGATTAGTTCAGTAGTCAAACAAGTTCCTCTTATATAAAAAGAGGACTTAAAAAAAAAAAAATGGTGAAGAAACCGTTTAAAACTATTATTCCAAGAAGGAGGCATTTAAGTTTAAAGTTTGGTATAATTTCTGTAGAAACGGACTGAAATCAGACTAATTGTGACGTCAAAGCATCATATTACCCAATTTTCTTATGTATTTTAAAGAAAGTTTATTCAGAATTGTTCACTATTTAAATTATTTTTTCTCAAAGTTTCTTCAGGTGGAATATTATAAATACCCTTTCTAGATTCAGTTTTACTACTTTTTTTGACATATCCCATGGTTTTTAAGCGACAAAACGGCAGGACAGAGTATGATAGAACACATACAGACGTTGAGGAATCTAAGGCTATGACATCACAACTAGTCTTAATTTCAGTCTGTTTCTACACAAATGATACCAAACTTTAAACTGTAATATCTCCTTAACGGAATAAGAGTTTTTAATGCTTTCTTCACCATTTTGTTTATATTGAAGTCCTCTTTCAGATAAGATAGACATGCTTGACCACTGAATCAATCCTTTAAGAATTAAAGAACTTTCCGTTACGAATCATTGGTAATATATTATTGATTTTGAACATGAAATATTTGACCAAACAATAATTTGAAGATTAAAGGAGAATAATATTGAAGAACGTTTGAACTTGTCTTATCATATTCATACAAGTTTTCATTGAGTTTACTGTTTATCTATCCTTTGCGTGAAATTTAGCCAGTACCTTACAGCCAGATGAGAAACCCAAAATCCGAAAACAGACATAGTAAAGGATTCATGATATACAACATGGTGGACTTTTCCATTATATGACATTACATACATCCTTGCTTGGAAACAAATAACATTGAAATCGTTATATGTAAATAATATCTTCTTTTTTTGTTGTTGCTTATATCGTAATAAAAAGAAAATTACTAAGTACATTTCAAGAATTGAAAATAAACTACCTTTAAATATCTTCTTCAAAATCATTTCGTCCAACATTTTCAACTGGTTCTTATTTGTATAGCCCATACCAGTTTTCACCTGCGTGAGTGGAGGTAGAGGCTGGAAGTAGGAAAGGTATTTCCCTGGAAGTAAGAAATATTTGTGACATGTAAATCATTAAATGGTTAGGGCGTAAATCATAACCATGCTTGCAGTTGGTATGTATTATGAAATGACGTTTATTTGATAGCAGGTTTCATTAAGTATTGTTATAGCAGTAATGTGGGAAGTGACATTGAGACTGGCAACTGGTGTTATCATAGGGAAGTTTGAGAAAGGCTTTGTAATGGGGCTTTGTAATATTCTTTGAATATTTTCTGAGAGATGCGTTTTGTTTTAACCTTTACTTAAATATTGAATTCATTTTGGAAAATGGTTTTTCTTAAGATCTCCTTTTTTGATGTCTGCCTGAATGATTTGAATTTTGGCAGCTTTTTTCTTTTTCTCTTTATGATGTCATAAATATAAATTTGCATACTAATAAAAAGACAGTAACTGTAAAAAAGTCAGGTTGAAACCGATTTTGATCAATTCCTTGCTATCTGTCTAGATCTTCTCATCGGGAATTAGTTGCTTTGAAACCTCATGATTAAGAAGTATTATCATTTAATAGTGAACTATAAGAGAACAATCGCTAAAGTGTGAGAGATTAAAATCCAGTCACGCTAGTAATTTTGTCAGTGGCATGGTTACCCATATTTGGGTTACACAAATGCAGATTTCACAATAAAGTTCATACAGTTACCAAATTACTCATTTTCCAAACTTATTGTTTGCCATTAGCATTTCGTTGATCAATTCCTACCTATTCAAGACACTGTTCTGCTTAAGAATAATCTTTCTTTTCTTCTCTTAGGAATGGCTCCAACCGCCCTTCCCCTTTATTCTGCATCTAAGTTCGGTGTTTTAGGATTCACACTTTCGCTACCAGTAAGATGTTTTTTAGATTACTTTTCTCGGTACTTTTAATTAGAACAAAACTACATGTGGCGTTTTTGAAGTGAAGCTGTAGTACATGTAGTAAGTAATGTTCATGGCCCCCGGGAAAAATAATAATTTTGCAAAGGTAGTGTGGTAAGAAATAATATATCCAAATATTTTCGACAATTACTTTCGAATTGTATTTCCTTCTATAGCCTGTAGGAAATGTTACCCTCCCTGTCGTGGCAATTCCCGTATTACCCATGGAGTTGTGTCCATGCTCATCCTACGATTAAAGTAGTGCCGTGTCGGTATTGAAAAGGTCATCAATAATTTGAGCAGCTAAATCTGTCTGATCGATTGATTTGTACAATTGTCCAAAAAATCCCCGAAAAATTCGGTTGTTACCAATCTCGAGAAAACTCATCGCCTTATCAAAAAATGTTTTTGATCACATCTAATTGCACCTCAGAATATCGGTTTCAATGAAAATGTTCCGTTTTTTTTTTCTCCAATTAATTATCCTTCAATTAAAGCGTAGCTGGATGGCATTTGTAGCCAATTATCGCACCCTAAATCATGGCACCGCCAATATGAAATGAAGGTATGCCAACGGTAGGATATCGATTCTCACATATGACGTTATAACAAATATACCACTATTGAAAACTGTTTATAGCATTTCTGCCCTGTTTGTTCGTCTGTGCACAATGCAGTTTTAGCACAATAATTCAGCGAACTTTGTTGTTACATCCGTGAATCTTATATGACAGGTTCACGTTAAAAAGCCCTTGGACGATTTTGAAAGTTGACGACCTTGGCCTAGTTTCCAAGGCAGTGGTAAATTGAAGAGGGAGCAGTGAAGAAGGGAGGGGGTTCAAGTTTTAAGCCCCTGGCGAAATTCTGTAGGTAAAATGTCAGTAATGGGATATACTATACAATATGCTACAGTACATGTATTCGAGGAATTAACTGTAAATAAATAATGTATAAGGTTAAATATCACCCCAATTTTTTTTCATTTTTGGATTTTTTTTACAATTTTCTTCATTTTTCGAGAATTTTTCTTCATTTTTTGAGATTTCCTTTATTTTCAGGAAATATTGCCACAGATTTTACAAAAATCTTCAATAGTTTTACCAAAGTGTTTAATGATTTTACTAAGGTTTCCAACAATTTAAATACAAATTTCAATAATTTAAAAACAAATTCCAATATTTTTACAAAACTTTTCAATAATTTTACTAAAAATTCCAATGAATTAAAAAGAAATCCAATAATTTTACAAACATTTATAATAAATTTACAAAAATTGCCAATAATTTTACAAAACTTTTCAAGAATTATACAAAAGTTTCCAATAATTTTACTAAATTGTTGAATTTGATGGTAATACTTCCATTTTTTTTTTGTCCCCAACCAAGGAGAGAAAACATGCCGAGGAAGGTGAAATCTTACCAGGAGCAGTTTTCCCCCGCTCCCAGCTAATGCGAAAATTGATGTCATTGATCCAGCAACCAATATATTATGCTAAATTAAGAAATGTAAAAGAAAAGTAGTTAAGGCTTAAAAACGCTGACTGCACATCCATAAAGTGTATACAATAGGTGTACTGTATGAAGTACACCTTTGGTTGGTACAAAAATGAATTAATTTGACCCCTTTTGGGGGTCAAATAAGAAACTGGGAAAACTAAAGTTTCGCTATTGATAACTCTTGCAATTTGTTTTATCTGTAACATTTACGTTTTATCTTTGCCTGTTAGAAACCTTACATTTTTTAAAGTTCTCATTGTCATTGAGCTATATGAAGAATTTTCTTGGAACACAGTTTCAAAGCAATAAGTATAACCTCTTGATGCTACATTTCTAAGATGAAATTAGTGATTTTAGACAGAGGGTTCATGCGAAGCTCCTATTAACATTGCTATTCCAGGAAAGGATAGTAATTCATATTGACACAATGGTAAGCTTCCGTTACAGAAGTAGGAAATAGTGCCAATGTTTTCATGGAGAGTACTAATACAGACTAACAGAGTATAAAGAGTGTCTTGCTTTTCAGCTTAGTGATACTACGTTTTCTGCCGATGATATTCGCACAAATGTAGTTTGCCCATTCTTCGTCAGAACCCAACTTGCACTGGATTTGTTGGATGTAGCTCCCGATGAAACGAAAAAAGTGTTTACTGATTCTGCAATAAATTACTTATCGTAAGTAAGCTCATTCTTTTTACATTTGAGTTAGTACAAATTGTGATAACATATAATCAGCGGCGCAGCTGCGGAGACATATCCCTCGTCACCCAAATGACAATAAAACAATGTAGAAACTGCAGATCTCTAGCTTCTCTCACGCAAATGCACTCTTTAGTCCGAATTTCCAGGCCTGTTGACGTTACTCTTAAATGCTGATTGCAATCACTGCAGTTCTTTGATACAAATACTTTAGAAATAAACAAAATAAAGATCATATCCACAAGTATACATATTTTTTATTGATAGTATTATACATGAGCAGAGCCAGAGGGAGGAGAGGAGGGACGCGGAGGGGGCATAAGTCCCCCCCCCCCCCATTTTTTTTCGATGATTTAATTATCAATATGAAATAATTCTTAATCACGGTTTACAGTTCGGGAGCAGCCTGAAAAACTGGGTACTTTGAAATACCCAAAAAATTGGGTACTTTTATGTATTACGTCATCGCATGAGCCTACACATTTGACTAGCCCACACTAAACATATGGGGTTTCTCATTTTCCGCTCCGAATTGTCCAAAATTGCACTGGATATTCTGACATTTTGGAGACAGATTGTAAATAGATATTCAAACCTTTTTGCTGCTGCTTTTTGAAATTCATTGTCGCCTTTTTGAGAAAATGAACAAAACAGACTGCCCATAATATGTTTTGTTGATTTTCTCAAAAGGCGACCGTGAATATCAAAAATCAGCGGCAAAAAGTTTTAAGTATCTATGTACAATCCGTCTCGAAATTTTCAAGTTGTCCAATGAAATTTTAAACAATCCGGAGCGGAAAATGAGAAACCCCATATGTTTAGTGTGGGCTAGTCAAATGTGTAGGCTTATGCGATGATGTAATACATAAGAGTTTTGGGTATTTCAAAGTATCCAGTTTTTCGGGCTGCTCCCTAAGTGGTTTACGTAAATTTTCTTTAATGTTTGGAAAAATTCATTTAATGTTTGGGAAATATCTCTCAATCTTTGGGAAATTTTCTTCATGCTCGTGCAATTTTCGGAATATTTCCTTATATTTTTTTCAATTTACGATAAAATTTCATGAAATGTCGGTAAACTCCCTTCAATATAAATGTCATTCCATTTTGGGCAATATTTACATTCTCGTGCACTTTTCTTCAATTTTCGGACAATTTCCTTTATTTTGGGGCAGTTTTTCTTCGATGTTTGGTAAAATTTTCTTCATTCATGCTAAATTTCCTTCAATGTTTGGAATTCTTTCTTCATTTCTAAACAGTTTACCTTTCGATTTTTGGTAAAAAAAATTCAATCTTGGACTTTTGGTAAATTTTCATTAATTTTTGCAAAATTGTCTTCATTTTGGAGTAATTTTTCTTTAATTTTAGGTAAGTTTTCATCAAATTTTGTGAAATTTCCTTTAATGCTTGGAATATCGCTTTTAATTTGGGGGAAAATTTTTTCATTCTCTCGTGCCATCTTTTTCAACTTCGGAAAATCTCCTTATGAGATATTGCTGTAGTCTCTTTTTCATACATACCCGTCATACCTAAACCCTATGCAGCACCACCTTGAACAGTTGAAATCATGAGAAAGTCGAATTTAATGGGAATCGCCCTTCGTCAGTTCGTGTGATAACATGTCAAATACAAGTTCAAAATTAAAAAAAATGTGAAATTTAACTGGAAAAGGTAAGATCGAATGAGATCCGGTGGTGAAAAAGTACCTTGTGAGATATTTTTGTGCCCCACAGACTTTTGATTCCAAAGTTCAAAGCCCTAGAGGCAATAGGCTAAATCTAATTGTTCTGTTGTAGTTTTATAATAAAAAGCAAGTTTGAGTTTTGGATGGGACCAACAGTTATGTATCACACGCCCTCTTGTTGTTATGTTTTGGTGTTTTAAAAGGCAAAAGGTCATGCTTTATGGACTAAGTGACCTAAATTTGTATTATTGACCTTATATATTCAAAACGAATGGGACTTTGCACTTTAAGGGTGCCAAATGATGATTGGTGATACCCGTACTTACAATAATGAAATAATAAGTAACTCGTTTGCACGTATGCGTGGCAGATGGTGAATACTGCATTGTTGTGATGGGAAAAGTGAACTGTTATGACGTCGAGGTTTAAATGCAGAATGAATCATAATAATGTGAAAGTCACAGGTCATTAGCTAATTGACAAGCTTTTTAATTAAATGTTTTATAGAAAGTATTGGGTCAGATAACTGGTGATATCATTATTGTTTATTATTTTTAAAGCTGTGTTTTACAGATTTCTTTTATATTGACAGGAATACATTGATAACTGATGCATTCGAACAGATTATTGAGGATGATTCTATTCACGCTCAGGCGGTACGTATCACACCACGGAAAGGAATTGATTTCCCGAAATTTCCAACAACAGGGGAAATGGCGGAAGAATTTGGTTATATGAAGGAATAAGCAACAGCAACCTGAAAATCGGTTTTCTTTGTTTTTCATTTGATCGCTTATGGCATTACCTTTGTGCTTGGTATAACCATTAATGTTATTCGGCTATGTTTTAAGTTAAATCTTTGTATCGTAAACATATTTGTACTTAGTTTATAGTGAGTGCAGAGAGTGCACTGCACCCTTATGGACCGTGAGGCCTGAAGAGACTAGGTAAGGCGGTGAGGTGTCATAGTCATAGAGTGGAAAGGGTGAGTCGAGCCATGTATATAACACAAAATACTTGTACATTCTTTTCAATATATTTGTTACCTTGTTTGTAAATCCAACGACATCAGCTAACACATATTGTTATAAAAACGTCATAACATTGTTACATTCGGCTATATAGTGCTAAGTAACGTTGTGTGTTTGATTTTGCTCGTTTTCTTGGTTGAGATTTAAATAAAGTAAACTTTACACACTGCTGTCACGTAACAACTCAACTGAATTAAATTGACATTCTTGATTTACAGGTGTTTTCGCAGAATGGGACTAATATGTATGGAAACCAAAAGACCACCGAATATCTTCGCAAAGCATATGTTTGGAAACAATGTGGTCGCAGAATAGAAGTTCGGAAAACTAATATGCTCGCAAAACTAACATTCGGAAACAATATGGTCGCAGAATACATGTTCGGAAAACTAAAATGCTTTGAAAATATATGTTGACAATCATAAATGTTCGAAACGTACATTTTCGGAAACAAATAGGTTCGGTAAATGTATGTTCGCAATCTTAAATGTTTGCAAAAGATATGTTCGCAATTTGTATGCTCGCTAAAGATACTTTTGTAATATATACCTTCACTTGAGATATATCAGTCCAGCGATGTTCCTATTAATAGAAACATTTATAACAAAAGAGAATATTGAAGTTACGCAGCCATATTGTTCAGATGTTGCGATAAATTGTCATAATTTCTAATTTATGTATTTGGAATATTAAAGATGATTGTGTTGAAAAACATGTTTATTTTCAACATGGCTGCTTCGCGCCAAAAAGGCTAGCTCTATTGTCTATTATTTATAATATTTCAAAAACGGCGTGGTGAACATATTAAATGGGAGTGGAAAAGCCTTAACCATGACAGTACTGAAGGTAGTTTCATAAGTTTTAAGTTTCCCCAAGCAAAGATATTTTTCCCCAGACGTATTTAAAAGCTAAAATTTATAACATTGCATTAGGCTTTAACGTAAGGATGGCAAAGGATCATGGAAAATATCACAAAATGGCGGCTTTCATGTAGCAAAATGTTCCCAATTATAGAAACATTCCCATTAATAGGCACGCTACCGGACTGTATATGTTCGCAATTTGTAAGCTCGCAAAAAAAAAGTTCGTCGCGAAATGTGCTCGAAAACAATAGTGTATGCATATTCATGTCTCAATGATCATAGGTGAAATCCCGGGGTCGTGTTTTAGGTTTCTCTAGTATAATCTTTGAGTTATCTGCCATTTAATGTCATGCGGAACCTGAACCATTTGGCCTTTATTTACAGATGTTAGAAATGAATGAGATGTGAAATAGGTATTAGAAATACAGTCTTGATTTAATAAATAAAGTCTGAACTATAGTGGTATCTACACAAAAGACACCAAACTTTAAACTTAAATTTTTCCTTTTAAACTCTTTCCTTGCCATTTTTGTTTCTATTGTATCTCTTCTGCCATATTATGGACTTGTTTGACACCTGAACTAATTATTTAACAAAATCGACAAAGCGTTCAAAATATGGAGAGGGGGATAGGGGAGTGGCGGAGCCGTGGAGGTGCTTGTGGGTCGAAGGGCTAAACCATAGTGGGGGCCAGGGGAAAATCCCCCTAAAAGCTCTGAGATTTTGGCATTTCTCAGAATTATAATCATGTCTGAAAACGCAGTCAACTTGCTTTAACCAGCACACTTGTTTCGATGTGGTGATACCACAAAATGTATCAAATTGTATACATTTTAGAACGCACTTTTGGGAACTAAACTTAAGCTCCCTCCCCTTCCCCCACCCCCCTACACACACACACTTTTGTTGATTGAGGGCCGAGACCCAAAGCCCCCGGTTCCGCTGCCACATGTTGCGGTTCTAATGAAGTGGCGTAACAAAAAGATTTGCAGGGGCATTTTACCACCCCCTACCACCACCACCAAGCCTAAGTCAAAGTTTATTGGAAAACCTGAACAATTTTGGGCAATTTTTGTAGGATTTCGGCTAGAAGGCATTTTTTCTTTAATTGGGATATATCTTATTTTGAGTTCGTCGGTTTATCATACCCCCTCTCCCTCCCCTCCCCCATCCACCTCTATTCTCTCACAGTCTACTAACGCACCTGGAGGATTCAGAGGCAACCAAGTAAAGACCCTATTTATATGGTTGCTCCGGGCTCAGATTCCCCTTGCTATGCCACTGGACAAGAAGCTTAATTTTCCTTGATTTTCTTGTTGGGGTGCCTAAATACGTTCCTAGAATACGTTTTTTACCCAAGTATACGCCAAAAGGCTCACGAAATATGTTTGCAAACTGCGAGCATAACTGTAGCGAAGGTTGTGATTGCAAGCGATGTTTTGCGAACTTACAAATTGCGAACATTTCTTTTTCGCGAAGATGTTTCAAACCAAGCATATTTGATTCCGGAACGTATAATTTATGAACATAATGATTTCCGAACATAGATTTTGCGAGCTTATTAGTTTTTGAACATATTTTTTGCGGACCAGATTTTAGCCGCGTGTAAGAAAACGGAAAAACGTGAAGACAATCATGATACTAACAGCAATAACGGCAAGGGAGAGAAAACATTAAAAATCAAACAAATTACAAGCAAAAAAAAAAAAACACGTAAACGGCTGAACTTATTAGCAACAATTTGAATTATGGTCACTGCGCATGTCTCGATTTCCCGATCGGGAGCGTGAACCAGACTGCACAGCTGCATGTGGACTAGTTTATAATTTCTGGAGCTGTGCGGCTGGTTGGACGTCATTTTCCTATAATGTATTTACTATTTTTCAGAGGATTTCGTCTAGTATTGTCACACAAAATATTAAATAAAACAATTCACATTCAACATTTATATGTTTGGTATTTTCCTGTATCTCACACTATGCACCACAAGATCTTCATGCATTTCTTTGTAGAATTTTGTCAACTGATTGAATAAAGCTATTAAAACGATTATTAAATCTATCTTCAAATTAAATTAATGTTTTTCTTTGTAATTATTAGGAGGATGCATTTTTTATTGATAGGCTTTTAATACATTTCATAAACCTTTTCAAACCGAGTTTAGCCAAACGTGATTTCTTTAGTACTTTGATCAATCAAATGCTAGGGGAAGTTTCCCTTTGTATTCCAAACAAATAGTTGCAGGTTTGAGGAACAAATGTAAGCAGCAATATGCGCGCGTATTTCCTTCATGTATAACGCACGTATGATATCTGCGCTTGAAAACGTTTTTAATTACGCTTGGTCCCATACCGTGCGTGAATTGTGCAGACAGCCAAAGATCCTTCAGTATTTTATTGGTCATTCATAAATAGTACATTAAGCTAATAGCTTTCTGATTGGGTAATAGGTGGTCTCGAATACATTCAAGACCAGCAAGATGTACGTTAGGAGAATGATGATGGTTAACATTTTCCATACATTAACACCCTTATTAACCATAATAAATGTACATCATCCTAAATCTCAAATGGCACAATTTTAGAATTGTAATTACTCTTGTTTGGCTAATCGATGGTCTGGAATACGTTCGAGACCAGACTGACCAGAAATTTGAAAGCCTTGCAAAGTCAACTTATATTTGGCCCCAAGTGATTTAATGTAGCAATGTTTACTTACACTGTTATCAAAATACCTCAAAATGTAGATAAGTAACTAAGAGTACACCACGGACGTCCAAAGAAAGTCCGCCGTGTGTCTGTATACGTGTAAACGTAATACTAACAGAATGTTTATTTTGGTTACAAAACAAATGAGCAGCCAACTAACGTCAGCCCAATAAGACCTAAATTCGACGTTTGCAAAAAAATTTCAAAAGAGGCCTAGAAATAAACCTACGTTTATCATTCGAGCCTTACCTTGATCCCTAAATCACCTGTGGGTGTTTATACTTTTCCAAGACCTTGCTTTTGAACTTTGTTCTAAATGTTCAGAGTTCAGAGTGATTCAGTTTAAAAAAACAACTTAGTGTTAACATAACTTGATAACCTATGGCCTGCCTATTTTAATGTATTTCTTTTTCATTGCTCAAAAACAACAAAAATCTTCTTGCGATTGTACAAAAGTAATATGAAAAAAGATGTTTCAGAACAAACGTGTGTTTTGCTTCATCATGTAGCCAATCTCATTAAGTTTGGCGAGTAACTTTAATCTGTACGGTCAGATTTTCGACTGGTCAGTTGATCGTCGCATTAAAAACAGAGGAAACTTTTAACAAAATGACGTCACAATATGTGTTAGGAAAATGTGAGTGATCAAAGTAAATTGCCTTTTTTTCTATATTTTCACCTAAAAGAAAAATATATTTATGAATGGGGGATAAAAGCGAGGTTGGCCGTTCTCAAATGGCACTTGAGATAGCGGATGACATCATTGTATGGCCAGCGGATTTCGGCTATCTCCTCGGTCCGCTCAAGCCCTGCGATGACGTCATCCTTGGTCTCAAATGGCATGCCACCCTCGCATTTATCCCCTAAATAAGATTCCTCCAGTATAAGATTGATTCATTATGGACACGTAAATCTTGGCCATGTGGTATTATTCAAATTACTTATCAGGAAATTGCCGATGCAGATTTGAAATGGTCTATACAGATTTGGTTAAATTTGCTTCTGAGGCATTTACGAACAGTTGTCGAAAGAGTTTACCTTGTCGAGATCCTGTTTTAAAGAGAGAATATGTGAAACATATCACCTAATAGGCCTACATAGATGTAACGTCACTAGCACGTCAATTATTGATTCGCTTGTCAATATTCGCGTAATTATCTTGACCAATCAGAAAAGTTGAATTGTAGTGCATACATTGCAGGTCTACCACACACTAATTTGTTGTCAGACGTAGTATTTAATATTGATATGCATATGCAGTTGATTGCTATATACCACAACGGACACAAAATAATCCCTTATCGATAGTTCTGGACTCCCTTATTCATCAAACCGACGGAAAGAAATCAAAACTTACACTATATATGTTTTAATTTGTACACTTGATGGCGAATATTATGCTTATATTATTGATGCAAATATAAAAATGCTCTTCTCGTTGTAACTTTGATTTAGCATTCCATAAATTACTGCTTCCCCCACCCCCTCCCTCCTCCCCCTCCCTACTCTTATCAAAACTTAATTATGTTTTCTATAGAGATTATTTAAGAGAAGTAAAAATCATACCACTTTATCTATACCAGCAACCTTTAACTTTGGTAGCTATCCGAAGTAAACACCGGAATATGTATAATCGAACGAGCTTGAAAATTTCATTGCAGGTTGGCACAGCATTACCATATTATAATCACACACAAGGATTATCGGGACACATGTAATACCCGCCAAATTCAATACCTACA
Organism: Chiridota heheva; assembly: GCA_020152595.1. NCBI lineage: Eukaryota > Metazoa > Echinodermata > Holothuroidea > Apodida > Chiridotidae > Chiridota > Chiridota heheva. Next base: position 718,317 of record JAIGNY010000395.1, read on the forward strand.
TTTCTTAATGTAGTATTATCTACAAGAAGTTCTTGACCGAACCATTGCTTCTCGTATACCTTTATATTGACCGTAGCAACGTATGATTCAACAGCCACCGGTTCAAATCCACAACTTTCCGGGCCCAAGAGACACTTCTTCAGAGTGCCTTTATCTGTATGAAGTGAAAGATGAACTCTGTAATAGAGCGACGTGATATTAACAAATCCTGTTCCTCGACATCCATCAAAATATGTATCTGTTACAGAATTATCGGGTCGAAAGTTTAGCTCAATATGTTTCTTAAAATTTCTGTATCCAAACAAATGTGCATGAACCGAGACAAAACCAAATTCAATTGTCCCAAAACTTCCGGCGAAAGATACATTTTGCGCAGAATCGTAGCCTTCGGTCCACACCCATTCTGGAGGGAAGGTTTGTCCCCAGTTTTTCTCCTGGTGCAAGTAACCGGTTCCGGTAAACTTCTCGTTGCTGGTTTGATTGATCCAGGTATAGTTTCCAGGAGTGGCAAGACTGTACACGTACCAATGTAGCGGAAGGGGAAGATTCCCTAACCATCCTTCTGGACCTATTGATTTTAAAAAGAAAATACCTTGTATCTGCATAAGGTTTAAATATACCATTGAAATGAATTTACTCGTAATCTATACATTACTAGTTCAATTAAAAGACTGCCCTGACGCATAATACCCACAGGTCACGATTATTCTGTAGTATGATTTGGTACATGTTACCAATTGCGTTATCCTCAATAAAAAAAAAAATGTTCGGGCCATTAAAAAAGTACAAATTGGTCAATGAAGGTTTAGGAAGCAGCAGCAGCTAATGAAATTATCATTCATTCATTCATCAGGTGGAACATGATCGTATACCCATTTATATAGTGCAGTTTCACTTCATCCATAAGTTCCTTAGGTGGTTCGATGATTAAGTGGGTGGACGATGCGTGAGTTGATGAGTAGACGAGTTATGGTTTACGAGTGGATATGATGCGTGTATCAATGCACGCTTTTCGGTTGGTGTACGAGTGTATGTATGAATTACAAACTGACGTGATGGACTGCTGGATTGACGCGTGTAGTTGGAAAGGAAGATAATTTAGTCGGTGTGTGTTGATAAATTGGTCGGTATTAATGGTTGGATGAGATATCGCAAATGGTAAATGACGGAATCGGTGTGAAGGTATGCATGGATTTAATTCTTACCAGCACCCTTTGAATCCCAAAGAACAGGTGCTCCGAAAGATCCACTGAAATGAATATCGCCCACAGTCATGCTAAAAACTGTTGTCGTGGGTGTAACATTAAAATACCCGTTTCGCTTGGCAACCCATTCAAAATATGCTGGCGACGTCTTGCTTGGCTGCTTGGAGGGAGGGGCTCCTTGAATTGTTATTGATATATCCTAATATAAAAGAAATGATACAGAATATTTAACTAAATGATTGTCACTTGTCTATAGTATAGAATTAACGAGTTGAAAACCCAATGCTTATCAATTTCCATCTCGTCAGGCTGGTACTATTGAAAGGACGGTTGCGTGGTCCCTTTTCTTTTGTTCACTTTTATGTTGCCAGAATATAGCCGTTCCTTTTTCTGTTTAAGTTTGCATTTTAAATGTAATATATTCCTGAAAGGTCTTTATTCTGCAGTTCTGCAGTTTCATAGAACATGTCTTGAGAAAAACTTCATGAATTTTAAAATATTACTCCTTGTTTAAGTCGAGAATATTCGCTTTCTTCTTTTGCCTGGCGAAACAACATAATCTGTCTAAAATTGATACTTATCATTTAAGATTCCTTTAATTCAAATTTGGTCAAATTCAGCCAATTGCTCAATATCTCACTCGACATGCACAACATACTTTTATAGCACATTAACTTTTGACTCATTTGGATATATATATATATATATATATATATATATATATATATATATATATATATATATATATATATATATATATATATATATATATATATATATATATATATATATATATATATATATATATATATATATATATATATATATATATATATATATATATATATATATATATATATATATATATATATATATATATATATATATATATATATATATATATATATATATATATATATATATATATATATATATATATATATATATATATATATATATATATATATATATATATTGTATATCTATTGTGAGGATTACGCTCAAGATTTAGATTACAACACAGATCTCATGTCAGGTATTGAACCTATAGTACTACTTTTGAAATAAAGATTTGTAGTATCTGCAATGAACGTTTTCGCTTCCTTAATAACGTTTTTTGTTATTTAATCGAACGTTCTACTTGTATAAATTATAGGCTGTGTGGTAATTTTTTGCCGCATGAATGTGAACAGTAACGCCGCATTGCCGTTGCCGTATAAGTGTAAACGCAGCTTAATGCCCAGAAAATTAATACTTGACATTTTATATGTTTACCTGCGATACAGGTGACACCTCAATCGTCTCCATGGTCTCATTTTTACCGCGACTCCGTAATACAGCTAGGTACGTTAATGGTGCATTGTATCCTTTGCGCAATTTTCGCTTGGTAAAACCTTTCCAAATACTATTCCCAAACTCCTGCTGTGTGCAACATCTGTGAGACGGCAATACCATCCTTCCATAAATGGTCCCTCATCTGGGTATAGATGAGGATCATAATAGCTGCATTCCAACAAGGTGGGTAGAAACAGCAAACAGAAGAATTTGCTCCGTAACGTCATTGAAGTGTCCAATCGGTTTGTTGATTGCGTTGGTGTTAGAAAATTTCAATCCAAATCTGAAATAATATTGACTATTCATACATTAAAAGGTAAACAAAAAGCTTCTGTTTGTCAAAAAACGTCTCTTAGGCCTAGCCGTCTTTCATTTAACGACCCTATCTCCCTGAAGATCAAGAGTGTAATAGCGGGAATAAAGTGTTCAAGATTACTATACTATTAAGATAATAATCAAGTGCACCCATGGCAGAGCATGCGATTTCAAAATTACCTTAGATCAATAACAAGCTGACACCGTTGAACTATAAACGTGCTTTGTCTAAACAAATAAATCTTTTTTGAGTAATACCGAGTGATAAGTCAGCACGGAATCCTAATTGAAATTAAGAACTTTGAAGCAAATATAAATCCCTAACACCATGACCTTCTCCCCCAATGCTATGTCCCCCCATCCTCCAAATAATCCCAATTAGAGCAAATTAAGTCTTTCTATATTGCTGGACTATGGAAATTAATATTAGGCCTATCTTACAAATATCATTAATACTTTTAAAGTAACACGCAAATTCTCTGACAACTAAAACAGCATAATTTAGTGGCATGTGATGATTTATGACAAACTCAAAAATTAATTCTATACATAATCAGCTGTTGTATGACGTGTTCTTAGACTACAGCGCTTTACCACACACGTTTTTTTTCCAAAAGATACATGTGGACCCCCACAGACCACAACTATTCGAAACTCTCTGAAACTCTAATCCTCTAGACAACGAAGGACCCACATCCTATTTGGTTAACACCCTTCGCAACATAGCCTCCTACAATAACCCCCAAACCATCGATTTCCCAAAAAGCTGTCATCAAGAACAAAATGAAAGCCCCTAGAAATTTCAAGACCAATTCGAACCCACACAACTTTAAGCTTGTTTGCACCTGCCGTTCCAAAACCAGGCGTAATATCAAAGACAGTAAACCAAAACTTGGAAGCAAATAACATCCTCTACCAGTTCCCAAAACATCTCCCCAACAAAGCTATTACAACCCATCTCAGTATCCTCAACAACAGCTCAACCTCTCACTCCTTTACTCGGACCCAAGTTGAAAACAGTCATCATCACCCCTATCCTCAGACAACTCCTTCGGCTACCGCCCCATTGCCCTCACCTGCTCTCTTTGCAAGATTTTGGAACGGTACAGGCTATTCGAGATTCAATTATGTCAATTGGCTCAATATAATCCCCCAACCAAAGCGCGGTTTTAGAAAACGGTGCACCCTAGATAATCAAACTCGATACCGCTATACGTGAAGCGTTTGTGAGGAAGGGTCACCATATTGCCATCTTCTTTGACTGTGAGGAAAACTACGACACAACTTGGAAGTAAATTCTTACGAGGAGGTGACCTTAGAAGCCACCTCCCTATACTTCTATTCAAAACTTCCTCTCTCCCAGACATTTTCATGTCCGCATCAGATTCATCGCCCCAAGCGTTCACTATGAAGAGGGTGTACCCCAAGGAAGAATCTCTTTCTCCAGCCCTTTTCAATTTCATTTTGAACGACATAGCCTAGCCTATGCCCCAACATCAAGTGCGCCTTTTGATTTGCTAACTTCGTAATATTTTACTCATCTCCCAGCTTTACTCTCTAGTAGAAAATCGCCTGAAACTCCAAGAAACAAGCCACGATGGGTTTAAGTAATTTAAAGACAAGATTGCACTTTTGCCACTTCAACAATCCTACCCTAACCCCAACCTCACACTATAAACAGCAGCCGCATTCCAACTGTAGACCAAACCAGATTCTAACGCTTGACTCCAAGCTCACCTACACCACTTGTGCTTAGCTAAACTACGGCATTATTGTCTTATGCGTATGCTTAGCCGCCTACAAAACTTCCCTAACACCAGCCCCCATATCAAACTCCCCTTCTAGCTCCTCAAACGCAAAAAATCAGCTTTTCTTATACGCCTCTAGAACCGTCAGCAATACCAAAATGTTACTCACAGTCTCATCATATGCCTTAATTTGTCCACCTTCTTTGACAGGAATAAATCCCCGTCTTCCCGTACGGCTTACGCATTAAACCGGACTTTCACCAACTAAACATCCAACCCCTCTAAACTTTCCACCTTCTCGTGACCCTCTTTTCCCTTTTTCTTCCCACATGAGCCACACCTATCACTCACTTCCTTACACAATCTCATTCTCTGTAAACTCCTTCCCACCACCTTTCCAGAAAAAGAGTCAATTTCCTCTGAATACTCAGTCATGTGGGCATCCGAAACATAGGGGTGGCGCTAGGTAGACATGATTTTGGAGCAAGTCAGGGGTTTGAAGAAATTTTCACCTCGAATCGTCCAGGAGTCTTCATAAAACACTATGTATAGTTCGGTGTGTATTCCTTCCTTTGTGGCAGGTACTTTTCCTTCTTTTTACCGATTGATTACATACACTTGGCAATTTATTTTGTTTTGTTTTGTGGGCTGGAACAAATAAATATGGTAACAAGCCCATGCTGGGGAGTGGCGTAGCCACGTGGAATGAGGGGTCCGGACCACCCACTTTTTCGAGGAAGTTTTCAAAAATTGGTATAAACTTTGCCTGTAACTGTTTAAAAACAAAATTGCCGTCAGAAATGTGCTAAATGTTAACACTTTGTCATAGGAGGGGGTCTAAGACTTTTTGGACCCCCGTTTTATCGCCTAAAAACAGTTGATTCCTTAAATTTCAATTGTAAAAATGGCTGTATATTTTCTCACGTACTGGCAAATGTGTGTCAAATCACTTGAAATTCAGCCTGAATCTTTTTTTTTCACGAAGTCACAAATAACTTTAAATAATTTGTTTGATCTGTATTATAAGTAATAAGTATCAGAATAGAGACAACGTACCATAGTCTAGCTTACCACAGTAACACAATTCTACTCGTATCCTACCAGTTTGTGTGTTTCAAGGAAAAACAAAAAAATCTGCAAAAGTCAAGATCTGCAAAATATCTTTTCGCAGATTCACCACTTTTGTGAAAAAGGAACGATTTTGCTGTCCAATGAAAAACATTTTCATAAAAATCGAATGCTACCACTAACCAGACCTCAGATCTGCGAGAAACTTCAAATGCATTCAAAATAGCTCGTTTTTTAGAAAATTGAACAACCCTTCTTCAAGAAAATTCCATGAATTATAATCTTTCAACAATTTAATGGAGTCTAAGCTCAGTTGTTCCAGGATGCTGTCAAGCATAGAAAATATTTTCTTTCCATACATTTGGAGCTAACATTCACCTGTAGCCAGTCCGACATCTGCAGAAAATTTGCGAATCACGAACCTACAGTTTTGGGTAATTCATGATTTTTTTCTGAAAAAAAAAGCACTTGAAAAAAGCGTTTAAAAGAGGTTATTTTTAATACGGGTTTAAGTGAGGTTTTGGGAGATCCAAATTCCTTACCCTATCTTACCTCTCCTTTCTCCTGGGTATGGAGGTTGATGCTTCTCTAAGAAAATTCTTCCACCTCTTTCTGTCTCTTGGTACTGCAGCATCTCCCCAGCTGTTCCATCCAAAACTGTTTTTTTTTTCTTTTCTGCCACTCTTCTTCATGTAATCTTAGGTCTTCCTACTTTCTTCTTCTTTAACCTTCTGGTGTCCAGGTGACTAATTAAGGCATAGTTTTTTTCGTCCTTCATTAATACATGACCCAACCATCTCCATCTTCTCTTAAATATCTCCTTCTTTATCTCCACTGTGCCTGTTCTTTTATATAATTCTTCATTGGTGACTTTCACTGGCCATCTAATTTTTAAAATAATTCTAAGGTATCTCCTTTGGAACAAATCTAGTTTCTCCTCGCCAGCTTTTGTCAGCTTCCAGGTTTTATATCCAAAGAGGAGTACTGAGATTACATTTGATTGAAATATTTTCAGTTTAGTTTTTATCCAGTAGATGTTTGATTTCCGATCTTGTCAAGTTGTCGGGAAGTTGCCTGTGCTAGCCCAATTCTGCATTTTATGTCTCCATCAGTGCATCCTTCTTTAGACAATGTTGCACCGAGATAGATTAAGCTATCAACATCTTCAAGTTCTGACTTTGCAACTTTAATTGTTCCATCAATTCTGTTGTTAATGCGCATGATCCTTGTCTTTTCATTCATCTTCAGATCAAATGTCTTGCATGTTTCATGTAGTTTGCTTGTTTTGTCATAGAGTTGTTCTTTGGTACTAGAAATAAGTGCAACGTCATCAGCGTAATCAAGATTGTCTAGGGCTGTAAATACCTTCCACCGGATTTCATTCCTTCTGCCTTGCAGCCTTGTGTCATGGTTCTCATCACCCAGTCAATAGTAAGTATAAAGAAGAAACCAGACATTACACATCCTTGTTTCACCCCAGTTTAAAAAAAAAAATCAGTCAGATATTTTTCCATCGCCCAATACTGCACATTTTCTGTCATCATACCAGTTCTGTATGTATTTCATGGGTATCTCATACTGAGCCATAATCTTTCACACCATGCTTCTGTCTAGACTGTCGAATGCCTTCTGAAAATCAATGAAGCTGAGGTATACTGTGGCGTTCCATTCCAAGCATTGTTCTAATATATTTCTAAGGGTGAATATTTGTTCATTATAGTTCCCTTGCCACTCCTAAAGCCACCAGCTTCCTCATAACGAAGTTTGGTATCTATATGTCTATTGCGCTACGTCGACTGTCAATCAATAGCCTTCTAAACATCTTACACGCTGTTGGTATTCAGGATATACCTCTGTAGTTGTCACAAATTGCCATGTCACCTTTCTTGTGGTATAATAGTCATAATACTTTTTTCCGTGCATCTGGCACTTCTCCTGTATTTAAATTTTGGTTGAATAATGTAGTTAAGGCCTCCTCCGTCAAATCCATATACTACCTTTCCACATATCAATGCAAATTACATCCACTCCCGGTGTTTTTCCATTTCTTATCGTTAGCACAGCATTCTTTATTTCTTCGGCTTGGATCTCTTCATCTCTACATTATTGTAATTTTCGTTTGCCTCTATACCTTGGTAGGTTGCCTCTGGTATAGGTTGGTTTAAATTGATTTAAAGTGTTCTTTCCATTTTTCGCTCATCGCATCTTCTCCAGTAATTAGCTTTCCATTTCCATTCCTTACTCCAACATTCTTCTTTCTTCTTTTATAACATATCTTCTGTGTGGTTTTGTATGGACCACTCATGTCTCTACGTGATGCTGTATCTTCTGCTTCTTTCGCCACATTATCAACCATCTTTTTTTATCTGATCAGACTCTTTTCTTTACTTCTTTGTCTTTCTTATCGTATTCTGTTCTTTTTAGCCGTCTTATTTTTACAGATTTTGCTTCATCTTTAAAAGATCCAAATTCAATACCTTCATATGATATCACTATATTCAGTATAGCGGTATCAAAAAGCAGTTCATCCCCACTCCCACCCACCCCTCAACCACCATCCCCTCACCCAACCCACCCCATCTCACCCCCAGCTTTGAAATAAACTTTTGTTTGTACAATATCCTGACAATTTTAACAATGAAATGATCAAAGTCTGCTGTTAACTGGTTAATCACTCCGGTCAGCCGGTCATATTTGCTTTTGCAAATCTCGCATTATTCCAAATATTTATTTTGTAATCATGATATAATGATAATGGTCAAGTGTTCTTTGATGGATTTAGATCTAGTAATAGTCAGTCTTGTTATAGGAACAATTATTACAATGATAATTTGCAGCTCCCGGGTTATACAAACTTTTTTTTTACAGGTGCATAAATATCATGCAAACTGGTCATACCTCAAATCTATATTTTTCATGTCCTCATTTTCAGAACAAAGACGGTCATGTTTATTTTGGTGAGTAAGTATCATGAAGGTGCCACGTTAGATGTATACTTTTGTCTTTCCCACACAATAAAAGCTGTGTTAAATCATAAATCAACGACCTGACTCAAAGGCAAAATTTACAAGTTCAAACAAAAGGAAAAGTGATAAAGCATCAATTTCTAGTCAGTAGTAGCAATCATTTTAAATTTAAAGACGCAATGGCAGGGGTGGCGGAAGATGTTCGAAGCTGGGAGACACATGACCTGAGGAGCACTTTCAAACTTGCATACTTTGAAAGCATGTACGATAACATTATAGCTTTGGGGGGCGGTTATGCTCCCCTCCTTCCCACACCCCTTCCATCCCCCACTCCCTCCGCCACTGGAATCATTAGTAAAACTTGTGTTCCTTGTTTTTAATTTGCATGTGCGACAATCTTGTAATTTTAAATCATAATTTTGGATCAAAATTCGGCAAAATTGGAAAATTTTATACCGGGAACTACACAAAATTAAGAAATTTATGGATTATGACTCTCGAAATTGGAATGATTTAAATCATGTTTAGTCAATTGAACTGATTAGCATTCGAAATATTGAATGTTCCAAACAATGTAAAAACAAATAAGGGGTCCTTAAAATAGTTTAGTGGGAATTTCATAATTTTCTTAGTTGCAAGAAAATCAATCAATTTCAGTATATCAGTATACAGGTATTTATTTACCACAGATTCACAATCAGTATATATTCAGCGAGTCAGTGGCTGTAGGGTTGTAGTGGCTGTAAGTTTTTCTCTTAACCCCAAATTAAGGGTGCCGCACTATTGGAAAATGGATTGCTTGCACAAGTACCACAAGCATTTGCTGTTTCAATACAAAATAATGTAATAAGCTGATCATTGGGGACTTGTTTTTATATTTGACCGTACATTCAAGTTTTATATTCATAAGGGGGCACAGGGTATACGGTAATTTCCCGGGTCCTCACTATTAGTTTTGTCCTGGGTCCAATTTCAACGATGCCCTACTAATGGAATTTGGAGTACTTCGCAGATTCTAGCCAGGTTCTATTTTAAGGAGTTTTTACACAATATAATTATGGGGGTACCACTTTAGAAAGTGGTACCTCCATTTTATACTCTAGGAAAATAAAGGTATAAGCAGACGTAACTGTTTTTTTCCCTATACTGTCAATATCAGGAAGCTATGCAATCGTCTGCCAAAATGGTGTATGTATGTATGTGTGTATGTATGTGTGCGTATGTGTACGCTACCAACTGTGGATATTCGTGTAATAACACACCTTCCAATCGGGGACAAGCTACCAATTGGGGACGTCCCCGGTTGGTTTTCATGCAGATTTGGAATCTCCAGAGTGAAACAATACGCCAATGCATAATATTGTGGGCAATATTATGCATTTTTATTGCTGTTCCCATTTAGTGGGTTCTGCGCAGGCTGTATGTCAAAATGTGTGTCTCTAGTTCTATGCTCAGAGAAAGAAGATCTAGCAAGAGTTATCTGACAAACAACTGTCAGATAACTGTTAAAGCGCTGTATGTGGCTGGCTCCAGTTTCAGTCTGCTGTTTTCTATAACTTTTGTGTGCTTGTATTGTATATGTAACTGGTCGTTCTTGTTCTGTTTTTTGGGGAAGAATACTTACATGTCTGTACAAAACTGAATGTTTTAAACTTGTATGATTTTACTGTGGATTGTTTCATTTGACCAGATCCACTACTTTTCGAATGGCTTTAAGTAGAAGACTTATCTTAAGTTTGAGATGGTGCACAAGGAAAGCTGTGTGCAATGAAGCATGGTACAGTACTGTACAACAGCTTGGACTACAACAGAAAAAAAGCTGGAAAAAGATCAAAGTGTGGATTAACTTCTCCTCATAAGAGACCTTTGGTGTCCTCTATTTCCACACGCATTCCTGAGCGCACACTGCGGCCTTAATTGGAATAACATTATAACGGTGACTGTAAACAAACCTGTGGGGATTACCCCCAAAGCTAACACTACACATTTTAATATGTGCTGTCTCAATGTCAGATCAGTTAAAAACAAAACAGTGTCTTTATCAGACTATATCACCTCTTATGATCTTGATGTGTTTGCTATATTGGAAACCTAGCTTGGAGCCACTACTGATAAGCAATGTTTAAATGAAGTACTGCCAGTAGGCTATGAAATAAAGCATTTGGTTGAGATCAAGGTTACAAGTCGACCGCCAAATATACAGGTCTCAGTACTCTGTTTACAACAAACTACTTCTAAGAGTACGTAAGGAATAATACTTGGATAAAACATCCATGTGTGGTAGAAGTAAAAAAACCATACACAAAATCACCAAACATTTATTTGGAGAAGTACATGTAACCTGTAAAGCCTCAGCATACTAGTGAAACAGAGTTGGCAGATCAATTTGGAAAGTACTCTAAGGAGAAAATTATCAACATCCGTTTTAATATGGTAACTGGATATACCTACCTACCTACCACTACCGGACCCTTCTGAAGAAGAGCAGACTACTGCTAGGTTGCTGGAAGTGGTACCAGCATCACAGGATGAGGTTAGGAAGATCATCAAGGCATCACCTAGTAAATCATGTGCTTTAGATCCGCTACCAACTTAGCTGCTGAAGGTGTGTTTGGAAGTTTTACTTCCTCCTAGTACAAAATAGTCAACCTCTCTCTCATGAATGGTGAAGTACCACCAGTACTTAATCCGCACACATTATACCTTTCGTTAAAGAAGGAGGGGCTCGATCAGGACAATTTTAAGAACTACCGTCCTGTGTCCAATCTGAGCTTCCTATCAAAAGTAGTGGAGAAAGTGGCAGCAAGTAGATTCGATGCCTATCTAAAGGAAAATTATATGTGCGAGCCTTTCCAGAGTGCATACACAAAATTCTGTTCAACTGAAACAGCACTTTGAAAGTACAAGCTGATATACAGTCTGAGTTAGATAAGGGTAATTTAGCGCTGCTGGTGTTGTTAGACTTGTCAGCAGTCTTTGATACGCACTAGTTCAAGGTTTGAAAACATGTATGGTATCAAAGGAAGAGCCCTGAAGTGGATATCATCATATCTTAGTGATCGGCATCAGATTGTTATTATCAATGGTCATGCCTCTAGGCCAACTGTTTTGGACTTTGGCGTACCCCAAGGGTTTTGTTTTAGGCCCCAATGTTTACACTATGTACACAAAGCCACTAGGGAGCCTTATCAGTAAGCATAAGCTGGCCTTATACATGTACGCTGATGATACGCAGGTACATTTTCTCTTTCAGCCCGAAAAACATTGCAGACCAGAATAGCATTATTCGCAGATTAGAGGCATGTTTATGTGATATAGAGCAATGGATGGTAAATAACAAGCTAAAGTTAAACTGTGATAAGACAGAGGTGGTGCTGTTTAACACAAAATGGAGCCGGTATAAATTTGATGTGGCTGTTAATTTTGGAAGTGACAGAATAACACTTACTACGTCTGTGAGGAAGCTTGGTGTTGTATTTGACAGTGATATGTACATGAAAAAGCATGTCAACCAAGTCAAGCGGTCTTGCTATGCGCACATCGGGAACATTGGACGGACACACCCATTGCTGAATACAGAAGCCAGCAAATCTTTAGTGCACAGTTTAATTACTTCGCGAATTGACTAGTGTAATGCGCTACTGTGTGGTGTAACATACTTTTTAACCGGAAAACTGCAGCGTGTTCAGAACACAGCGGCCCAAGTAATCGCTCGCACAAGAAAATCTGAACACATTACGCCTGTGCTGAAGGAGCTCCACTGGCTTCCCGTGGGTTACCGTAATAAGTACAAGGTCATTGTGCACACTTTCCGGGCACTATGTAACTTATCACCTTGTTATATGACAAATATTTAGACTGTATACTCCAGCGCGTGCACTCAGATCATATAGATCTTTAAGTCTCGTGGTACCACGAACAAAAACTGTCAGTTATGATGACAAATCTTTTAGAAGAATAGCATCAGCAATCTGAAACAACCTTCTAAGAGATGTCCGAGACTGTTTAGATTTAAACACTTTTAAATCTTTATTAAAAACACGTATATTTAAGTTAGCATATGGACTATAACTTCTAATTATATTAGTTTATATTATATTTCATGTACAGTGCTTATGAGCATGTTTTTTTTCTTCATGAATTTTAGCACTATAATATTCGGTATAATAATAATAATGATAATAGTAATAATTATAATAGCATCGATGTCCCCGCTTATGTGATTCAGATTGCATCACGTGATACTGTCCCCAATTGGGAGAATGAAATCTAACACATCATTTGTCCCCGACTGTGCACTTAAGATTGTATAACCTGACTCTGGTTGAAATCAAAGCTCAGAAATATCATTTAACCCGCCCTAATTGTCTTATTTCGTCGCACAAAAGAGTCTTCATATGAGACAAAAGTCTTCTTTGAAAAAAGTTAACCTATAAGTTAGTTATGATTAACTTTCTATGAAAGAATCATTTCCTACATCTAAACTTACATTTATAATGTTTCAACTGCTCATAAACATACATATGGGTTATTTGGTCACAAGGGGGAAAAATCATATCCCAGCCGTCATAATTGTTAGACCTTACTTAGATATAGATAGTAATGGAAGAAATTTGTCCCCATTTGATGACAAGTTTGCTTAAAACTAATGTAAAAATGCAAGATTACTCACTTCTTGTCGTTCAAATATTCAAGACTTGCCCGAAGTTGCCTCAAAATGCCCTTCAGGCTTCAAGTGATAGGTTGTAGCCTATGTTAAAACTTGTCGAACCGTACTCACAAACCAATTACAACTTCCACTTAAAGCGTGAATGTCTTTCGCGGCATCCCCAAACTTGTGATCTGATTTCTCACTATGCAAACAAGGACCACAACTTCCAGATAGAGCGGACAAATGAAGACATTAAAACAGGTTGGGAAATAATCTACAAACAAGGTGTGCAGACTACTTACAAGTACCATTAATGATATGAAGGGATTTACAGTTTTTATTTTTTATCTTTTATAGTCACGACATTAAGTGTAGAAACATAACTAAACTGCACATTTTAATACAGGCTTTCGCAATAAGGTTTTCTCGGCTGTTGTGAAAATATTTACAGACCAAACAATCAAAATGAGCGATTTCTCGTGACTGATGTGCTTATGGAGTAATCGGGGACAGAGTGGCAGCTTATTATTTACGGAGCAACCGGTATTGTTTGCAATGTTTTCACTTTGCCCAAATAAAATCCAGAAAAATCAAGTATATACAGACCAAATTTACCCACTTTAGGAATCATTTCTACGAGTTTAGTGTAACATGTGGTGCAGGCGGACATAAACAGTAGAAAATAACTGGAAGTGTTCAGCAAAAACCAATTATAAAGGCAAAAATTAATTTTGCTTGATCTCACCCTGGAATCACAGCATGTGGGCTACAGTCGTTGTTAGGCTTACCCAGAAAACACACAACGTCCAGAAAACGTTTCGGCTAGGTTCTAAATTGGTCTTTATGTCTTTGCCTTAAAAAAAACGTTCTGAAAATGGACTTTGGACGTTTGTCATTCTAATAATAAGCAGCTGTTTTAAGTTTGTTTTGTGAAGGCATACAGACACGTTTTTATAACCGTCAAATTGTTTGCTGGGTAATTATATCTTATCATATTCTTCATGTCATTACTTTGTGCTTATTTATTGCTGTATTGCTAGTAATACATGCTTTGGTAAGGTTGGATAATTGTGGGCTAACATTTGTAAAATCAATTTCGGTCCATTTTAAAATCCCAGTAATTTTTGGCCTACTTGTGGGTGAGTATGGCCTAAACTTCTTTGACTGGATTGGTCTGAGAGTCCCTATATTATCAAGTTTACCTGTGATGGATGTTGTTGTTATCATTCATTGATCGTATATTCATCATATATAGTTTTGTTTTTACTGGAGGTGCACTGTCAAAACAATTAAATAAAACAGGCCTAATGTATGTAAAGAAATGCAAAAAATAACTCTTCTGGCAATAACACACAAAAAAAAATTCAGATAGGCTTAAGTTAACGTTAGGCTTAACTGTCACTCTCACACGTGTATCCTATTCAGGCTTAAGCTAAGCACGGGCTTTTCTTATCAATGTCAACCCGATTAGGCTATTTAAGTTTAGCTATGCCATCTCTTCAACATAATGTCTCACAATAATGTTGCATTTGATGCTGTTTTAGGGCACTTCATATAGCTTTAAAGTTCAAGTTTAGTTTACCACATGATTGTTCCATTCTGTTTTCGCTTTGGAATTATAATATTAATAATATCCTGTTGTGATTGTGAACTCCTGAATACCTGGTATGGTACATAGGCCTATGTGTTTATGGAGATCAAGATTGTATTGCAATTTGGTTGTTTGTTTTATGTAAGCAGCTTGAATGCGAATATGTACATGTTTGGGGAGTACAAATTGAGGGAAATAATACAATTCGAGGAAAGCTATGCTACATCATTCATGTAGGGGTAAGTCATTGTCAGAGTTTTAAGATATATTAGTAGTTGTACTGATATAGGCTATGTTCAAGTGTGCGAGTCAGACCTACATTTTGACAGTGCTTAGCTTTAGTCCATGTAATTCTCTTGTCAGTGGTTTGAATCACCTTTACTACCCCTGGCTGTGTCAGTCAGATGTAATTCAGTGACTTATGAAACAGTAACTCACATGTATGTGCATCATTGTAACAAATTGTCAGTAACTAGAGTAAACCTGGGGTGAGTCAATTTACTTTGACTGGCTCATTCATTTTGTACAGAGGTAATTACTATTTTGGTCAACAGAAATGTCAATTACCCAAGTGACCGAAGGGTGCGTCAATGTACATGTTTTGTTCAACCACCTTGGTGCAATGACTCATCTTATCCAGGGTTTAGAGGTGAGTCACACAATTGACAAGTACACTGCAATAGTCCCACTCATTGCATATTTTGGTATCATTCACAAATATCTTTGCATGATTGTAAAGATCCTTTGATTTTTCTATCAAAATTCAGATATGCAAAGAAGAAGAAGAAAATGACAAGCGGATTTTGACTTTAAGCAATGCTTAGAATATGTCCAGCCAGGCTTTCTCATAAAGAGTTTCCCAGGAAAAGGTACCGTATTGATCAACATCATCAGTAAAATTGTATGACTCTCATAGTAAAAAACTGTTTCAATTACTATTAGGAATGGATATTTTGAGGGCGTGTCTTAAACCCCTTACTAGTTGAAGTCTCCTGACAGAATGGAGTGATGAGTGACAGAAAATAGTTCCTCGAATCTTCACCCTTATAAAGAAATGGAGGCCATTTCTTAATTTCTTAATACTGGGCTGTTTTACTTAAGCATTGATTGATGAGGGATATTTGGCCCCCAAAAAAGTTAGGCACTACTTTGCATATTTTGGGGAGATAATAATACTACTTTATGCTATGCGGCAGTTATGTGCCGATCTCAGTTCATGATCGGGTATGATCTATCTCTTCATCGTGGGTTTCAGAGTGATAAACAGTGTGGTAATTTCTAGTGCAAGGTCTCTCCTTTTTGGTAAATATTTATCTATCTGTTGTTTACTCCCATGAATAGGCTTGTATGTGATGTAACTACATGAGACTTTAATCAAATATAATCAGGTAAAGGGGATCTGGCAATTTTCAAAGGGATATTCCGTGGGTAGAACAATGGTTATTTAAGTTGGAGTAGACGTCTTCGGTTAGAGATACCAAGTTGTCAGTAGTGGCTTTATTTGCCCTAAATCCGGCTTAAAACTCGTTAAACAATTGAACAAGTCATTGCCTTCCATGTAGCTGGATAGACGGCTAGCTATCAATCTTTCAAGTAATTTCCCTAGGCAAGATAGAAATAAAATAGGACAATAATTCATAGGATTAGTATTATTCTTATTAAGTTTGGGAATAAAAGCAAAGAGCTTTTACACCTCTTTGATAAAAGTAAACCTAGCTATTTTTAACGCTAGGGGAAAATAATCAAGGGTGAAACATGCATTATAGATGCAAAGAAGGGATTTGAGAGCTTGTATTGGAAGTTTTTTAATAACATAGTTTGGGATTTGATCAGTACCGGGGGCTTTGAGTTTAATGTTTTTGATGATTTAGACTAATTCTTTAATAGTAAATGATTCGTCGGTTTTAGAGGAGATGGTCATATCTGGTATGTAAAGGGGTTTGATAAGGGAGCTATTTATGGATACAAAATGATTGACACTAGCATATGTTACTAGTTCAAAGTCGGGGGAGTTAAAGTCATGTTGCACAAAGGCGAGGGTATTATTTAGTAACTCCTGCTTTGTCGGAGTGGGTGGTAGCATTTATGTTATCGTGGTGTATATTGGGGATATTAAAGTTGTGGGCATTGCCTGCTAGTTTACTAAACTTTTTCCAAAAGGATCGTGGGTCGGATAGGGTGTGAAAGGAGTTACATATTTTATTAAGTTTGTCTTTTTTTAATTCTTTGATTGCTAAGTTAATTTTGCGAGTAATATATAGAGCAGTAATATTGTTGGCCTGAGAATTAGTCGGGTTACGTTGTTGGCTTCTACGGAGTTTGCGTTTGGCTTTAATTAAACTTTCGATATTTGGTGGTAAGTGTATTTTGGTATTAGATTGTATATTATTCTCTACTGCTCTAAGGGAATTGAATTTGTCATAGCTTGAAGCAAGTTGTTAGTAAAGTTAGTGATGGCTTCGTCTATTTGAGTACAAGAGAATAAAAAGTCAGAAGGTAGAATGTTATCATTACAGAAGATGTTAAAGATATTCCATTTAGCCTTAGTTGGAATAAAGTAGGTAGATTTGGCAAATGGACTTGAGAATTATTATTGGGACATGGGTTGGTGGATACAAAGATTGGTAGGTGGTCTGATTCAAGGTCAAAAGTAACTTTGAATTGTTTGAAAGTATTGAGTAGTTTCGGAGTAAGTAAGACATGGCCGAGTTTAGAGCCATTACCTGTACCGTCGGCTAATCAAGGTTGGGTGAAAGATCAATATGCTTTTAGTTTGGAGTTAATACATAGTCTATTTAAAAGGGTACCATTACGATTAATTGTATAGTCACCGAAATTCATGTGCCCAGCCTGAAAATCACCTAAGATTATATGGTCACCCTTTAAGGAAAGGTCTTTGATAAAATCGATAGGTAAAGGGTAAGATAGACTTGAACATAGTGAGTGATGTTAGTTCACAGGTGAGGTTATTTATTTTGGAAGATATAGTGATAAATTCACCGAAATTAATTCCTTTGTTTATAATTTTGTATGGAAGGAAACAAATATTAGTAGGGCAATACATGTGATAAAAACGTTTTTAATGGGGTTGAGGACTTTGTCAATTGATACTAGGTGGTGATCGAGGAATGTGAAATCTATAGGTGAAGTTGTGAGAGTTTCGTTTAAAGATACAAGGTCAAGATTATAATCTATTCAAGCAAATTTTAGTAGGAGTTTATTGGGTTTTAAACCTCTGATATTAATGTGGGCTAGATTTTCCATGCTTAAAATAGGCCTGAAATAATGTATCGGTGTTGCTTAATGATTTAGTTATGAGATAAGAGTAAGACAGATAACCACATATGCTGTTCATGGCTCTGGCTATCATCTCGCCTACCATACGAAGGTCTGCATCGGGATTATTAACAATAATGGAAGTCGTGGGGACAATCAGCTTGTTAACGTCAGTGGAGGGGACTAATATGTAGGCGTATTTGTCTTTGTGGTCTGATGGGTCAGTTGTATGTAAGTGATTTTGAGGTGGTCTAGTTCTGGTTGGTTGGTGTTCAGTGTCGTTATTATGAGTTTTTGTTCGGGTGTCGGAGTGCTGTAGCCTGGTATTTTGGTCTTTGACTACAGTACTGTACGTTCTGGTAATGTAAACTTGGTTGGTTGTCTGGATTGTTCGAGTAGTTTGTAGGGTTTGTTGTCGTTGTAGTTGTGGTAATACATTAGAGTCATATATAGATTGAGGGAGTTGGGAAGCTGATTCCAGATTCAATGCAAGCTCTTGCCGTGTGGCGAAGTTTGTTCCTGGCTGCCTCATGGATTGTAATCTAGCTCTGGCCTGGGACAATGCCTGTTCCTTATAGGTCTTGCAGCCAGCATATGTGCTTACGTGCCCCTTGCCACAGCTGTTACAAATGGGGCTGTATCTGGGACGGGGGCAGGCATTCAGAGAGGCGGTCACCTCCGCAGCGGAAGCACACGGATTTGTTGGTACAAGTGTTTGTAAGATGGCCAAAAGTCAGACAAGAGTGAAATAATATGGGCTTGAAAGGGGCATGAGCGTATTCTACAAGCAACTGGACCAGGTCAAAAAAAACTTTTGGGCCTGATTCAACAAGTGATTTGGATAGCTAGGGATTTGTGACTTTGACCGTGAAAAGTGGGGTTGGCCTATTTGTTCTCAAGCTCGTGATTCTAGATACTCTTATATGATTAATATTCTGTCCAGTGAGGTCGGCTTTTATGTCGTCGATGTCAAGGGAGAGGTCTACGCTATTGATAACGACAACTGTGTGACCTCTCGGTATTGACAGAACAGGCCTGGATTTGGTTACAGTGAATGTGCCTTCAAAGGCTTCTTCAGGCCGCTGGCTGTAAGGAGAAAGAAAGACTTAAAGTTGGCTGGCGACAGTTAAAAGGAGTCTTTACCCGCTCTTCGGATTGGAGAGAGGGTGGCTTCGGGTTTATTGTGTTTGACCTCAGCAATGAAGTATTCTACAGAATGAAAACTTTCAAATAGTTGAAAGATGTAAATTGGTTGGGTGGAACCTTTATGGTTAGTTGAATCAGTTCTACGTTTATTTCTAGTTTTAGTGGTGACAAACGACAACATGTCATCGTACAAGCTCTCGTGTGACTCATTCTCTAAGTCACCGGTGGGTTCCCAGAAGTCCGTGTTGATGACCAACCGAGGCGAATCGGCACTTGTATCAAACAAGGCTTCCTTCACCTCGGGGGATTGGTCTTTAACACCCTCCGCGGACACCACCGGCGACCTCGGGGAGAGACTACGTTTGCTGGCCTCCGTAGAGGTCATGGTGATAGTGATACTAACAATTTATAACAGATATAGATGTCTATGATGTAGCTTAAACAAATAAAAATAGTTTAACTAGACTTAACCTAACATAACTAGTCTAAGCCAAACTAAACTAGAATAAATTAACTTAAACTAGACTAAAAGACTAAACTAAACTATACCAAACTAAGCTGAACTAAACTAAACTAAGCGTAAAGTGTCAGCATGGTAAGGGCTCAGTGCAAAAGTGCAGCAAAAAAGCTGTAAATTACCAAAGAAGCAAAACAAAACAGAGATCAAGATGCTGCATGTCTATAAGATACGATAAATTTTCTACAATGATAACAAAATCTTCAGCCCGCTTTTAAATGTTCAGCCATGAATGACATTCAACACTCTTACCATATTTGGTCATCACACAATTATTTATTGACCAATCTGATTGGTTAAAAATGACATTATTCTCTTACGTATGTACTGGACCAATATCATTATTTAATATTAAGGTCTTTCATTCCTTATCTCACATTGTAATAGTAACAGACTTCAACAAGCATATTGTGAACATATAAACAAAAGAGGTTTTAATTTGATCCAATATTGATTAAATAGATATAGGTTGTGAATGTGTTTTCTTATCATTTTGCCATGCATAATCATTAATCGGTTCATTCTTGCCCGCCCAACATTCTAACAAATAGTTTTACTCCATAATTATACATAGAATAATCAAACACTCAAGGCCCTTGACATTTATTTATTGAACAAAAAGCGCATCATTTACAGAAATGATTTGTCGATCGGCTATATTTGTCATACAAAATTTTACCATTAATATACACAGAATAATCAAGCAATCAAGGCCCTCGATCTTCACCCACCTAGCAAATAAAAACGTATTATGTACACAAAATGATTTATCGATCGACTATATTTGTCATATCCTACATTAATGAAGGCCTGTTTTACCATTATTTGTCTGGTGAAAGATATGATAATAACTTAGTCAAGGTGCGATCGATTTCTATGTTTTCTACATTTAGTACCCTAATCAATCCGTCATTCAATGCATGTCCTGAAATAACCACAAAGGCATCACCGATTACCAAAAAACTTGATGCAGACGGTTAGTTCAAGACTAGTACATACTAAACATTCAAATAAACTCGCGGAAAAAATTGATACTCTATTCTGCTAAGATTCAACAACATGGCCACCTCAGATATTGATTTTCCCAGAAGACTGTTTGTAAAACATTTTTCTTTCGATTCATTCGAACATTAATTCCAATTGTACTGTTATAACCCGGGCGGATAGCAATCAGGTCGCGAAATACTGTAATGACTGGGCCTTCCCTCTTCTCGAAGTAGCGACTAAGTGTTTACTCATTTTTGATAAGGAAGCCAGGGGCATTCTCCATTATTCCTCGTGAATAAAAGAAATTTTCACGCGACATTTTTATTTATGGTTTTTGAGATAAAATTCCTATATGACACACAATTTTTGAAAATGGGTATGATTTGAGAACAACTTTTTAAAAATAAGTACACTTTAAGAATTTTTGTTTTTTGACGTTCAATTTGAAAATTGTTTGTTGTTTTGAAATCCATAAATTGTTTTGAAATTAAAGACAATACAATAAAAGGCATTAACTTCTTTTGGACCGTGCTATCTTAAGTAGATACGAATTTTTTATTTTATTTTTTTTGGTGAAAAACGCTTGTATTTGCCACCCATTTTTTCAAAATGTCGGAGTGTTTTATTCTTTACCACTGCATTGTTCTGCGCATTTTGGATTACAAGTGAATTAATGGCAGTTTGGGGGGTTGGGGATGTGGTGGGGTGTGGAAGGGGAAGGGGGCGTGCGAAGGAAAGAAGTGGATGAGATGGAGACAGAAATGATGGCAGTTAAGTGGAGAGTTTAAAAAAAAAAAAAGTTAGATTCCAACATGTAAACAAAAAGTAGTTTCGACATGCTTATAGGACGTTGATGAAAAGCAACACTTCAATCAAATTTGATGAAATGAAAGAAATATGACACAATTTTGTAAATGATAACAACTTTTAGGTTACATGTTTAAATTAGACGTGCGCCACACTCTTGTCTTAGCTAACCTATTGACCAAATTTGTGGTCGATAAAGTAGTTTTATCTTTTATTTAAAGAAAGTAAAGCGAATTTATACTTTTTCCGTGCTGAAGTTGTAGTGACTAGGAATTGACAAAGTGAAAACATTTGTATAAAGTATAGTTGAAAAGGAATTTCTTCTTAAGATAAAAATTGTTGTCAGATGATTTACCACAGATTATAGATTATTTCATTAAGTATAGTGATTTTTACTCTATTTTCATATTAAATCGTTGGGTGGCGCTGGCTTAGTGAAATAATGTAGCTTTTCTATTAATTTCCAGTTGGCAAAGTTTCATATTGTTTCCCCATTATCGACGGATACGAACTTTTACATCAAAGTAAAAAACTTTCCAAACACATCAAAAAGCCCCTCAAATCTTCAGCAAAAAATGCTTGTGTTTGCCACAAATTTTTTCAGACAATCCTGGACAAAACTCTTTGGGACACCCCCGTTCTCTGTTCAATTTTGGTGGAATGAGTGAAAAATCTTAATGATTGATTTCCATGTCTCTGCATTTCCTAGTAAAATATTTTGACAGCATTGAAAGGGTAGTTGTGGGGAAAGGGGGGAGGTTAGGTGGGGGGGGGGGAGGAGTTGTTACCTGAAAAAAGTTAGTTGTACATGAAAATTCGAAATAACATGCGAATATTATGGTAAGTGTCCGAACAGTTTTGTCCAACTTTGTAGCTGATCCAAAATTCCACTTAACCTCGTAAACAAATTGTGTGACCTCACTCTTTCTTGTACTACACGCTCCAAATTTTGAGACTTTTTAGTAAATCTATTGTAATTATGTTTTCGGTAAAAATGACTGATTTTAATTATTAACATTTTTATAGGAAAGCATTTTTTTAAATGGGAAGCCGTCAATGAATCTTATATTTATATCCCCTCCCCCCCCCCCTTTCCCCTCCCCATTTTCCTCCTCAAGTAACAAAAATAATACTGACGGGCCTGCGCTAAGTAGATCAGTATGTTACTATGAAACCACACCGTAATTAGGTGCACAAATTTTGGACCCACAACTTCAGTGGGCAGCGTGTCAAATGCAGGTGGGGATGAAAGGAGAGGAGAGGTGGGGGGGGGGGGGAATGCTATCTCAAATTTTATCAAAGCCATCAATATGATAGTTAACTGAAATATCAAATGAACCATGTGTAGCAAACAGAAGATAACATTTTTTGTATTTGTAGATCTACTGAGTTCAAGTTATCATTAATTTTGGGCTAAAGCATTTACAGTTTGCACCACAAATTCTCCATTTTGGACTAAATATCTTTCATTTTGACCCAAAATCTTCTATTTTGACTCCAAAATGTTCACTTTTTGATACAAATTTTCAGGCTTTTAACAAAATCTTCAATTTGAGACCAGAAATTTCAAGCGTGGACTATAATCTACAACATTAGAACCAAACATCTTTAGATAGGGAGGTAATGAAAGTTATTTATTATAATATCAGGGTCATGCACGAATGGTCTCCACTTCACAATAATTTTCAAAGTAATACAATTTTAAAATAAGGCTCTACCCGTGCTAATTGAGAATTCTTCGGGAATTCTCCTTAGATATTCAGGAATGTTTTCTTCATTTTCAGGATTTTCTAAAATTTTCTTCATTCAGTCATTTTCATAAAAAAATTCTTCAAGGTCAGCAAAATTTTCATGAATTTTATTGAAATCTACGTACAACATTTTCGTAAAATCTCTTTCCTTTTGGGGAAAATTTCCTCTTTTTTTTGTAAAATCTTTAATTTCTGAAATATTTTCTTTAATTTTAGGACAATTTGTCACTTTTTAGTAAAGCACTGTCAATTTTGAGAGATTTTCAGGACCTTTTGCCAAGACAGAACAAAATTTCCAACAATTGTACACAGTTTCCTTCAATTTTTTGTTAATAATTTTACAAAATTGTCATCAAAATAAAGCATGCATGCAACCAGGAAATAGAAACCCTTTCCGAGGGCCAGTAACTTCCAACGCCTGTGCCCTTCCTAATCTGTAACCGGGCCTTAATATCCCGGGGCTTAAGACCCTTAAAAACAAAAAGCTAGACACGCCTCTGCACAACTTGCACAAGGTGGTGGTGTGTCCTGTACTTTATGCATAGCGTAAAGTTAGGCTTTACCTGTTTAACATTTAGTTTTCATATTTTTCGACTGTGAAGATTGTTAACAACAGTACAGTACACAAGTATTTGAAAATTCATGAAATTATTACAGTACTGTATTTCAATCATTATTTCCTCAACGTGTAGCTTATAGTAAGTTATGTATTTCAATTTGAAACCACCAAATAGAGAAATGTTTTTGAAAATATAGGAATACTTCAGAACGTTGGCTTTATTGTAAATTATTATATTTCTTTAATATTAATAATACATCGACTTATATATATATATATAAATATATTATATATATATATATATATATATATATATATATATATATATATATATATATATATATATATATATATATATATATATATATATATATATATATATATAAATATATACATATATATATATATATATATATATATATATATACATACATATACATATACATATACATATATATATATATATATATATACATATACATATACATATATATATATATATATATATATATATATATATATATATATATATATATATATATATATATATATATATATATATATATATATATATATATATATATATATATATATATATATATATATATATATATATATATATATATATATATATATATATATATATATATATATATATATATATATATATATATATATATATATATATATATATATATATATATCGCTTTCTGCAAAAGGCCTTAAAGCGCTAAACTTCTTTGTACCTTTATCATCATAATCGGCCACTAAGCTTTCCTGGAACTAGTCGGTTGAAATTTCCTTTTTCTTGATAACTTTTTCAACAGCTTCATGAACTCTTTAGATGCAGGCAGGGGGCACTTCACACACAACTCCCATAGTACGACCACTAAATTTAAGATATATCCAACTTTTCTGAATATTCTGAATCTAAAATTCTGAATTCAAGTTTATCTTTTAATTCTTAAAGATACATGGACAGGTTGTGGCAACATTGGCGATTATTAATTTCAAATCCACCTAAAAACATGAAGACAGCCAATAAAACCTTCAAAATTAGTTCAGAATGATCATTTTACATCTTTTTAAAGATTTGTTAGCAAATATGCAAGTTTGTGTTACTGTTGGTATGTATGAACAAGTCAAAGCCTCTATTTTGTTATGTAAATCCATTGTTTTTAATCCTCTGCCATTTCTTTTTGGAAAAGGGAAGACGATCTTAATTAAGAGAATTTGACCTTTACCATACCCCAACCAAGGTCATCTTTCTAAAGCTGTTAGTTTGATGTAAGACACGTGGATAGGTAAGGTAAGTAAGGAAAACAATTTGTTAGCCAAATTCAAGCTTTTGTTGGGCTGCTCCCGGACTGTATGATTGGAAATCTTCTATCTTTCTCCTATTGCCATTAAATTATATCATCCTTACCCACTAATTATTTCCATCTAAATAACATTCTAGCATTAAAGTTTAAATCCATTCTGAGCCTTGAACTGGGTCGGGTATATGCAGAATAGGAGCAGTGGCGAGACGTACCTTTAAAACATCAAAAGACCTTTGTTGAGCCTCACCCCACAGAATTTCTTTTGACCCCCTTGAGTTTGTCAAGTCGGTTAAAGGGGCAGCAATTGCCGCAAAATTGGGAATAAACTTTCTGTAATATCCCGCGAGGCGAATACAGGATCTCATTTCCTTTTTAGTTCTCGGTCTTTCCACTTTATCAATTTTTTTAACTTTCTCCGGCAACGGTTTGATCACACCTTCTCCAACTAAACTCTAATGTTGTGAAACCCAAAAAAACATTTCGACGGTCGGGCCGGTAAACCATTAATTTTCAACCTTTCAAATACCATTCTCAACACTTTGATATGATTTTGCCAGTTATCAGTAAACACCAAAATATCGTCTATGTAATTGATTATATGTCCCAAACCATCTAACAATTTTCTCATCATTCTGCTAAAAATAGCTGGAGCGTTTACCATAATTCCAAATGGTAATACTTTAAATTGGTAAAGCCCATAAGAAGTAATGAATGCAGTTTTTGGTCTGTCTGATTTCAAAACTGGTATTTGTCAATAACCATTTGATAAGTCTATTTTATTAAAGTATTTTGCTTTGGACATTTTTGTCATTAACTCATCTGGATTTGGAATAGGTTCTGGGTCGAATATGGTTACTCTCTTTAATTTCCTGCAATCAACACAAAATCGTACCGACCCATCCGGTGTTCTGACTAATACGATTGGCGATGCATATGGCGATTCCGACTTTTCAATAATACCCATTTCAAGCATTGATTTGATTTCTTCTTTCACAATTTCTTGAGTTGCTATAAGAGCAAGATACGCTTTTGACCTAACTGGTTCATCGGTAGTCAAGTGTAGTGTGTGACTGACTAAGTTTGTACACCCAGGTAAATTTGTGAAAATTTTGGTATACTGCTTCATTAATCCCTTTACTTCCTTGCTTTTAAGTTCAGTCCTAACATCACTTATATTGACGTTTTTGACATTTTCAGTCGAGGCTATAGGGCATAGTTCCACTTTTGTTTCTTCATAATCACCACTTTCATCATCTTCAACAACACTGACATGCGCTTTAAATGCACTCGCGGCAATTTCATTGCTTGCTACGGCAGCAGATTTATCACTGGCGTCACGCATAACATACCGTTTCAATAGGTCAGAATGAAATGTTTTTTCGATTCTATTTATTTGAAATCGGAAGTCATTCGACGCTATTTGTTTGATAATTTGAAATGGGCCCTTCCATTGCATGGTAACTTTGTTAGCTTTTGAAGGTAACAGGAGCAGAACCATGTCACCCACACTAAAAAATTATCTTTCGCACGCACATTATAATATTTGCGATATCTTTTGGCAGATTTAGCCAATTCTTCTCTGGCCAGTTCACATGTGGCCTCTAACGCTCGCGCAGATCAACAATATAGCCATGTGTAGTTTTCACTTCCTCATCTATGTTTTGCCCTGTCACACAATTCTTTTAAAATACTTAGTGGTCCCCTTAAAGTGCGGCCATACAACAATTCAAATGGCGAAAAGCCTAAACTTTCTTGAGGTACTTCTCTGTATGCAAAAAGTAATGCCGGTATATATCGGTCTTAATCCAGTAATCCTTGGGGCGTTCCCTACACATGCGACGCAGCATCCGTTTCAGAGTCCCATTGAATTTCTCCACGAGCCCATTACAAATGGAGTGGTAAGGCGTAGTGGTAAGTTGCTTAATAGATAGTAATCTCCCAACTTCCCTCATCAAATTTAACGTGAACTGTGTGCCTAGGTCTGATAATACTTCACCAGGAATGCCCACCCTAGAAAATATTTCTAACAACGCTTCTGCAACATGCTCTGTTTCAATTTTTGGTAGAGGGACAGCTTCAGGGTATCTTGTGGCATAGTCAACCAACGTAAGAATATAGCGATTGCTTCTATCAGTTATTGGTTAAAGCGGACCCACAATGTCAACAGCTACCCCTTTAAATGGGGTGTCTATAATCGGCATTGCACCAAGTGGCACTCTCGGAACACTTTCTTTCGAAACCGTGCCATGGCAAATATCGCACGATGCACAATATCTACGGACATCTCCTTCCGCTCCTGGCCAATAGAAACTTTTTAGAATTCGATCTAATGTCTTTTTTACTCGCAAATGCCCAGCCATAGCAGAATCGTGTGCCAGATGAAGAACTTTGGCTTTGTATTCCTCAGGAACAATTAGTTGTTTGACTAATTGTCCACACCTAAGTTTTGCAGATGTGAATACTCGAAATAACAAACCTTGGTCTAATGCAAATTGCGTTTGGTTCCCATTTTTGGAGTTTCGAATTTTGCGTTCCATGGCAACTTTCCTCAATGAGTCAAGTGCTTTGTCTGCTTTTTGCGCAGCTTCAATTTCATCAGGCCCTTCGTTTGTATTGGACCCATCAGGCTGAATAATTTTCATTGGCTTTAATGCCTTTTCTTTCTTCAGTTTTTGAGCCAGTGTTTCAACAACAGAGATGCTTTCCAATTCTTTTGTCTCATGACACTCAATTTTTGCCGTGTCAACAATTTGGAAATTTGCAGCTTTCCAATGTTAATCAAGTTCGTGTGGCGGTTTTGCGCCAACAACGTTCCCAATTATCACATCACATAAGGGTTGTTCCATGCACAAAGCTTCAACTTTGTCTTTAGAATAGGGCGAATCAATTTCCAGAGACACAGCAGGTAAGTTTAAATCTGTGCCATTCAATAGTGCACATTTCCTATCATAACCAAGAAACTGATCATTCCTCACCAAACTTTTTTTGATTACCACAGCGCTACACCCGGTGTCCCGTAGAATGGTTACGCTTTCATTACCCACAAAACCTTTACTGACTGGCATGCCCTTGTCAGGCGCACACGCCGCGCTCATAATTGGTAATTCATGACCACAGGCCAATTTCACTGTATTCTGCTTAATTTCCTTACAATTACACACATTCGATTTGACATCTAGGCAAACTGCAATTTAATTTGGCCTATTTTGGTTTTCATCGTCTCTTTCATGTTTCTTGTCACTTTTTCTTTCTACTTGCAAACTCGCTGCACTTTCATTGTTTGATTTCAATTTGCGCCAACTATCTTTTGCTATGTGGCCAGACCTTACGCAGATAAAACAAGTTCTAATTTTTTTTGATTTTGAAGTGGGAATCCCAGAAGCAGAACTTACACGATCAACCCTTGATTGTCTGTGACTATTACCACTAGCAATTTCTTTAAATTTACCACCAAATCCTTGATTACTCCTACCTCTATTAAAGTTATAATGAGCATCCTGATACTTGTCAGCTACTAAAGACATTTCAGACGCATCAGCAGGACGCCTTTTTTTTTGAAGAAGATCGCCTGGTCCCTACTACAAGTAGCTATGAGCTCTTCCTGTAAAAGCAAATCAAGTAAATCATCATATTCTTTCTTTTTATCACTCAGCTCTACCCACCGTGTTAAGTAATCTTTTAACCTTTCACACAACTGAACATATGTTTCACC
Organism: Chiridota heheva; assembly: GCA_020152595.1. Taxonomy (NCBI): domain Eukaryota; kingdom Metazoa; phylum Echinodermata; class Holothuroidea; order Apodida; family Chiridotidae; genus Chiridota; species Chiridota heheva. The sequence goes on from JAIGNY010000395.1 coordinate 747,273, forward strand.
AATTCCTAACTTGCATGTTCTGAACTTGTTTTCAAAACCTTCAGCTGTTAATTGATATTTATGCAAAAGAGCACATTTCAAACTTTTGTAATCTTCGGATTGGGAAATGGGCATGCGCGAATATACATCAAGTGCTTTCCCGTCAACAAAGTGCTTTAGGGCGTGGCCCAGTTTCCTTTGGACCATCCTGCTATTGTTGCAAACCTTTCAACACGACACAAGTATGCGTCCATATTATCAGTCCCATCCCTCAAGTACGTTAACTTTGGACGCATAGCTGTTCCTCTCGCAGTACCACGGCTATCACTATTCGATTCATCATTTGATGAAGTTAACATAGACTGTTTTGTACTTATTTCTAATTCTTTTATTTTATTTTTATGATCCCTCTCATTTTGTTTGTCTCCCAACTCTTTCTCTTTCATTACCATTTCATATTTCCTTTCTTTTTGTTTTTCCTCTCTTTCTTTCTGTCTCTCTTTCCTTGATACTTTATCTCTTTCTAGTGCCAAATTTCTTTCATGTATTGCAAAATCTAGTTACTCTTTCTCTACAAGACCTACAGTCCGTCCTTGTTCCACATATTCATCTTAATTCATTTTGTATGAAAAGGCCCTTAAATGACCTACTTTCAAAATAGATAAACCAACAAGAATGAAACTCACCACCCCTTTGGCTATATGGACCAGGTTTGAAGTGTGTCCTTTCCCGTAGTTGTTCGCTTAAATTTTGATTTCGGAAAAACACTTTTTGAACGTACTAATCACACTCTTGCCTTTTTTTTTTTGTGTAGACATGCAAAACTCCAAAAGCATACCTGCTTTTACAATTAAAATTTTACGGTAAAATTATTTAGCCGATATTCCAGGAGATGTCTCGGCGGCGACCAAAACAATCTGAACCTTCACTTTCGATTCCCGGTCAGGCCCCCAAATGTCACAGGTTATGGAATCGTAAAGCGAAGTTAGACTGTTTGAAAAGGTCACCCAGTTGAAATACACCCAAAGTTAATGACTTGAACCATCGTTTAAGTTTTATAGGAAACAAAATATAATTTTTGCCACTCTTGCTTCAACATGACAAAACATCACACATATATACTGATATATATACATCTGTGCGGTATCTTATACCACAAAACAAAACAGACAAAAACTTTACTCAAGTTACTCTTTGCGTAACAGCTGTGACGTTCAATGAGTAAGCTTTTTTCTCAAGTATATACGCTCTAACATAAATACACCACGCTTTATGCAATCACCATTCTACGTTTAATATCGACATCTTGATGCGCTTTTATTGGACATCTGAATACGCCGACATCGATCTGAATATGCTTTGATGAACAAATACGCTTAGTTAAGCATCAACGCTTTGTAGGACATCCAGATACGCTAAACTAATCAAATAAAAACGCTTGGTTGGTCATTTAAGGTACGCGTAATTAATCATCGAAATCTCTTGGTTGGACATCTAGCTTTAACTCCTACACCTGGTACCATATGCTGTGCCACGTTAGACCGAGCTACTGACGAAAAGTTATTCCGACTCTCTCAGACTGCACATAATTCCCTCACCTACGTCTTCATTGACAAGGTAAAAATAACTCTCACTGTCCTCACTGACAAACACTTTTTTCAATGAAATAGTTCTCATTAAGTAAAGTCGAAAAGTCTGTCCTCAATGACAAAATAGTTACATTTTTGATATAATCGGTAATTCTCATTAACTACCGCTTGTGTTCTCACTGACACTAGAAACTTCGACCTCCCGGTTTGCCTGTTGTGCAGCAACTAACTACCCACACTGAGAAATTGGTCAACACCTTTATTTTGCCGATTACATAATAAGTTATCTCTGCTATTCCGTATGCGAATGAGGTCGTTTAAAACCAATTTGTTTTTCTACTTACTCACTGTGTGACAATGATTATGGGGTAAAACTATTTTTTAGGACTGTTGGGCGGGCAAGAATGATTATGCATGGCGAAATGATAAGAAAACACATTCACAACCTATATCTATTTAATCAATATTGGATCAAATTAAAACCTCTTTTGTTTATATGTTCACAATATGCTTGTTGAAGTCTGTTATAACATTATGAGATAAGGAATGAAAGACCTTAATATTAAATAATGATATTGGTCCAGTACATACGTAAGCGAATTATGTCATTTTTAACCAATCAGATTGGTCAATAAATAATTGTGTGATGACCAAGTATGGTAAGAGTATTAAATGTCATTCATGGCTGAACATTTTAAAGCGTGCTGAAGATTTTGTTATCATTATACAACATGTATCGTACCTTATAGACATGCAGCATCTTGATCTCTGTTTTGTTTTGCTTCTTTGGTAATTTACAGCTTTTTTGCTGCACTTTTGCACTGAGCCCTTACCATGCTGACACTTTAAGCTTAGTTTAGTTTAGTTCAGCTTAGTTTGGTATAGTTTAGTTTAGTCTTTTATTCTAGTTTAAGTTAGTTTATTCTAGTTTACTTTGGCTTAGACTAGTTATGTTAGGTTAAGTCTAGTTATACTGTTTTCATTTGTTTAAGCTACATCATATACATCTATATCTGTTATAAATTGTTAGTATCACTATCACCATGACCTCTTCGGAGGCCAGCAAACGTAGTCTCCCCCGAGGTCGCCGGTGGTGTCCGCGGAGGGTATTGATGACCAATCCCCCGAGGTGAAGAAAGCCTTGTTTGATACAAGTGCCGATTCGCCTCGGTTGGTCATCAACATGGTTTTCTGGGAACCCACAGGTGACTTGGAGAATGAGTCACCCGAGAGCTTGGACGATGACATGTTGTCGTTTGTCACCACTAAAACTAGAAATAAACGTAGAACTGATTCTACTAACCATAAAGCTTCCACCCAACCAATTTACATCTTTCAATTATCTGAAAGTTTTCATTCTGTAGAATACTTCATTGCTGAGGTCAAACACAATAAACCCAAAGCCACCATCTCTTCAATCCGAAGAGCGGGTAAAGACTCCTACCAACTGTCGCCGGCCAACTTTAAGTCTTTCTTTCTCCTTACAGCCTGCGGCCTGAAGGAGCCTTTAAAGGCACATTCACTGTAACAAAATCCAGGCCTGTTCTGTCAATACCGAGAGGTCACACAGTTGTCGTTATCAATAGCGTAGACCTCTCCTTTGATATCGACGACATAAAAGCCGACCTCACTAGACAGAATATTGATCATACAAGAGTATCTAGAATCACGAGCTTGAGAACAAACAGGCCAACCCCACTTTTCAAGGTCAAAGTCACAAATCCCAATCTATCCAAATCACTTGTTGAATCAGGCCCGAAGCTTTTTGACCTGGTCCAGTTGCTTGTAGAATACGCTCATGCCCCTTTTAAGCCTATATTATGTCACTCTTTTCTGACTTTTGGCCATCTTACAAACACTTGTACCAACAAGTCCGTATGCTTCCGCTGCGGAGGTGACCGTCTCTCTGAATGCCTGCCCCCGTCCCAGAGACAGCCCCATTTGTGACAGCTGTGGCAAGGGGCACGTAACCACGTATGATGGCTGCAAGACCTAAAGGAACAGGCATTGTCCCAGGCCAGAGCTAGATTACAATCCATAAGGCAGCCAGGAACAAACTTCGCCACACGGCAAGAAATTGCATCGAGCCTGGAATCAGCTTCCCAACTAACTCAATTTATGTATGACTCTAACGTATTCCCACAACTACAACGACAACAAACCCTACAAACTACTTGAACAATCCAGACAACCAACCAACTTAACAATACCAGAACGTACAGTACTGTAGTCAAAGACCAAAATACTAGGCCACAGCACTCCGACACCCGAAGACAAACTCATAATAACGACACTGAACACCAACCAACCAGAACTAGACCACCTCAAAATCACTAACATACAACTGACCCATCAGACCACAAAGACAAATACGCCTACATATTAGTATCCTTCACTAACGTTAACAACCTAATCAGTCGGGAATCTGACCTCGCGACCTCTCAAATTTTCAACAATTATTGCGCAATCGAAAATTTGAATTTAGAACCTTCGTGACCTAAACACAGACTTAAAAATTGATCGCTAATTTCCGAAACTTCCTTTTTAAAATAAACCTCGGATTTAAGACAGAATATAGGTTAAGGTTTCATTGTAAATTTGATCGGAACATATTTATATCATTTTGCCGTAGTAACGAATAATTCTTTTCGTTACGGTGATAGTCCATACAATTTCCTTGAGCAATGTGTTCTTCCGGTAGAAAAAAATTAGGTCAAAATAGTATTTCTTTTTTGTGAAAGTAAATGAGTTTTTCCACACTTGATATTTTTACATATATAAACAAATTAACAGGGAATCTGCAATATGATATTTACTAATACGACCTGTACCAGATGTTTCATTTCCAATTTTACAGCGAACGGCGGTTGTTTTGTTTGGGGTCAGCCTGTAGGTCAAAACGTCACAGAATTAATGAATATGCATGAGGAAGATGACGTAGTACAGCCAAATATGGTACATGTGCTGAATTTGCATATCTTCCTTCATAGTCTCACTACAATGTAAAATTAAGGATTTCCTAGGGGAATTTGATGAGCATGGCCTATTTTGAACAAAATGCGGAAATTAAATTACAAGTACATAAATTAAATCATTTCATTAATTAGTTTAATGATGAAAGTTGAGAAAAAATCATTGGGGTATAGTCAGGATTACAACAAAAAAGGCCAAGAGGGAACAAAAATAATTAAAGGGGGTCCAGCAACCATTGTGGATGCACCTATACACTCAATGTCAGCCTGACCAGAACAAGGTCGTGGACACTGCCCCCCCCTCCTTTTTTATTGAAAAATGAATTAATATCAAATATGAAAAACCACGCTTACCACTTCTTGACATTAGCAGGGGTTGTGCTAGGCGGGGGTACATCTCCCCAAGGCCGCCGAGAAGAGGGGGGGGGGAAGGGGTTACAAATTTACTGGGCCCAGAACAATTTGGGGGCCCGAGAAATACAACGTTAAGATCCAATATAAAGGGACCCGGTTACACTCATTTTTTCACTGTCTACCGACTGTGGTGTAGCGGTTACCATACATGTCTACAGATTACGAGGCCCTGGGTTCAAGCCTGGGTTGGGTAGACACGCCAGTGCACCACAACTGGGTTATCAAAGGCCGTGGACATTGACTTGGTTGTCGATGTTATGTCTGTCCGTACGTCGTACCTGTGTTTTCGTCTGGGTCGTATTAAGCGTTTCGTGATAGCATTGTTACTATCATTACCGAATACGCAGGCGACGACCCCGTCATTGTAATTGTGTGTTCACTCGTCGTCGTCGTCGACTCATTTTTCCCCGGGCCTAGCCTCGGGTCAGCAATTCTCTCAGCGGTCCTGATCCCCATTCTCGGGACCTGTAGCCCACCCGTCGGAAATGTTTTGGGGCATTCGTCGGGAACAGGTCTTAATGTTTTAGTACATAGGTGAAAAATTAGTATACTTAGACCCCCCCGTCGAGGAGCCTAGCCCCCGTCGGCCAAATCCTGGCACCACCCCTGCATTAAAGGAATATTCCACTCCAATTTCATGTTTACATATGTAATAGACAAAAGAGGAAACAGATTGGTAAAAACCCCATGTATTTAGCTTGTTCAAATATTACAGCACAAAATCCAATTCTTGAACTTGTAGAAGTGCCCCACACACATCACTTGCATTCCACTGGCAATCAAATGTGGATTTCTCTTATTGAAATTTGACCCTACATTTCGCACAATTATATGTTCAAATGTTAAATGGAAAAAATATTTTGATAATTCCTTAAAAATTTTAGAAAATTTTCCCAGATCATATAAAAACTAAAATTTAAATAAATAAATAAGGTTTTTTACAACTTCTGGCGTTAGTTGTAAGAGTGGCTTAGACTTCATAGAGCAGTCACTTTTCAATGTGCGAGAAGAATAGTTTGTGTGTCCTTATTTCTTGTAGGAATTATTATGGACATGATGGGGTTTTCACCAAAGTTCTTTTATTGTCCTCCATCAAATATATTAAGATGAAATTTCACTGGAATATTCCTTCAATAACATCAACGATGATGAATGTTTAAGGTCAAAGGGTCTATGTTCACTTGGGATGGGAGTACTGCCTACTCAGTAAGCATCCTTAGAACACAATACTCCATAATCTTCTTTCTTGATGGTACCACTCGAAGACTAAGGAAGCCATAAGTTAATTTCATCAGTGACATTAGCCAACGCTTTTTCCCGGTTCAAATGATGCAAGTGGATAGAAGCCAATGGTGGGCTGTAGGATGGTACATTAAACCATCACAGATTCACTCATCCATTATTACACTTTGGGTGGAGCAGAGACAACCAAGATAAGGTGGCATGCCCAAGGACCCATCACAGATGCTCTGCTGGGAATGAAATCCAGGAACCCTACTCCATAACCACTGTATTCTCTACCATCATATGCAGGTGGTAACAGATGATTTGCACTGTTATCTTCATCTTTGGTCAATATCAAATAATTGGGCGACCCTGCAAGTCTATTGTTTCTGCAGCATCTGCACTGATGATTATTCTGAATCTGTTTCATACCAACAAATTGAGCTTCATAACGAGGAAGTATGCAAAGCAACAGACAAAAAAAGTACAAAACAAAGAACAAAAAAGATTTTTTCCTTTCAAAATTTTCTTCACTTAAACATTAAATTTGATATATACATAAAACATTTGCTTGTTTCAAATGAAGTAAAATCATATTTTTAAACAACTGCACTTAAATATATGCATTTAAACAAACTTATATATGTACAGCCTCATACCTTCCTGGTGGATACAGGAAGATTTGCTTAGAACTTAAAAATACAAACATGCATCTTAATAAGAATCTATCAAGGAAAGTTACAACAAACTTACAGGAAACTATGCTAACTTCAATATATACACAAAAATAGGTGCATGATGGAATCTTCTACCTCTTTTACAACATTTATATTAAATACATTTATCAATATACATGTATGAGCTGTGCCCATACAACCCTGGGCCTTCCTAAATATTTACATCCAACATTGATCATGTTAAAATCTTATAAAGGTGTGACTCTCTCTAGAAGATTTAAATATAAATAAAAAAATTGTATAAATACCCACGGGTAACTTATTTCAAAAGTTTAACAACTTGGTACAAACAATGTGAATATTAGCAAAATTAAATATAGTGAAAAACAACCGTCATATTTTCAAGTATGGCAAACAAAAACATATGCTTCTACTCTACACATAACTTTATGTCTGGTTTGAAATGCATCCTTAATTTGAAATACATCTCTGATTTGAAACACATCCCTGATTTGATACACATTATTAAATTTCAGCAAGGTGACATTGAATACAAAGCTTCTAGCCTCTAATCAAAAACATTCTTGAGTTGCGAGTATGCAACAGAATTTAATATTTTATACACAAATTTAAAAGTTAGCATGTAAGTTTATATACATGTACTTAATGGATAACAATACACAATGGAAACTCAAAATATACACAAATAAATATATACACATTTGTTAAGAGCTCTATCCTTCATGAATAATAAAAACATAAAATCAAACTCTCATGTAATTTTGCACACATCTATGTGCAAGATACTCCTTTGACATCAAAAGGATGATCAAATCATTGTGATTGCATAGTTCTTGGAATGTTTGTTTGTTTGTATATTCAGAAATATTGGGAATATTCAGGAAAAGAACTATCTTCCAAAGAGCTTTCAATAACGATGCGATAAATATATATTGATCAGCATACTAGAATACATTTTAATCAATCAGTATTGAATAAATCCTTTGGCACATATGTTTAAAGTGGAATGTACCACATTTGCTACAACAGCCAATTTGAAGCATGCAAGAGAACACTTAACAATGCAATAATTTCTTGTCAACGTATTGTCATTGTTGTAAACATTTTCTGTTTAAAGTAATTACGTCATATATTATGTTTATTTTAATTGCACCAAACAAGAGAAAAGTTTATGGCAACATTAAACTTCCAACACCATTTCACCCTTACAATAAAATTTTAATTAGAAGTCACACACACAAAAAATACTAAAGCATATATATATCCTCTTTCCAAATTTAACACTTATGTTCACAATAAAACACTATCTGCTATAGAAAATTGATCTAGTCTAGTTGTAATGAAATTGAGTTGCACAGTTTGACTTACAAAATAATAATAAGAAAAATAGGCAAGCTAAAAGCGCATGCAGGCAAGCATAATTACATATGGAATGTGTAATAGAAACAGAAAACAAAAGTTTTTTAGGCTCCCAATTCACTCTTTATCTTATGTGAAAAAAAAGTTCAACAAAATAGTTATTCCAAACCATATCAACAAATACTGCATGTATTGTACAAAATATAAAACACACTATTCATGTTTTCCACACATGATGTTTATTTACTGTTACTTCAAGATTTTCATTGCAAACCCCCATCCACTCGTTTATGCCAAAGTCTATTGCATAATAAGCAGCATACATTTTTGTAAATGTTCAATCTTTGAATGATAGTAAAGTTGCTTGTTTGTTAGTTTATATGTGATAAACAGCACTTAAACAGTCAGTGTGATGTGCCCAATAAACTGTGATGCAGGATGCAGATTTAATGAGATTTAGAATAAGGATAAGTGGGTGTTATTCAAGAATTGTAAATGAGTAACTGATTTTGTGACTGGAGTTGCTCACTCAGTTTTGTAAATTGGGACCCGGATGGAAACTTTATACAACTCTGGCGTAATTAGCACATGAGTCATATATGTGATGTGAAGATCTTGCATGAAAGTGAGTCATGGCCCTCATGAGTTACCTAAAAATTGGAATATAACATCAACGCTTTGATAAATTAGGTTCATAGGGGCCAGGCATGTGCTTCCCTTGTCTGACAAGGACATGTAATTTGCACATGTCCTCTATGTATCAAGACATGATAAAAATGAAAGCTGGTCTTCAATGGACCTCCTTTTTATATTCAATATACTTTGGGATACAAAAGGAATGCTGAGCCAAGCTTAACTGATTGAAATGGCTCATAATACTCACCAACACATGGGAGGGGATGAAGGAGGATGACGATGATGATGGAAAAGTAGTGAGTTTTAGAGGTATGATCCTTGATGAATAAAGGGTGCTTTAAGGGAATGGGGTTAAGGAAATAATCTCATAGATTTTCATTTTTTTTTTTGGTAGAGTAGAAAAACAGATTGAAAGTGGTGAAAAAAACTTGATTTATGAGTTATGTTGGCACTTACCTACATATCACCTTTTACCTGCAATCATGCATCCACAAAATTGCCATTTAAAGCAAAAACAATGTATTTAGTAAAAAAGAAAGTAGCAAAGAATTTGAATGGAAATGATTAAATGAATCACAGAGCTGAAATTCAAGGTGTTTTTTAAAACAATTCTCTATTTTAATATCATTATTTAAACTATTAATTTTGAATGGATTTTTTTTGCACCAAGCTTTTTTAGAAGTTTTTCTACAATCTATGAAAGAAATATTGAATATTATTTCCTTTAAAAGTGGAGTGGCTTGGGATTAAGAAGAAAGTGAAGAGTGGTAGATGTTGAGGTAGAAGCATGTTTTAGTGCTATGAAGGAGGTTCAGGATAGAGTTTAAGTTAAATTTAGAACTCAGAAAGCATGTGATACATACAAACCTTGTACCATACAAACCAATTTGAGAAAGTTTTTTCATAGTGACAGAGGCGAAAGCTGTCTTCAGAACTTCATATTTTACATACAGTGTTTGTATTTTATATTCAAATAAATTTTTAGACAATTTTAAAACAAAATGGATGGGTATGCTCATACAACTTTTAAGAATTAAGAATAACAGAAAGGTTTTTTTTTTAATTATATAGTAGGCTTTTCACAAGAGACACAAGATATTCATTTTGATCTTTTTGGCATGAAATCGCCTACTTATATCTTAAATATGAAGCAAGATTGACCACACCTGTATCGAGCAACCTGTGAATGAAAAGATTTATTGTATGATTAATACAGCAAATGTCTCATAAATATATAAAATAGGCTGGGGCTGTCATGGTATTGATTAATTACTGCTATATTTCTTTCCTAAATAAACAAAAATAAATTGTTAAAGTATTACAGCATTTTTTTTATATTTAGATATGCTTTTTTGGAAATGAACTTTCTTATCTAAGGACGTTGTTTGAACTTTAAATGAACCAATAATTGAAAAGTGCTTAATACTTTGAGTAATTGTGTGTCCTTTACATTTTAAGTTTATGTCAGATGTTTGAGTGGACATATTTCCTATATCACCATTTGTTGAAGATTGTGATTTAAATTATTACACATATGATTATAAAAAGGACACATGCCCACCCCATGTTCACTTTAGTGGGCCCTTTAATACTCCAGTATTCCAACTCGGATTGATTTATTCGCAGTCAGTGTGATTTATTCGCAGTCGGAGTGATTTATTCGCGGTCGGGGTGATTTAATCGCAAGCCGGGGTGATTTATTTGCAGTAAGAGTGATTTTATTCACAAGGCAGTCCTGCGAATAACCACACAGTATTCTCAAGCCCATACTGGAAAACATGCACTGTAGGTTATGCACTTGTCAATTGTATAACCCACCCCACTACCCCCATACAGGGTGCGTCATTGACCATTTTTGCCTATGCAAAACGTGGATTTGCGCACCCCTCAGTCACGTTGGTGACTGTCAAAGACTTACATATATAAATAACCCACACCACAGTCAAAAAACTGACGCACAATTGACGCACATGACAGTCAAAAAAATGACAGGCAAACGATGGAAAATGACGCACATACTGTGTTAGGTGTTGCCTAATGACTTACCGTGAGTGACCCACCCCTTAGTCATTTAAGTGACTCACATCAGTGGAAAAATGACTGACCATGACGCACCCCAGAGTCACACATATGACTGATCAAACCTTCGCAGTGACGCACATGTGGGACAAAATTTGGAATGCAGTGACCCACCTTGACTCACCCATGCCGGGGTAGTGGGGTGGGTCATACAATTGACAAGTGCATTACGCCGAAGATCTTCGGCGTGGAGCATGCATGGGCAGTTTTTAAATGCTTTAGCGTAATTGGGCTTTAAAAGTTGACAAAAGCATTAAAGTACATTAAACTAGAATATCTGGTGTGGCGTAAATAAAACTATTCAGAAGTTCCTGGCGTAAATTTTTGGCATGGATGAGGAAACAAACTTTGCAGTATTAGGGAGTAGGACTATCGGTGACTCAAGCCAGCCATGAAAATTGTGTGGGTTAGGTTAGGGTATGCCTAGGGCCTAGTTTATATTATTTGTCACGGCTGCCCAGCTTCATAGTAATTAGTATCATACATTTATGACATTTATGATAGGCCTATACAATTGTAAGCTGCATAAATAAATAAAAATATATAGGCCAGCCTAAATTTAAAATAATCCAATTAATGATTCATCAGGGTTGGTCTTGGACTAGTATAAGCTTCAAATTGATAGGGACCTTGCCGATTATTGTTTCTGAAGTGTTTACAACTTCCATGATCGGTGCAAAATACTCTGAAGTCACAGATGACCTACTACAAACAGTGCACAGTAACTTAGATAAGTCACTGACAGAATCTTGTAGGCCTAACAGCCTAACGTTACTGTTTAACGTCAAGAATAACATTAGGCTTTATTTAGGGTTTTATCTCACGTAAAATCACGGTCGAGATCAGACTTCAAGCCAAGTACTTTCTTATTCATGAAGATGGATGAATTTAATATATGTGTAATTTCAAATCCTTTTTTACACGACAAAAATATTTAATTGATCATCCGAATTATAATACGCCAAAGTTTTAAATAGAAAATTACCTGTTTGGTTTCAGCCAAATTCTTGAGCTTACAATTCCAAGTTCGGAAATCTACGAGAAAATTGATCGACAAGCAGGCGGGGCTTCTATTTATACGTCAGATAATAGTTCCCATATATAGGAACAATTTGTCCAAATTTGGGGTTTCTTGCATAAGTTTAAAAATTCATAACCTCATTTGCAAAAATGAGTGACAGATTTTAGATCGAAAGCCATCCTCTTTACAAAACCGGAAGTGCTTCTGAGGTCACGGATTCCGAAAAATGAAAATTACTCATCAACGGTCTCAGGAAGAGGTCAGATTCTCGACTGTGTCCGAACGATTTCCATTATTGTTAATAATTCCGATGCAGACCTTCGTATGGTAGGCGAGATGATAGCCAGAGCCATGAACAGCATCTGTGGTTATCTGCCTTACTCTTATCTCATAACTAAATCATTAAGCAACACCGATACATTATTTCAGGCCTATTTTAAGCATGGAAATTCTAGCCCACATTAATATCAGAGGTTTAAAACCCAATAAACTCCTACTTTAATTTTTTTAAATAGATTAAAATCTTGACCTTGTATCTTTAAACGAAACTCTCACAACTTCACCTATAGATTTCACATTCCTCGATCATCACCTAGTATTAATTGACAAAGTCCCCAACCCCATTAAAAACGTTTCAACCACATGTATTGCCCCACTAATATTTTTTTCCTTCCTTACAAAATCATAAACAAAGGAATCAATTCCTGTGAATTTATCACTATATCTAACAAAATAAATAACCTCACCTGTAAACTAATATCACTATGTTCAAGTCCATCTTACCCTTTACCTATCGATTTGATCAAAGACCTTTCCTTAAAGGGTAACCATATAATCTTAGGTGATTTTCAGGCTGAGCACATGAATTTCGGTGACTATGCAATTAATCGTAATGGTACCTTTTTAAATAAACTATGTATTAACTTTAAACTAAAAGCAATATTGATCTTTCACCCAACCTTGATTAGCCGTACAGGTAATGGCTCTGTTCTCGACCATGTCTTACTTACTCCGAAACTACTCAATACTTTTAAACAATTCAAAGTCGCTTTTGATTTTGAATCAGACCACCTACCAATCTTTGTATCCACCAACCCATGCCACAATAATAATTCTCAAGTTCCATTTGCCAAATCTACCCACTTTATACCAAATAAGGCTAAATGGAATATCTTTAATATCTTCTGTAATGATAACATTCTACCTTCTGACTTTTATTCTCTTGTACTCAAATAGACGAAGCCATCACTAACTTTACTAACAACTTGCTTCAAACTATGACAAATTCAATTCCCTTAGAAAGTAATATACAATCTAATACAAAATACACTTACCACCAAATATCGAAAGTTTAATTAAAGCCAAATGCAAACTCCGTAGAAGCCAATAAGGTAACCCGACTAATTCTCAAGCCAACAATATTACTGCTCTAACTCGCAAAATTAACTTAACAATCAAAAAATTAAAAAAAGACAAACTAAATAAAATATGTAACTCCCTTCACACCCTATCCGACCCGCGATCCTTTTGGAAAAAGTTTAGTAAACTAGCAGGCAATGCCCAAAACTGTAATATCTTCAATCTACACCACGATAACATAAATGCTACCACCCACTCCGACAAAGCAGAAGTTACTAAATAATACCCTCGCCTTTGTGCAACATGACTTTAACTCCCCTGACTTTCAACCAGTAACATATGGTAGTGTCATTCATTATGTATCCATAAGCAGCTTCCTTTTCAAACCCCTTCACATACCAGATATGACCATCTCCTCTAAAACCGACGAATCATTTACTATTAAAGAATTAGTCCAAATCATCAAAAACATTAAACTTAAAGCCCCCGGTACTGATCAAATCCCAAACTATGTTATTAAAAAACTTCCAATACAAGCTCTCAAATCCCTTTTTGCATGTATAATGCTTGTTTCACCCTTGATTATTTTCCCCTGGCGTGGAAAATAGCTAGGGTTACTTTTATTCCCAAACCTTATAAGAATAATACTAATCCTATGAATTATTGTCCTATTTCATTATTATCTTGCCTAGGGAAATTACTTGGAAAATTGCTAGCTAGACGTCTATCCAGCTACATGGAAGGCAATGACTTGTTTAATTGTTTTACGAGTTTCAAGCCGGATTTATGGCAAATAAAGCCACTTCTGACCACTTGGTATCTCTAACCGAGGACGTCTACTCCAACTTAAACAACCATTGTTTTACCCTTGCGATATTTCTTGACGTCAAAAAAGCATTCGACGCCGTTTGGCATGATGGTCTCAGATTCAAATTGTCTTGTCCGTCCCTTAAGATTCCCAATAAACTAGCTCGTATTCTATCCAATTTCCTAGACAATCGTCAGGTATTTACTAAACTGCATGGCGTCCTTTCACCAATTTTAAACCTAAAACGGAAGTCCCACAAGGATCTGTCCTAAGCCCTCTTCTATCTAATATTTCTGTCAATGACATCCCACCTCCACTTGACCTTGTTAAAATCTCTAAATTTGCCGATGACATAGCAATTTGGGCCATTATGCCTAAAGCTACTGTCCACATCAAACATATACAAAATTATATTAATGTTTTACTCAAATGGTGCCTAAAATGAAGAATTAAGATCAATCCATTTAAAACAATTTTGTTACCCTTTTACTTTAAAAAACGTACTTATCCCACCATTACCATGCATGGCAAAACGATTAAACACTCTACTAAAGCGAAATTTTTAGGTATTACCTTTGATGCTCATATCAAATATTAAAACTGGCTAAATCACTTCAACGAAATTAAACGTAAACTATATATCCGCTTCGCACAACTTATCAGACTTCGTGGAAATGATACTGACTTTAAACATTATAATCTGCGTATATATATATATATATATATATATATATATATATATATATATATATATATATATATATATATATATATATATATATATATATATATATATAAGCACTATATCAGACCATTAATGGAATACATAGCTCCGATTTTATACAATATATCTAACAACACCGTTGACAACCTTCAATGTTTCCAAAATAAATGTCTAAGACTATCCTTACACTTGCCTCGCTCAGCTAAAATCAAAACGCAAAAAAATAGGCTTAAAATAATAAACCGTTTCGCTGAACACATTCATATGAAAACCTATAGATTAGCTTTTAACGTATGCAAGTTTAGTACGTAAAAAGTAACTTCATGATGAAATGACCCTCTTTGAGAGGAATGAGTCTAAGGGACAAAATTTTTTTAATGTTTCTAACACAAGAAATTTACCCATTGTTTAGTTATTATACCGCATCGTAATAGTTCTTTTAGCCGTAACTCATTGTCAAACCTGTGTTGTAAAGATTTGTAAGCTTCATTGATTTATCCCCTATCTAATAGATTATATCTACACTTGGTACATACACAGTGTGAGCGTGACACATAGTGCTACGCTCTTGCTGTGTTTTTTTTTTTATGGTCTTCTGTAGAAGCCCATTTTCTGATCTGGTGCTGTGATTGGCTCGGACTATGGCATTTGCCATGCATCTTGTATTGTGGTCTTTAGTAGAAGACCGTCTATCCATCTCGCCTGCGATACCATACTATCACCTACTACCGTGTACACTATATTGAAATTTGACACCCCCTGTGCTACACATACCCATCAGCAACTCAACTTAAAGAAACTAACGCCGTACTAAGACCAGGACATTAACATATAGCATATCATTATTGACACGCACACTATTTTACTATATTACCACTAGTATTAAATTGAATAGAAACCATTAATTCCGAACACCGACATGGACACCACCTAGATTAAATTTAGAACTAGCAGTGATATACTTTATTTGTATTTGTAACTTTACATGTAATCGAATCAATACTGTAAATTCATTTTATTTAACGACACCGGATCGAAAAATCGATTCATATATGCCTCTACAGACGCAGCATATATTGATATTACTATTTATTCTTACTTTCTATTTGTGTACAGGCACATTTACATATATATTTGCAACACTGCCATTTGTATTTGATTCATACGACTGAAATCACACACAGACTCCATATAAAAGACTAAGCAGGGGTCCTTAGCACTCTTGCTTCTTACTGCTTGTTTGTTTATGCATATCCATTGTTTCTCTAAATGTATACCCAGACAAGCACCTTCATGTGTAACTCGCATTACGACTAATTGTTATTAGTACGTCTCACACGAACTCTAACGTCACTACACCTAATTATTCAATCAGTACATAAGGCGACCTTCAAAGCTAAATATTGACCTCGTACTGTAACGCCAACATTACAACATCCCATTGTTATCGACACATCACTCATACAAGTAACTCAGGACACTGACCTAAAAACCTCCTTAACGTATCATTAAGCCTACTCGTTAATTCACCTAAAACTACATTAGACACTACCACGACGACGAGTGAACACACGATTACAATGACGGGGTCGTCGCCTGCGTATTCGGTTATGATAGTAACAATGCTATCACGAAACGCTTAATACGACCCGGACGAGAACACAGGTACGACGTACGGACAGACATAACATCGACAACCAAGTCAATGTCCACGGCCTTTGATAACCAGTTGTGGTACACTGGCGGTTAAACACTACCCTATCACTACATTTATATTACATCGTTGATAATCGCTTAGCCTTGACTATGGATTGTTTATTTTCGTTCTATTTGGGGCTTTGTGATTTGATTCTTTTGACTTATGTATTTCTGCCCCAGGCTCTGGTGAGAGTAATATTGGGTTCTTGACTATAGTTTTGTATCTCTTCATTTATGCATTATCTGTAGCATTAAAGTGTCAGCGTGGGACCGGGCCCAGGGCATACTTGACCTTTTTTTGGTTGGCTTCGTTTGTTAACGGCTATTTGCAGAACTACTTCATTCAAATTCATGCTTTATTACCTGACATGTAAATCGAGCCAGCCTCTGGGCTGGCGATCGATAGGTAATGTCTATGCATTTTGAATTATATTATTGTCTATGTTATCATTCATTCATTCGTTAACATTCGCTAGCTACACTAACAACCACAACGTGTTATTATTTATTGAGTTATATCAATTATAACGTGTTGACATATGGTGTCATATTTATCGTGGTGTACTACTACATCGTGTAGAAACTGCGTGTTTGATTATCATGACTCACTATAAGGAGAGAAACAGGAGAGGCCAATCGTCGTTTAACAGCAGAGAACAGCAGGGGTGATGGAATATGAGTCTGATCTCGAGGACAATGACGTGTTTTTTGGCGTCGCCCAATTATGAGATGCAAATAAATATGAAGGAGTGGAATACCGACGGTCTAAAGTTTAAAGAACAAATAGACATGGAAGAATGGGATGTCGATTCGCAAGAATTCCATACCATCATCGACCAACTGGACGACATGGTGGCTCAAGTTTTGATTGATTTGCCCTAGAAACTCGACTTTTTTGTCGACCACTTGCTACAACAGCACAGTGTAGAAGATAAATTAGCAATAGATGGCAACGTGGAAGATCGGGAGTAGATCAGAGGAGAGCAGAAAAGTTGGAGAATATTCACGTAGAAGTCAACGAAGTGGGGACGAGGATGTCGCTGTCGAGAGCTGCTATCACATTGTTGAGATTCGAAGACTTTAGATTCCAAGGTACCAATCATGTGATTCGCTTTGGCAGGGGTGTAATTGCCCAACTGGTCAATAGAGAGGGAAACAATGTCACCGCCTTACACGACTTTTTCAACGTTTTATCGAACAACTGGTGCAAGATTTTGTAGCACAAGACCGTGTGAGTTTTGAAATTCTTGCACCGGCCTTAGACGTCCCGACATGGATTCAACTCATGCGGAGAGACCAAGTGAGTGGTCAGCGCATCCTATCGGCAATCGCCCGAGTGCTACAATCCAAGACCGCTTTCGTACTCGACGGCAATGTCGAAATCTAAGTCCTCCACATCAAAATGCCCCGGGGAAGCGGACGCAATAACATAAGAGAATGGACCCCCAAAACATTCCATCATCTACATCGCAAATAAAGACCACCTCTGTTAAACTCGAGCCCTCGTGATCGAAAAAGCACGCATTTAGAAAGAGACTGATTGCACTGTCAACTGGAATAATATCCCAATACTCGACGAGCTTACGGCAAGCAGGAACGTTTAGCAAAAGAGTTACATGAACGAACCGGCGTCTTGTGTTGGACGAAGTCAACCAATTCCAACCCGTGTTGCCCGAATAACGAGTGATCGTCCTTACGATGAGCCTCACGACTTGTTTGTGTTCCGAGGGCTTCCTCGTGAAGCACCTTTACCTACTCTACCACTGTGCTCAATTTTACGTGGTCACTTCGCTACCGTGGTAATTGGATGCGGCCAACCTTTGCAATCGCTGCCTGAAATGGTACCAAAACTTCCCCATCACCGTTGTCGTAACGTCTGCGAGTGCTGTTTTAGTGCAGAAAGGGAAGAAATGCCAGTTGACTAAATGGATGTAATGCGACGATTGTAACCGATCGTTCGATAACCCGACCTGCTTTGCAAATCACAAGAAGTTTCTGAAAAGAAGCCAATCTAGGATTAAATCAAAAACCAAAACAACGTTACGTACGATTTGTCAACGTATTCGTCGCTGCCCCACTTTTGATACCACTGTTAAGGATCAACATCGATGCGGGAATTGTACTGTCAAAACTACGAAAGTTACCAACCAAACGACCATTTTTGCTACATGCAAGTGATTGAGAATAGAGGAGAAGCAGGAAGTGATTGAGAATAGAGGAGAAGCAGGAGGACATGATGACATCGGAGACGAAAAGGCTTGAGATATTCTCGGTCTAGAAGACGAGGTAGAGGAGAAAGAAAAGCGCCATCCATTGAAATACATCTTCTTCAATTTCGAATGTGTTCAAGAAGACAAGCTTGACAACAGTGGTTACATGCATGTACTGAAGTACTGCATAGCGTATCGTGTTTCTTTAACCTGCATCCACGATTACGATATTTACCGAGGCTGTGAAACATGTGGCGTGCGAGAACACATCTTCTCAGGAAATCAAAAGGATTTTTGCCAATTGTTATTTTCTCCGGAAAACAAATGAGTCACGACTATCGTCAGATCGTACACAACATGAAAGGATACGATGGCCATTTCATTATAGACCACATGAACAACATCAGAATGTGCTTCAATGTCGTGATGAACAGATCCAAACTGATAAGTATAGACTTGATAAAAAAAGCCAGAAGTAGGAAGGAAAAAAATGTATGACCTTGAGGATTAATGACTCGTGCAACTTCATTCCGGCTCCGCTCTCATCCATTTCTAAGACGTTTGGATTGACAGAGATGAAAAGGGATTATTTGTTGTACCTTTTTAACACCAGAGCTAATGAAAACTATGTCGGTCCATGGCCTGCAGTTGATACCTACATCCCCGATTACATAAATTCCAATCAACTCAAAGATTTTCTCTTCTGGTACGAGGAGCAGCAGAGGAACAAGATTTCTGACATGGCTCGAGAAATTTACAAGGACTGTTGTAAGAACGTAGAACTGCTTCGCCGAGGATGCTTGAGATTCAGAAATGAGCTTTTAGAAACCACCGAAGTAGATCCCTTTGAAAAATGCATCACCATATGCATGGCCTGTGTGCGGATGTTTTGACGAAAATACCTACGTCCTAACACAATCGCTCTTATTCCTCATTATGGCTACGATAAGGACGTCTATTCCATCAAAGCTTTCTAATGGTTAAGGTGGATTGAACACCAAGAGGGTCGACGCATTCAGCATGTTCGGTCTCGTCGAGAAGAAAAACACATCGATCCTTACAAAGTAGACGGATGGGACGAAGCGTCAAAGACCGCCTACGACTTCTACAACTCTTTGTGGCATAGTTGTTCTTCTTGCTACCCGCAAAGACATCAGAAACTGCCAGGCGTCAAAACAATCGTAGAGGATGCTTTCATCAAGTTCAAACGACGACGAGAGTGCTTGATTAACGAAGGGCATTGTCAGATTGTCAAGGTTGGCAATTGGTGGAGATCTGAGAATGCGAGTTCAGCGATGAGATGGTGATGAAAAACTTCATCGATAACCTGAAACCGACATCACCTCTCCAACAAAGGGACGCTTTCTTCGCACCAGGGCCATTAAACTACACCATGTTGTTGCAGACGATGAAAATTAAATACATTAATGTCTTCTCAATCTACTCTCGATACAACAAATATTGCGAGTATCCCATTGGTCAGCCAATTATCACCAAGACCACGGACACGACCGATGTGACTGACTATGAAGGACTCATAAAATATACCGTCCTACTTTTTCGTGGTCTGCACGCTCTTGTTTCCACTATGTGCCACCTGAGCTAAAATATTAGCCAAAGAACCATGCAAACACCATGAAGATCAACAAGCGCTTCATGAGACTTAGGCGAGCTGCGAAAAAAGCCGTAGAGAAGGAGTATCGCGTTATACATGTCGAAGTGTGGCATTTTAACCAAATGGTACGCTACGACCCCTTAACCGGAGAAACTGGCTTGTTCACGACCTACATCATCACGTTCTTGAAAATGAAACAAGAAGCGAGTGGGTGACCAGAAGGATGCAACACCGAAGAGCAGCGTCGCAAGTATATCAAAGACTACCAAGCTCGCGAAGGCATCCGACTCGACCAACAAAACATCGCAAAAAAACAAGGGAAAGCGTGCCTTGGCTAAGTTGATGCTCAACCTCTTCTAGGAAAAGTTTGGTCAACGCACTGCACACATCAAGACAGACTTTGTCAACACCCTGAAAAAGTTCTATAAACTGCTGATGGACAATTCTAAAGAAGTGAAATATGTGCAGTTCAACAACAACTTCACCGTCCGGATCCAGTGGGTCGACACCGATGAGTACATTGAAGTGTCACCCAAAACAAAGTTAATCAATGCAGTATATTCCACGGCCCACGACCGCCTCAAACTCTACAGCTACCTGAAGAAAATGGGGAACGCGTTCCCTACTTCGAAACGGATACCATCGTCACGTCCATCGACCCGGAGATTGGTATCTACCCGTCGGAACTTTCTGGGCGACATGATCGATGAGCTCGAGAAAACTTTCGGTGCTGGGAGTTACATCACCGAGTTTCTTTGCGGAGGTTCAAAAAACTACGCTTACAAAAAGCACTAAATTAAAAGTGACACCGTCATTGTCGGGGAATGTATAGTAAATGGTATCACTCTGGACCACAATGCCATTTATATGGTTACCTTTGAAGCGATGGCGAACATGGTCAATCATGTGAAACCAGAAACCGACAGGGCTTGGGACGATTATGAAGAAGTCATCGTTCCTGTCAACTACGCTTGCCGCATCCAGGGAGAGACAGTCCCGGTAAATTTCTCACCAGAACCATCACCAAGGATTATCGACTGATTTACACAAAACGCGTCATTCAGCCTGACGTCACAACCCTCCCGTAACATGTGCTCTTACATGGAATCGACTCATCTACAAAAACGGGTGAATCAACTAGATCACACTAGCATCTGCTGAATGCATTGGCAACTCAGCATTCTGATGAAAGCCAAATAAGGGAGGAAGGATGGGGAGAGAGTCACCATGGCCTGCCTCTATACGGTATCCTGCGTTGGTTGAAGCAGGTACTTTTACCCTACAATCACATGACACACCCAGTCGAGAAAAAATTAATAAACCTCGTTAAAGAGCAAAAACTATGATTTTATCCAAAACATTTTCAAAAGTATTTTGTATTGTGCAAAGAATCAAAAACATAAAGTTATAACCATAAACATCTTCCAACAATAATGTTTCAATACTAGGCCAGTTTTTTGTCCGACGAAAATTGGAATTGCCCTAGTATTTTTTTCTAGGGTGTCACCCCCATTTCCCCCTTCCTTTCCTCCAACACACACACACCCCTTAAGTTACGCCCCTGCTAGTGTATATCGGATTTAAAGGTGATGGGCAAACACATTTCTTGACACAAAAACCCCCCTTTAAGTTTTTAATCAACATATTTTGCGATTTAAAGCCTAGCAGTTTTTCTTCTTTGGAAATATATTTGTGTAACATTATCAACAAAAACTCTTATCTAAGATCTTATTGCCAGTCTTGTACTATTGATAGTACAAATCAGTCAATTCCTAAACTCGAATTATTGAGGCATTTGACGTCATTTTCTTCGAGACAAGGCCCGCCCACCTGGTCATTTTTGACGAGTTTCATTTTTTCGTTTTGTAACAGCAAATCCGTTCCAAACAGGGCTGTTTTTAAAGAAGCCCGGAGTTTGTGTTAATCTTGGAAAAATAAGAACTTGAAATATATCTGTTGGTTCTTTTGAGGTAATTTGACCATCAAAATATTTGAATTGATTAAAACTTGCCATGCTCTTGACTGTTTGGCAGGTTCTAAAATTTAAGTGAGCTTTATTCTAAATGAGTATAAGATGCCCCACATTTTGATATAAAAACCAGTTTATTGCGAAAACGTTCAGGGGATTTAAAAGCAGATCTAAAAGTGTGCGTTTTTCCCAAAAAGGTATGTTTTCATCGTTTGCGAGGAGTCTAGTGTGGGCCTTTAGTGTTATTACCCAGGAGTTGACGTATATCATACTTGAAATAGTAATTTCTAGCTGAAAAGGTTTAATTTTGGAAAAGTTTAACGGCAACAGTTAAGCCTAATTTCGACCTAAGCTGCTAAGGCGGATTTCATTTTAATTTGGAGTTAAAACTGGGTCGCTTAGCAGTAGGAATAGATCGGTGTTTTTTTTCTTTATCCCATGCATGATTCCGAATTTTTGATTGATTATTTTTGAGTCTAGGCCTAATTCCGTAATCTGTTTTCAGGAATAACACTTTCATAATCTTTAAATGATTTACATACTACTTCATCCAAATCATTGATCATAAATTTTACTTAAAATCCCGAGTTCATCATGGTTATACATATTGCCTATCCTTTTCATCGAGTGTAGGGTAAGCGCATATGTTAGGCTAACTAAGCTTGCAACACTCGTAATCATGACTCCACGTAAGTGTGTGTCTAGTCCATTATTTGCATACCAATATGGGTAGCGTTGCTGACAGGTGATATATAAACACTAATAGCAGTAGCGCATTTGCCTTAATTACACTGGCATAGGAATATGCCTGCATTTGCCGTACTCCTGACTGTTTTGGCAGGTTTTGCGATTAAATGTTATTTGAAAGATGTAAAGAAGGAACTTTTACATTACATAGTCAAAAATCACTTTGTTGCGAAAATCATTACCCACATTGCATGGGGGAAATTCATGGGGGAAATTTTTCAGTTTTGTAGCGTTCTTTTTGTCTGTAAAATCCGTCCTTTTTTAATCAATGACAACTTTAAAAAGCCATTGAATATAATTATTCAACCTTTAAGTAAATGTTTTGCAAAAATGACGTTCATTGATTTTTTTTAACCATGAAATCATCGTCGCCAAATAGCTAATTTAAATCCATTATATATTCATAAAACCGAGTTGGTGTGAATACCTACGGAAGAAAAAGGACGACTTTTCAGAATTTGGGTATTGACTAGAATTATACTCTACCATGTCTATAGTTGTTTGGACAGAATAAATAGGTAATGTTTTTTTAAAATTCATTATAGCGGGTTACCCTTATGATAAAAAAAGTTCAATAACTGCACAAGATGTGTTACTAGAAAGAATTTTAAGAATGTTGGTTGATTTTCATTAACCAGTTTACCAAGTGATTATTTTCAGACGCTGTTGCAAGAAAATTCGTTATAGTTACACAGATATCTGCCGCCTAGCTCAATTGCCACATTCTCCACACAAATGTCTTCAACTAGGTATTGTCTCCAAAAATAGCCAATCTCATAAATACGAATAACAACGTTACCTTTGTAGCTACTTAAAGCAGGACCTCTTCTGAAACCACACGCGGAAGGCGCGTACAAACATGTTTGTTGGTTATTTCTTGGTATTGTGAGATTGACTTTTACCTTAAAACTTCTTGATTCCATCTCAAGTAACCCCATTCCGTTGCAAGTATCGATGCTTATCTCAGTTGAGGATGTATCTGGACGAAGATTTACATTCAAATCCTTTCCAAAGTTGCGATATCCCAAGAATGCACCAGTCAAATGCCACGACCCAAATGAGATTGTTCCAACTGAGAACGAAAAGGTAACATTTTGTCGAGCATCATGCCCTTGTGACCGCAACCACTCTTGCGGCAAGCCAGAACCCCAGGATTTCTCTTGATAGATAAAGCTCTCTCCTTCATGTATATTTCCGCTTGTTAAATTTTCCCATCGATATCGTCCATATGAAGCCAAACTGTATACAAACCAGTGCAGGGGGAGAGGTAAGATCTGCAGCCACCCTTCAGGACCTATTGCAAAGTACATATATATTTTAGATCAAAAGAATTCGAAATGATTTGAAACATATTAGCAATTCCAAAACTGTTTGTTTTCCATATTTATTTTTCATTACAATACTATTTCGCGAAGTACAAAAGCAAAACTGAAGTATGGGCTAATTGACTGAAAGTGTTGCTATGGCATTTTTTTTCTTGTATTTGAAGTAAAAAAGAAGATGAAACGCAGACGAGTAATGTTGCAACTGCGTATGCAATGTACGAGGTACAACCTACTGTCCATCAATCAAATGTTGCCACTAAAACTTATTTAGTAATTCAAGGTTTAATGTAAAAATATGACGCTACAAGTTGATTGGCGACAGACAGCAATCGAACAAATAACAAACACATCCTTACGTTATTACGTGCACAATCCTCAAACCGGGAGCTGATAAATCAGAAATCAAGACTCAAACAGTCCAAGCATATTAGCACAGCAAACAGTAAGAGATCCATTCTGCGTGCGGAGCTATTAAAGGTATTCGTTCCCTATTGTCCTAGGAAGGTGTACCTATCGATGAATAATTGTCTTGAATTGATGATTCTTTACACATTTCTGCCCGGACAGTGACTAGAACAAGCTTTCTTTCTAATCGAAAGCTCGGATTTCATATTATTCGATATGATTCGATATAAAATTAGATAAGTAATCCGCAGCAGGTAATTTTAAATGGCTTTATATTATATGAACTAAAGTAAGCAAAATAAATATAATGCTGGTTAAGTTTCAATCTAATACACTCAAAGAAATGGTTATTTTGCCCCCTAATAATCTGTCCTGTCCAATATTTTTAAACCTTCAAAACTGTAAAAATGCAATGAGCATTTCTCTTGTCGCCTTAGTTGTACAAATAAAATTCGTTCTCCACGACATTTCTTTTTTTTTCATTTTTAGATACACATACTTGTAAGTTATTTTGCCTTCTTAAACCTTTGTCCCATCCAAAATCTAAAAAAAATTATTATTTCAAAATGCAATAAGCATTTTCTGGTCGCTGATAACCATATAGGCCTTCAAATTTGTTGACAAGAAGCAACAAGAATATGAAAGATCAGATCAAGTGCGATACTTTTTTTCGCTTTTCAAGATTTTTACAACATACCCCTCTCTAGAGCCACCACTGCTCAATGTTTTTTGCCCCCTCCCCCTCCCGTTCCGTACCACCAAGCCACCTGATTGTATAAACTGATTCTTATTTATCTCAACGGCGGAATGCAGGTCTGACTTTTCACCAAATAATCATTTTTGTTTTACATTGATTTTGACACTATATAAACGAAAAGAAATAATAATGCGTTTTGTATATTAGTATTCTGGAAGCCGTTTTGTGAAATGAGTAATGGGGGTGATTGAATCTTCCAAGCCGTTCATGGAATAGGATACCGACATGGCGGGAGTATTTTATCTCCTAGTCTACAACTTATGTTTCTGTGAGCGCTGACAGTATTAAGTATTACCTTAAAATCTATATATGTCCCTTTAACCAGTTTCTTAAGTACCAACTGTTTAAATAAAGACTAAGAACAATATTTACATAGAAACGAAAAAATCAAATCTGTACCTTCCCCATTTGGTCCCCAGGGTAGAGGGCTGCCGAATAAACCCGTAAAGCAAATATCTTGGACGCAAAGGTTGAACTCAGTTTGCCCGTCAGATACATTGAAAAATCCGAGCTCATTTAATACCCACTCAAAGTTAGCAAAATCAGGTTTGCTACTTTTCTCAACATTGGTTGTGACAGACATGACCTGAAAAAGAAAGACAGGAAACTTTCTGACAAAAGTTATCAAAACTTACAAGTTTTTTTAAATTTCTATATTGAGATGCAACTAAGAGAAGCAAAATATGTTCATACAGTCTGACACATAATCTTTTTCTCAATCACTAATTTATCAGTTTATTGAATGCATTGTTGTTTTCTCGAATATCTCACACCAAGAAGTCATATCTCACCGAGATGGGCATGTCATCTTCCTAATAACTGAATAATTCAACTATAGATTTTAGAAAGAGTTATTCAGTTATTCCTGCAAAATCTAATAGTATCACAATGGAATCATCAACATAATCTTTTATTTGATGTATTAACGCTCCGGGAGAGAAGGACAGGGATGTATATATAAATGTATATATATATATATATATATATATATATATATATATATATATATATATATATATATATAAATATAAATATACATATATATATATATATATATATATATATATATATATATATATATATATATATATATATATATATATATATATATATATATATATATATATATATATATATATATATATATATATATATATATATACATGTATATATATATATATATATATATATATATATATATATATATATATATATATATATATACATATACATATGCATGTATATATATATATATATATATATATATATATATATATATATATATATATATATATATATATATATATATATATATATATATATACATATATTTATATATGTATATATATATATATATATATATATATATATATATATATAATATAAATATATATATATATATATATATATATATATATATATATATATATATATATATATATATATATATATATATATATATATATATATAATATGTATATATATATATATATATATATATATATATATATATATATATATATATATATATATATACATATTGAAATGCCCTGGACAGGAGCATTTATATATTATATATATATATATATATATATATATATATATATATATATATATATATATATATATATATATATATATATATATATATATATTTATATATATATATATATATAAATATATATATATATATATATATATATATATATATATATATATATATATATATATATATATATATATATATATATATATATATATATATATATATATATATATATATATATATATATATATATATATATATATATATATATATATATATATATATATATATATATATATACATTAATATATCAAAGGAATTCAAAGATATGAATATATATATATATATATATATATATATATATATATATATATATATATATATATATATATAAGGAATTCAAAGATATGTGAATTCATCTTTTTTCAGAATTAGCACAACCAATTTTATAGCGCATGTAAAATATTCTTTACAAGATTTCAATCTTACTGGTATACCTTTTCTGTAATCATTGCTGGTATAAATGTACTAGCCCCATTCACGCCTTCGCTGGTTACAAGAGACACCATCGCTGTGGGAAATTCACTGCAGTTTTCTCCGCGAGACTTCGGTAAAACACGACCAAGAATTATGCCAAAAGAGAAGCTGCTGTCAATGCTTGTTATACGAGACTGCCAGATTTCTGCAAATGGTCCATAGTCTGGAAAAACAGACGGATCATACTCACTACCTTTAACTGTATTTTTCATTAGCAGACAAAAGATTAACAAGTTCAGTAAATACATTTTAACAAATAATGTGACACGAGTAATGAGAAAAAAATGTTAATGCCACAAAATAATGCACAATCCTGCTTGTGTGGTGATCGATGTTATGATCACAACTCTTATAGAGACAAGACTTAAGGTTTACTCTACTTAAAGTCGTTATGTACAGATTCAAAGGTCAAATCAAAGTAAGGTCGGTTCTTAGAATTTACGTAAAGCTTAACCTCAAAAGATATAGAGAGATATATCGAATATCAACCAAACTGTTCTCTCGCTCGACATGAGCAAATAACTCTATTTATGAAGTCTGTAGTTTACCATGCCTCATCGTTATCTTAAGCCACTGTAAGGGTATGCTACAGAAACCTGCCGTTAAGATTTCCATTAAGATTTCTGAAATGCAACCTCTTCTCCTTAAAAATTTGTGGTCCAGCAAATCATAACCACAAACTTACGAAGTGAGACCACTACTTAATTGAAATGCATCCATTTCATAATCCCAACTATGGTTTTCAGAATAAAGAAAATACTGACTGTTTGAAACTTTAAGGAGCAGAGCAACTAATTAATAGAGCTGTACGGTCCGGCCTGCACGCCGAATGAGTCCTGACCCCCACGTGGATAAGCATATAAGGCTTGCATAGAGCTACCTGCATGTTCATGAAATATACGCACCGTGAGGATTGGGCTGAACGAATAATCTGCACGTCGAATAGTCAGCATCTCGTGGGTAAGGCTGCATAGGTCTGCCTGCACTCCACGAATCCTACAAGTGCAAGTCAGCACCTTGTAGAAGGGCAGTCGCCAGCCACCACTAACTGGGAGACACACCAGCAACAACAGAGCATAACTAAGGGTGGAAGCTGAGCCATTGAAAATTCCTTTCGATTATTTGTCAAAAAAATTACTATACCAGTGATTGGGGCTCGACCCTCCTACCCAAGTTCTCTCCGTGTCGAAGGCCTTGGCTGGCGGTACATATGCACAAGTCAAGCAAATCTCCAAGTACGCAGAATATTATCATTGCTCAAGACATGCCCTCAATTCGACAATGGTTTACTCTTCGAAGCTCCCTAAGTTTCGGATGTTGGTTTTATATATAAATATATATATATATGTATATATATATATATATATATATATATATATATATATATATATATATATATATATATATATATATATATATATATATATATATATATATATATATATATATATATATATATATATATATATATATATATATATATATATATATATATATATATATATATATATATATATATATATATATATATATATATATATATATATATATATATATATTTATATATATATATATATATATATATATATATATATATATATATATATATATATATATATATATATATATATATATATATATATATATATATATATATATATATATATATATATATATATATATATATATATATATATATATATATATATATATATATATATATATATATATATATATATATATATATATATATATATACATATATATGTATATATATATATATATATATATATATATATATATATATATATATATATATATACATATATATATATATATATATATATATATATATATATATATATATATATATATATATATATATATATATATATATTTATATGTATATATATATGTATATATATATATATATATATATATATATATATATATATATATATATATATATATATATATATATATATATATATATCCGCTGGCGGAGTCGGCGGGTGGCAGAGGCGGCGGAGGAGACGGAGGCGGCGGTGGCAGAGGCACTGGTATCGCTGGCGGAGGCGGCGATGGCGGTGGCGGTAGCGATGGTGATGATGACAATGATGATGATGGCGATGACGATGACGATGACGATGATGAAGATGACGATGGCAATGGCGATGACGATGGCGATGACGATGACGATGACGATGATGATG
This sequence comes from Chiridota heheva, assembly GCA_020152595.1. Taxonomy (NCBI): domain Eukaryota; kingdom Metazoa; phylum Echinodermata; class Holothuroidea; order Apodida; family Chiridotidae; genus Chiridota; species Chiridota heheva. The sequence goes on from JAIGNY010000395.1 coordinate 777,157, forward strand.
ATTATGATTATGATTATGATTGATGATGATGATGACAAAATTGTGAAGAAAATAATTCCATTTTTTAAGAGAAACAGCAAAGTGTAACCAACAATGTACATGCTTTCAAAACACTTGAAATCTAATTTCAATTATGTCTTTATATTTTGAGAATAGACAGGACTTTCTTTCTAAAAAGTTATTATTGAAATGTTCCCGTGAATAGTTGAATGTTCATATTCATAAAGGGTGAATCCAGGAATTAAAAGAAAAAGGAGGGGGGGGGGGGTTGAAAGTCATATAGTGGACATAAGTGCGCGGGCGAAGTGAGGCGTGATGGTTTGGGAGGTTAGCACCTTCTCACGGAAATCCTGGAACCGCCCTTACAGTATATTAAACTGTTACTTCAGTTAGGACATGCCAGAGAAGAAGGTAAATATTAACAAATTTTAATACTTCGGAACACGCAAACTAAAAGGGGATACTCCCAAAATTGTGTTAAGATTCTGCGGCTGCTCTTGAGAGTGTTGCACAATAATAATGAGTAATATTAGAGCTTAGCAAATTATTGATAATAATGTTGTATGCTTAAAATTTAAAACACTAACTTCTAAGCAGGGACTATTCAGTTTTTGGTTTAACTGAGTGAGACAATGGAAAAGGATTCTACGTTGTATTTGAGGCATGACCATGATCTAGGCCTTATGTTTCTCTAAACTTCATATGCCTACTCTGTAAGCCTACTCATCAATCATGAAAAGGGAATTTTTTACTTTAAAATTTTGTCCGACTTCGCTAAGGTGGGTCACAAATTCGGGTCATACTACAGTAATATGCCCTAGTAGGCCTTAGGGCCTAGTACTAGTACTAGGTCTACCGTTAGTAAGCTTACTGCCAGTGCCACTAAGGTCAGGGTCTAAATTATTGGATGCATACACAGATCGTTATTTGGTAGGTCTAAACCTAGCATCAGCAAATCCAAAATTGTGGATAACGGTAGCAAGAATATTATTTGTTTAAAACCGTAAGCTCTGTCAATAATCGTCGAACCAAATTAATTTTATTTTGCATAATTCCGACTTCTGTTTTAATGCATTGCCATAATAACAAGCCAGTATTACGAAAAAGTCACACCTTATCACGTTAGGAAAGAAATTAGGTCTAAGAAATCAGAAATTAGACTGGCATTTTTGCTGAGCATTTTCGTCCACAAAAAAGACTTGAAGATGGCTTTAATTTGACGACACTACTAAATCACTTTTTAAAAGCATATTGAGACCATTAAAAAGTTGCCTGCTATGAGGGAAAATTACAGATCAGGAAAACGATTGACGAATCTTACCTTTTAGAATATCTTCACAAAATGGGCCTCGAAAAAGGTGTTTTTGCGAACTTCACCGAGACTGAAGATGCTCGGATCTTAGGTTCCTGGGGGCGAAGTCCCCTAACGCTCTGCGATTTTAGGTATTTGAAGGAGTAAATTCCGATCAGAATTAGAATAGAGTGTTCATTCTTTAGTTGTTTTTTTTGGATAAAGCTACCTATTTTTAATACAAGGGATGAATTAAGTTCAACTGCATACCAGCGGCATAGGAAGATATTTTACATTGGGGGATTTTATCATGTCCCAACAAAAATATGAGTCTTTTATCACGGTTCAAAAACTATTTGTAAAAGAGGATGGGATCATAAAATTACTGAATAATTGGCAAAATTTTACAAAAACGAAGAAACTTTCTAAAAAATTGAAGTAAATTTCGCGAATATTAATTGAAGCGTTTCAAACTTTGAAAAAAATGTCTTTAACATGAAGGAAATTGCACGAAAATTGAAGCAATTTTCACGAAAACAAGGAAATTTTACAATAATGGCAGGAAAGATTACCCAATAGTTGAAGATTTCTGGAAAAAAGAAGCCATGCATGAAATCATGACTCTCCAAAATCAATTTTTAGACCTTCTTTACATTGGGGGCCCAAAATGGTACTTGACCCTAAACAAATCATTTCCCCCAATTTCTACGCCACTGCATATGTGCCATGTTATTTATTGGTACAAGCAAAATTCTCTTCAGATCAGGTCATACAGTCATATTTGATCAAAAGTATGCCCCATTTTCTCAAACCTCCTGTACCAGTGTACCTCCTGTCGAGGATTAAAACTTTTCATTAATTTTTGGGAATCATTTGTTCAATTTGCTGGAGATTTCTTTCGTTTTGGGTTTTTTTTTTGGGGTGGTGAAGGGGGGAGGGGGATTTTCTTCATTTTCGTAAAATATTGACCAATTTTTTCAAAATTTCCAATAGTAGTTTGATAAACTTGGTTTCAGCCCCCACCTTCCTCAGCAGGCACGTGAGTAGACTATATTGATGAGTGGAGGGGTTGAAATATAAGATTTACTAATGACCTCAAATCAATATATCCCATTTGAAATGAATTGACCACCTTGATATTGTTGTCGAAGAGTCAAGCGCCTATTTGTGTCCAAATTCCGAATACCCCACAATCTTGGACAAAACTGTTGGGACACTTACCAGCTTACCGGAACGTTTGCATGATATTTCAAATATTTATGTATAGCGATTTTTACATATATAAATCGCCTTCCCCCTGTGTGCATGTGGGAGGGGAGTTGGATGAACCCATGGCAACAAGCCTGTGACAATGTGTTTCAGTGCAATGTCAAAGCTGACTCCAAAGTCTTCCCTCTTCATTCATAGGTATCCAAACTGGGTGTCAAAGCTTTTCTTCTATTCCTCTTCTGGCCAATGTCTACTGCGCAAATTGCATGCCCATCAGGTTGCATGTGCTTTTACATGTTTTTCAGATATTGTAAAAAGCTGGACTCTTTCTGAAGAACTATTAAACAATTATTCTGTAAAGTCTGTCACTATCGTAAACGAGGTACCCAGCCATATACAACAAGGAAACTTCACATGGCTTCACTATCAACCAGATCTGATTAGTCTTGTCTTTTCGTGATAATGGCATTTCTTACATTTGGGACAACTACAGCTTTAGCCTGACCAATCTTTAAAGCTTTACTCTTCATAACAACCGCATCAGAAAATTTCCAGCAGAACTTCTCATAACCATGCCAAACATTATTTATCTGAATTTATGGTAAAATGATTGATGAAATTCCACCATCAGTATTTTCTTTAAATGCCATTTAAATGCCACTTATCAAAGAAAATAACATTGTTGATATTGAAGAGAATTATATGAACATGCTTGCAAACTTATATATCTTTTTTATTGCAAGTAACAAATTAAACCTAATATTGAAAAGCTGTTTCGAGAAAGCAAAAAAACCTAAAAATCTCTTGATATTAGTTCCAACAATATTACATATATACTACCTGTTACCTTCAGCTCAAATACTTATATTTAATACTTAAAAAAATGGATACATAACTTTTAGGGAAGCTACTTTCAGTACTTATATTCTCTTAATTGCTTATCTCTCAGGCAGTGTAGTCGTCTTCATTAACCAGATAATCTTATTGGTGACACAACTCTGCTTATATTGATTACTTGGAATTTACATAATAACAGTTTATCTTCAATCCTCACGAGACTCCTTTAACAAATGTAAAATCTTCAATACCTGAATATGAAAACCAACTTCATAACAAGCATACTTAAAGAAGTTTTTAAACACAATCAACAACTCGAGTCTTTGTATCTAACAAAAAACGAAATAAATACCGTGCACCTGGGAGAATTCGTAGGAATTGAGACTGTTGCCATTGATTTATCTGAATGACAACAATTTTTCAACACTAAAATAGGGTTCTATGCACATTTCCGATGAGACTACAATGAGAACACACCTGAGTGGAAATCCACGTTCATTTGTCCCAATGTTCATCACAGTTCAAATTTCTTTTTGAGGTTCAGGATGAACCCTTATGTGTTGGACCAAGCAATGTTGTATATAAGACATTTTCTGAAGTAAGATCTATGGTTTTGAAAGACCGCCTGTGTTAAAACCACAACCGCTTCTTTAATGCCAAACATGGTAACAAACGAAATAGATCTGGATCACACAGTGTACCTGGAATTGATTACATCATTATCTGCTGCACACTTTCTTTGGTCATGTTTGCTTGTGTCTTCATATCAGTCAAAAGTATGAAAAATAATATGCCTCCTGCAAACTGATTTTGGAGCCTTCACCATAGCGTTGTAGACTGGCACAAGTCTTCACACGAAGGTCCAGAAATTTTGTTAAAAGGTTCCAAAAATTTAGCTAAAAGGTCCAGAAATTTTGCTAAAAGGTCCAGAAATTTTGGTAAAAGGTACAGACCTTGAGGCAATGACCTTTGTTTTGCTCTTCAGTAAAATTTTATCCTCCAAACAATTCAACGACAGCTATTTTGACATAATTTTGAAAAAATGTAAGTCATCAGCCATTTGTTTTGTTCTACGACCATGCCCCCCCGTCCTTCTTCCAAGAAAAAGGCTGGCTATACCCCTCATACAGAGGTACGAAAGGCTAAGAGAAGTTTGGTGGCGTCTTGCAAGTTGCACACCAGAGAAGCTTAATCTCAAATCATTCGTTAAAGTTAGTTTAATAATAATTAAAAGGATGATAATAAACTTAAACATACAACTTATACAGGTTTAATTTTGTGAAGTTGGACTATTATTCAGAAGTATTTGAAATTGTTTTAAGGTAATTTTGTCAGTTTACGTTATTGCTAAATATCAAGTTTCTGTATGATAGGCCTTGATTAGGCCAAAAATGGAAAATATTTTGTATTATTATGTGTTTATTTTGTTTTTCAATATTTCCCTCCTATAAAGGTCTGCCACTGCTGAACCACCTCCTATCACGATTATCCACTCTACAGAGCATTGGTCAAAGTTTGTTTCTAAAACATTTGTCCAACTTTCTGAAGTTGAAGATGTGAAGAACTATCTTCAAGTGGTTCAATTTTTGCATGTAGTAAGCAAGATAGGCTTTTTTTCCGATGTATGCATCCCTACTTTTTTTATTGTATTTCCTGCAATGTTCTATTCCTTTTTCTAAGATGACGATGACATAATAACAACAATAACAACACATCAATTTATATAGACCTTTTCAAACTAAGAATAGCAAATGTGATATGTCAGGGTAGTTTACTCAATCAAAAGCTGGGGGAATTTTCCTTTTACTAACTAACCAATCAGCTGCAGGAAAAATTGTAAACAACAACAAGATGTGCATGCTATACCTTCATAAATTTGTTCAAAACGTACATACATACCTAGTACATTAGGTCAGTGCATACTTCAGTCAAACTTGAAAGTGCTATGACTGGAAAACTGTATTGTTATGGGAATGTTTTTAATTTTTAACGAGGATCCAAATGATCTTCCTTCAGACTATCGCAATTTGAGAATATGCAATAACCAGGTAAGATTTGAAATTAAGATTTAGCCTGACGTACGTTTATGAAACAGTACGTTCAATGCATGGAGTTATAGACCTAGTGTTCACGTAAAAGTACTGCCTTTTGAATAAAACATTTGTATGTTCTTTGGAGTTCACATTCCCTCAGCATTCACAAAACATTAAAAGCATTTGTGCACAACTTTAACACAACAAAAGGACGTAAATTTGCTATAATTGCCCAAATTGTAAAATCTTGGTGTACAGTGCACAGGGCCTAATTTTATGAAATTGTGCCGTTGACCTTACAGCACAAAATACAAAAACAGTATTGAGTACTTTTGGCAGTTTATCTCTTGTTATCTGTGAATGAGATGACTATAAATTTTGCATATCGCAAAACTTGTGTGAATGCAGAGGATACAGTTTATAGGAAGTGTTCTGTTTGCAAAGAAATTCCCTAACCAAATTTCACAACAAATTAAAGTCTCCAAATAGTTCTTTGAAGCGCCTATTTCTGTATGCATATACTGTTGATTATTGTGTGAAATTGTATTTTTGATGGCCTTGACCCCATACGCTAGCAAATTGTGCAGACGATCAGGATTCCCCCAGAATTTGATTGATCCATTATGGACACATGAATTTTAACATTATTTAAATTAGGTTTCTGGAAATTACCTATTCCGTTATGAAAAGGTCTTTAGCACTTCTTGCTAAGGCCTCAAAGTGCTGAACCTTTATCATTGTGTGCCATCGTCTCACAAACAAAACTTTTCTCAAGTGCCCGGAAAATGCTACAAATAAAGTAGGAAACCACTCAAATAATTGCAAATTTTTGTCCAACTGATTACTTTATGTCCATCATTCAAATAACAAAGGCCTGGCATTGGTGCTCTTCAACTTTTTACAGCTTAGCTGGGTTCTGGAACCAATTTCTGGTCTGTTTACAATTTCTGTCCACCATGGTGGCCTCTCTAAGCACCCAGATGTCTGAAACATGGCTGCTTGAAGTCTTTCATACACCTACAAGAAGATTAAAATGCAGCTTTAGGAATGAAGAAGCAGTCACGGTTTCTTCTGAAATTTTACCAATGATTTAAAGCCCCATAAAAGGAATTATACATCAGCATATCACCCTTGTGCGCATCAGTTTTGTGAGAATCCCAGATTTTTTTTTTTTCAGTACCCTATTTTTCTCTCAGATCAGTCAATCAGCGTCCATACTTCCGTTCTTTCTAAATTTTACTTAAATATCAATGATTCCTTCCGATAATTTTCAATATTTATTATGCCAGATATGGTTGACCTGATCCAGAACACTGCTATTCGCCAAAATGAATTGGCTTGGGGGAAAAAAAGGGCCCATCTGCTTCACTTTTTCAAGTAGGTCAGGGTGATAGGCTAATATATATTTTTAAAGGGCGTAATGTGAATGCGGGAATTTTTCCAAAGACTCACGGCTGATATTGTGAAACTTCTCACCAACACTTACGCCAGACATTCAAACAAGTCTCTACCTTTATATTCTAGGTTTAGCACTTATGATTTCCATAAGACAATCTTTGCTAAGAAAAATGTTAAGAAATGAAGATAAAAGGTAATTTCTGCATTATTTGAGAAAACCTTTATCTTGCACCTCATGATCACGCACACAAACAAGGGAGAAAATTCCTAGCAAATCAGAAGCCTGGAAGGTTCATGAAATAGTATTTGTTTTGAAGAAATATGTTGCCTAATAGTAGAAGTACGCTTTTAATCAAAAAGATATTATCTTAAATAGACTTCTCTAATAAGATCATTTTGCTTGGTACCTTTCCATTCACTTGAAGTGTTACCATATGGTTGTTTGTATTTTCCCTTCTAATATATAAAAGGTTCCATACAATATTAAACTTAACAATGTTCGAATTAGTACAAAGCTTTGTTGCTTTTCCATTTTTGCATTTCTCTGTTTCTTCTAAAAATATGATCATTTCTTTATCTTCAGGCTGACAGTGGGGTGGAGGTTGGGGTATGGGGATTGATACCTCAGATCCTTGGGTGGTTTAAGCATTAGCATGTAAAAAGATGATGTGAGGACGTGACCTAATCACCCCACAAAAAACATTAAGCACTTATGTTAAAATCTGGAAATATAATGATAGGCTTAAAAACACAGTTTATGGCTTGTACAAAGACAGTTTATGATTTGTAAAAGATTAATCAATTTTGAATGAGAATTACATGAATATCACCTGAAATTTTGAGAAATAATAAAAATTTCATTCAGAATCTCCCATCTCATCACAAAATTTAAGTGGGCCCATACGCCTATGAAAAAATATCAATAACGAAATGCATAAAAGAGAATAAAAAGGTTTATCCTTCTCTTCCAGGTCTATGTGGCCAAACGACTCTGTTGCTCATCTTCCATACCTCACCACAACTACAATCTTGTAAACAAATTGCACTGCTTTTATGAACATACTTTTATTAATTATCATTCAACATTATACATCATAAATGATGGCAATTTTTTTAGTCGTTATGTGATATGTATTCTCTCATGTTGAACTGGTACCAATGATAATCTTGTTATCCTTATTACATTTGCATAATTTTTTGATTTCCCCCTTGCTCCTACCATACCTTTTAACCACCCCTCCTTCCCCACCATATTCAATATTGACACCATTGTTAATGGGGTCTTTTTCAAATCAGGTTAAAACAACATTACAATGGTGGAGGAGTGGTTTGTTTGGTGTACTTTAGGGGCACCACGACAACGATGTTCAAATTGCGCCTGAGAGATTAAATTATGTCAGAGAAGAAAAGAGATTGGAGAAGTCGCGTAGAATGCAGTAGGTAGACCTAAGTTTGCAGAAGGCTAGGATAAGATAAATTAAAGTACAGTCATAGTAGCAGGTATAGTGTAGGAGAAAGGGGTGGAGATTTGAGAGTTTAAGAAGAAATATAACACTACAATATCTAACTTTAGTGATGTTGAATTGTTTCAACAGTTATCCAAGATTGTATGTACACACCACCACTTCACCGGAATACTTGTCTTACCTTTCCATCTGAGCAGCCAATGGGTGAGCGTATGATGAAGTCTGGCAAAGCAATGGCATCTATCAGAGACACTGCATTGTCCTTCAGTTGCAGACACAGATTCAGGAGAGCACTATGTATAACGTTTGAGGCCTGCCTTCCAACTAAGAATCCTCCTAAAATAAAAGAAATAAATTGAATAATTCTATTGATTTGATTTTTGTTCACTTTTTCAGTAAATTGATATGCACATACACATAAATGTAGACAGGAGAAAAAACAAGGAAGTAACTATTCAAATGTACAATGTCAAGAAAAATTTACATCAATTGAAATACGTTCTATAACGTCTTGCTCATTCACTGAGAAGATTCTGAAAAAGTTATAAATTTGTTTCTGTTTGGTGAGCTTTAACAGCACCACAACAACGATGGTCAAATTGTGCCCCAAAGATTAGGTTATGTCAGAAGTGAAAAGAATTTGGAGAAATTAAACGTAGTGCAGTAGGCAGCTATACTTGTTAGTGAATCATTCTCTCCAGAGCAATTTAATGCCACTTACAAATATCATTTCGAATCTGGTATGTAAATTACATACTTTCATGTATGTTGTACTGCATGCAGTGTAGGGAAAGGAACACAACGTAAGAAAACCAACGAGGAAACCTAGAAACTCCCCAAAAATTAAAAGAAATAGATTGGCACGATCCTCTTTTAGCATAAAATTACCAAAAGTAAATCACTTAACAGAAAAATTGCAAGTTTATACCAAGTTCTCTAATTTTCCCGTAATTCAAACATTTACAACTTATGTTTCTATGACAGAAATATTTTACCCAAATGTGGCTGCATTGCCACTTTGATACACTGAACGAAAACAAAGCAGCACAAACAGCGTTTGGTATAGTCTTTTGTATCAACCATACAAAATGTTGCTACTGTAAGTCAAGACATGATTGAGAGCAAACTATTGGGGTGAAATATCTTGTAAATGATGATATAGCAGACAGGCAATTTTGATATTGCTTCTACATGATTTAGGAGGGAAGAGTTTTGATTTGGGAGGCCATGGTCCCAGGTTCCACGTGGCTACAACACTGCACTAACATTTTGTGCAATGTTCTTTTATAAAGTTTTCATTAGTACAATTAATGCCTAGACTCTGGGAATAAAAACACTTTTTATACAAAGATACTTGAAATAATGTTAAAGCTATATATTTGTCTTGTTTGTTTGACCTCACTTGAAATTTACTGTTCAAGTTTGGATAGCCCATATTCAAAAGGTGACATTGATTCAATTGAGAAAGTCCAGAGGAGATTTATGAGGATGATTTCTGCTTTACGTAATTTAACATGAAGAAAAGCTTTTGTTTTCTAAAACTCACAACATCATTTATCAGAATACTGTCAAGAGATTTGATAGAGGTTTTTTAAGATTCTGAAATGCTATGAGAGAGTCAATACTAAAGTCAATTTCTTTCACCAGAGGTTATTCTATGAAATTATTTGCTAAGTACTCACAACTGAATATGCACAAAGATATTGTTTTTGAGTTAAGAGTCGATTCTGACTTGAATACCCTTCCAGTCTGTCATTGATACTACCCATGTTAATCAGTACAAGGAGCTGTTGGGACGACATTTGAGGTGTAGGGGAGTAACAAGGGCTTACCTCTTCTTTAATTTTTCTTCCCACACAGTCTAGTAGTAAGGTGTGGTAAACAGGTGAATAATACAAAGCATACCTTCATAAAGGATGGAGATATGTTTCTCAAGGCTCCAAAGGCCATACAGACTGCACAGCTGCTTCAAGACTGAGGATATTTCAGGTTTGATACTCGGATCTTGGCAGTACTGGTAGAACCAATCAAGTCCTGTGTGCTGGGAGCATGAAACGATAGAAGAGGAAGTCAGCCCATTAATACTCTTATGGGTAGTTGACTTGACCTAAATTTTCAGAATCTGAAAGGCATTTCAGATTTGGTGATTGACCTTTCGTGATTGACATTGGCAATTAAATTTTGGTGATGGAGTGCCAATATATTTTGTTGGGAATTTCTAATTTACCTCTTTACCTTTTCTTACATTCAGTTCCTCTCCCTTATACTGCAATTTACATACCAGGATTCAAGGTGATATTTTAACATATGAACTATTAAAAGAAAGGGTGTCAGTCGTGGCAACGGGGACAATAATTTTGAATAACTTGCTTACAATCAGTTTTTTTTTAATTTGGACCATTGCACCCTTCCCTCGTCCCATCTTCTGTAACTTTTAAAATACTTTTAAAGACTTAGCATACATTTGTTATTTACAAAATTCATATGTTTCTTAAAGCTTACGTTTTAACTGTTTCTGAATGTTAAGCTATGCTATATGCCTAAATCGGGTTGGGAGGTTAAGAAATAATATGGTCTAAAGTGAAAGTTCACCATGGTACTTAATACAAAACCTTTATAAATGCAAATTAGTTCACACATCTATCACATTACTTAAACTATTTTCATTCACACAAAAGCATATAACACATTATTCCTTCTTTACCTCCAAATACACTCTGGCCAGCGTTCGTAGAAGATAAACCTGGGTATTATTCCTTGCTGTGAAGTCATCTACGCCAGCACTCAACTGATCTTGGAGATGGTGACTGCTTTCTTGAAGAAGATAAACTACAAGCCACTTGAAAGCTGCCAAGATGTCTACACCAAAGTAAAAAACGTTTCATCATACGTATGAGGGTCAAAGAGCAAATGAGATTTACAAGTACGGTACACATAAAGATGCAATGCTGAGCTTACATGATATTTGAACAAGTGTTATTAAAGGCAACTGGATGATTTGAACTTCAAATTTTGTGGAACTAAATCTAAATCATTTCACTCTCACTCTGAAAATAAAGTCTACATGAAATGCCAACCTGTGGCAATCTTTGCTGACGATTCATAGTTGTTTTTGCAAACCTGATAAAATACCATCAAATGATTAGTTATCTTTCTTCTAATGTCACCAATTTCAATCATGCCGCATATCTTCACCATCCCCAGCTCCGTACCCTACCAAACATTACTGATCCAACCCACCTACCGTGATCCAACCCACCTACCCTGATACAACCCACCTACCCTGATACAACCCACCTACCCTGATCCAACCCACCTACCCTGATCCAACCCACCTACCCTGATCCAACCCACCTAAACTGATCCAAAACACCTAAACTGATCAAACACACCTAAATTCATTCACCCACCTACCCTGATTCAACCCACCTACTTTGCTACCCTCTTACGGAGAGCATGGTAGCTCAGTGTTACAGTATATGGGTATCTGACTTATACTCCAAAGGTACTTGATTTGATTGCCACTCAGGATACCAATTTGTGTTCTTGAGAAAGACACTTCCATTTCCACTCCATTTTCCAATTGACTAACCTATGAAAATCAGAACCACCTTGCTGGGGATTTAGCCTGTAATTGACTGGTGTCGCATCCGGGGAGAATCAATTACTCTCCTCTGCTTGCACCAAGGAAGCAGGGGATAAGTACTGGCTGGAATGAACCTTCATTGGCTCTGTAAAATTTCAACTTAACTTCATCATTGACTTTTGCATGTCTTCTGCCAAATATAGGCAGTCCATGTACACCTTGTTCCATCTCTTTAATACCCATCAGTGGCCTAGCCACAAGGGGAGGGAAAGAAGAGGGGGAGGGGGGGGGATGACTCCTTCAAATGAAATTCTCAACCCCCAAATAGAATTCTGGCCCCAAGCAAAGAATATGCCCAAAATTGTGAAAGACAATAAAAGAAATTCACAAGACGTGTACTTTAAGACATTATAATTCTTCAATATTCAAATAGTTTGGTCCTAAATGCCCAATTTTGCTGCACATTCTTTTAAAAGTTTCCAATTATTTTAAATTTTGGTAAAAAATCTCCCGGTACTATGGGATCTTAATCTGAAATTTTCCAATCAAAAATAGGCCGCCGCCACTAGCAATATTTGGACCGATCACTTTTTTTAATTTCAGTTGGGGTGTACGGGATGCGGAATCGCACTTTCAGGTGTATACCATATACTGATGTATGCTTTCAAATTAAGTTGAGGACTCCCAGTGGTATCATCTTATAACAAACGGCTGCCCTCTTCTCATCACAGTTGCGCCACTTCTGCTTTAGGAATTCACTGCCTATCGTGTCATTTTTGCCATCACTTGACTCACCAATGAAAATTCCTTAAAAAGTCCTGTGTCACTACTCCTCCAAATAAGGGTGAAACTAGATCATTCTAGATCCTCAAAAGGGTTCAAATGCAAGAGTCTCTGGGGAATTCGCCCTCTGAGCCCCTACAGTTTTTGCCATAAATTGGCCCACCAATTAGAAATTTCGAAAAAGTCCTGTTTCACTATTCCTTCAAATGGGTTAAAGTTAGATCAAAGTTTGGCCCTCAAAAGGATTAAAATACACAAACCCCCTAAACCCATCACAGGGATTTCGCCCCATAAGCAAGCCCATGACTCTCACGCCAAAAATATTGCGCTTTGTGCTCAAATATTGCTGATATTATATGCGATAAACACCAGCAAATCTTAGTCTAGCCCCACCAATTTTAAATACTCTTCCGACTTGTCCTTCTCCTTAAAAATTTGTTCCAGCAAATCATAACCACAAACACTGATCTTAATTGAAATGTCTGCATCAAAATATAATTCACCGTTGTTTCGTGATTAAAAAAAAGACAACTAAGACCGTTGTTTCGATTCAAGATTTGTCCCCCCAACAATTTTGTAAGTCCCCCCCCTCTCCCTCCCAGCAAAAACAAATATAGGTCTGGCTACGCCACTGATACCTACTCTCCACTTCAACTCTGTAACCTATTTCTTGTTCTTTTTTGGTTAGAGTGTGGTCATACTCATGTTTAATTAGGTGAAAGTGGTATAACAAAGGCACCTGGGGCCCTTTAAGTAAAACAAAATAAAATATCCTTCAGAGCTCCTGTAGCGAAACAGAACAATAATACCCGGAAAGGGAGGGGGGCACTTAGAGGTCAAGGACCCTTTGTTTTGGCACAAGGTAACTTTTACCCCTAACAATAATATCCTGACACTTTGAAATAAAAGAAGTTATGCCAACCCATTTATGCAAAGAGTATGTGTAAATATGTCTTTCGTTGCAAAACAAGAAATTTTAATTTTGGATATCTTTCTTTAACATATTTGCTTTCAGGTTTCTTTCAGAGAGTAAAATATTTATCCAACTTACTTTCACATTTCATAACATCTTCCTCAGTTTCTGCTGTAAATCTAGTCTTGATGATTTTCTTCATGTCATTCAAAAAATTAAAACTTCCCATTGGAGAAGAGATTGACTGACCTGGAGGAAAGTCAGAATAACAAATTGAATGTATTATCATCAAAGCAAATCAAACTAAAACGGTAAATACTGTCATGGCTCGTATACCAATTCAAACTAACACACAGAGTGTGACCATCCCAATTATGAAAATGGTATCCCACCATATGTCCCACATGGCATCCACTTTATGTCCCACATGTCATCCTACCCTATGTCCCACATATGGCATCCCTCTCTATGGCCCACATGGCATCCCACCTTATGTCCCACATGACATCCACCTTATGTTCCACATAGTTTCCTACCCCATGTCCTACATGACATTCCATCCGATGTCCCACATGAAATCCCACCCATATGTTCCACATGGCATCCCACCCGTGTCCCACATGGCATCCCACTCTATATTTCACATGGTATTCCACTCCATATCCCAAATGTCATCCCATCACGTCCCACATGGCATCTCACCCTATGTCACACGTGGCATCCCATCTGATGTCACACATGGCACCCCGCCCTATGTCACATGTGGCGGCCTTCCCAATGTCCAACATGGCTCCCGCCCTCTCCCACTTGGTATCCCGCCCTATGTTCCATATCCCACATGACACCCCATCCGATGTCTCACATGTCATCCCACTATGTCACCCCACTATGTCACATGTGGCATCTCACCCTATGTCACACGTGGTATCCCGTATGGTCTCATATGGCTCTCACCATATGTTCCACATGGCAGCTAACTCCATGTTCCACATGATATCCTACCCCATGTCCCACACGACTCCCACCCTATATCCCACACAGCATCCCTACCTATATCCATATGCAGTATTATCCTATCAGACACCTTGATTGAACATATTAAGTATGACAGTTTGTCAGTTTATATAACAACCTTATGCAAATAAATTGAAAAACTGTGGACGGCCGGACGGACAGACGGACGTAATCGTCATTACATTGGTTTGCATTTTGCTTCACATGCTCACCAAATATTACACAAATTTTGTGGTAGATCATTAGATCAGGTATTTAACATTCATCTCTCAACAGATAAAGTTATATAGTGATGTCCACAGTCATTTGATTAACCAGTTGCAAATGAAGACCTACAGGCCGGGAATAGAAGCCCTAGCATGCCAAGCTGATGCTATGACTGCTAGAGCTTGACTTGCATATGCTCTAAATCAGGATTGGGACTTTTGTTTTGAGAAGCAAATTATGAGCATTCAGCTTTATGTTCCAACTTTATTGTTTGACCCCTTGGTGTTATTATTAATTCTACATAACTATATTGGGGTGAACTTCTGACATTCGCAAAGCAAAAGAGATTCGACTTGCTGGCTAAACAAATAAACCATATTACACCCAAACCTCTCTAAATAATCTGACCGCAACTCATATGAATATTGATGAGCTATGCCCGGGAGCTATGAAGCAATTATATATTTGTAAATTATAAATTGTTCCTATCCTAATAGGGTCTTGTCTTTAGTGTGCTACAATTTTATGGTGCAAATCTTAATGATGTACATGAAGAAAGTCTGCGGAAATTCAATACTGTTTTAATCATTCAGGATGTCTGACACAAGGACGCACATACATCATGAAAGAAAGCAAATCTTTCGTGGTCTTAATGATGTCATTTAAAATAATGCCTTAAATAAAGATAAAAACATCATCACAATTAAAGGAGTGATAAAGTCTGACATAATTCTTATTTCATATGATAGAACTAAAAATTACAAATTTTCTGACCAAGTTCCATACCTCCCGATGCAATCTAATACAATGTTTGTAATTATTAAAAGCTTAATGCTACTACTAAAGGAACCGCCATTTTAATTATTAAAAATGCAGAAAGTGATTTCATCAGCCCTTGTATTTTTTTTAAATTTATCTCAAATTTTCTAGCTGATGAAAGGGTCAAGGACATTTTTGTACACTTTAAACTACCAAAACATGCTCTTAAAATTTGTGTCACATTAATTGGGAATACAAACTTTAATCAAATTTACAAATACATTATAATCCTTATATTCATATTGAGGAAATAGTGTCATGATGCACAAGATATTAACTAAGAATTGAACAAGCTGCAGGTAGCCTCCATGTGTGGAATTTAAGCATGAATAACTTGAGATAGGAATAAGATTTTGACTTGCTGTTTTGGGGAGTTGGTTTAGATTTGTATCCTCTATTCTATGAAACCAGACATAGCAAATGATACAAATCCCCTTGCCGCTAATAAAATACTTTCTACTCTCTGTCACAACTACCATCCCACCCTCTATTCCACATGATGTCATATCCTACATCCCTCCCTACAGGAAATCATACATGAAATCCAGCTACCATTCCACCACATGACGCATATGCCATCAAGCTTGCAATCGAAATGATATTCCACCATGTATGTGCCTTCCCATCATGTCCATATACCATCCCAGCAAAAGAAAAAACAGTTGAAATGCACACTGTTTTTAATTGGTCTCAATTGTTTTTAACAGGTCAAAACTGTTTTTAACTGGTAATGAACGCATCACTTGCTAAAACCAGATCGTAGGTTTAACTGGAATTAACAAGCATTTTTTTTTTTACCAGGGACTATTGCAAATTCCTGTTAAAACAAGTTATGCTTTATCAAAATCAACAGGCATTTATTGTTTCCTACAAGGACTTGTACAAGTCTTTGTTAAAACCAGTTAGTCTTGACTGGAAATTTTCTCCGCAATGAAAATTCTGATTTCCAGTTGGAAAATATATTTTATATTTGAAAATTTGCATCAATTTTCGTAAAATATCCTTCATTTTCAGGATTTGTTCTTCTTTTTCAGGAAATTTGCATCAAATTTAGTGAAAATTCCTTCAATTTTTGTGAAATTGTCTTTCAGTTTTGGAAAATTTCTAGAAAATTTCTTTCATTTTCATAAATTTGCTTCAATTTTTGTTTAATATCCGAAATCCATTTTCGGGAAAATAATCATGTTCCCCCTCCTTACCCCTACCCCACTCCCTTTTACAAATAGTTTTACCGTAATAAAAGACTTACATTTTTGTAGGTTTGCCATTTTCGGAAGAAAAAAAAAAATCTGGCCCCCTATCGACAATATTTTCACACGTCGCTGCAATATGTACATTGTTTAGGCGGAAAAGAAGTAGGGCAGGGGGGAGGGGGAGAGGGGGGTTTAACGGAAGAGGGAGGATGTATAGAATTGAATTTTGAAACTTTGAAATCCTCCTCTTAAAATCAAAGAAAATTGTCTGATAAAGAAGAAGGAACTTGAAATATTTTCCAAAAAGATTATGGGAACAAAAGAACGTAAATATTTCTCTGTGGGGTATAATTACAAAATATTAATAACACTAAAATTAAATAAAAGTCTTATTTGCCAAGTTTGAGACTTGCAGTTTAGTAGGTCGCTACCTATCGAAAACCTAAAAAACACTTGAGAATTGTGACGTTGTAGTTTCATCACTTCTAATAGGCCTGATATTAGTATTGTACCACCACTTGCAACTGCCAACTCTTGATCAAAACGGATTACAAAGCTTAAAAGTTGCGGGGGTTGGGGAGGGGAGTGGGATTGGTCCGTGGTTTGGGATTGGGCCTGCGGGATCATGATTTGGGATTTGCGGGGGAGAAAAGGGGGGTTGTAGGCTTAGGCCTATTTGCAAAATATCCCGTTACTGTTAAGTTAAGTATGAATAAATTGATCTTGAGAAATAATTTTAAGCAGACATTCCCTGTTTTGGCTCCGTGGACTTTTGGAATGAGTTTACCAAATTCCCATCGATACCCTCTGGTGTGAATATGTGGACTTTTGGGATAAACTTATGTTTGTGATAATTATTTTTGCATGATCTCATACATACACCAGGAGAATCTACATTGGTTCTGTGCTTAAGACAGAAATTTTTTACTCATACCGCACATATACTGTACATCCTCGAGCGGCTTTGCTGGTTCCACACTTGTCATTTTAGGAACGACCCATAGTTCAATTTAGCAAATATATTTGTAGTGTTTCCTTTGTCTTCTAATTTTAAGTGCGGAGCTGACTCTACGGGAGTAAAGTTTTTTTTTTTTTCTTCTTCAAGGGAATAGATTTTTAAGGAAATTTTATCTTGCGTGCAATTTTTTGGAGTTTCATGGATGCAAGAGTTTTAAAATAAGAATCAAAATTCAACAAAGTTTGAGGTTTTTCCTATGCAGCCTAACAATAATAAGTGTGGCCTACAAGTGTGGCCTACAGTATTTGTATTCAATCGCTGTGACTCCTGTGAGTCAGCAAACTACTGGGGATTGATAATCAAATTTGTGTTGAGGTCTGGCTTAAAATGCAAAATATCTCCATTTATAGGGGATTACTGTGCATTGGCGGTTCTTGCATTTAAAAAGGATTATGTTTATCTGTTTGTAAAAGTCATTAATTGGAATAGTGTCAGCCAAATGTGTGTGTGTGACTTGAATCAATCATATTGATTTTCAACGGCAAGGCTTGGCTATGAAAAATGATTACTCACAATTCAATAATTAGTAATGTTTAGGGCACTTGCGAATGTTTAGCGTGTACACGCTAACACGTTAAATAATCAAAGCTCTAAAAAATGGTAATGATGAACTACAGTATTGTTTATTTAAATACTGTAAGCGACGTAATAAGCGCCCAAGGCGTTTATACAAAAAATTGCCGCACTTTTAGGCCCAAAGTTTTTCCTAATAAGGGTGCTATTCGAACTGCCCTGTACATATATGTGAACTAGCACCACAATAACCAACACACAATCATTGTAAGCGTCACACAATAAGTAAAGAATGTAACAAAGCTTAACCTGAGTATTTAAAGTCTTATATTAAGTATTAAATCATTCAAATAATTTATGATATCAGTATACAAAAATGTTGAGTGGGCGCTTATTAGAGCAGGGGCGCTTAATACGTCAAATACGGTAATTAAAATATTATTCAAGATGTACTATTAGAATACAATGATTCCCCTACAACATTCAAGTCTTGTCTAATCATATCTAAAAAAAAAAAAAAAATTAGAAGCTTTAACGTCAAGAAAGCTAAAGAAAATAATGAGCGAAAGGAAAAGAAGGCAGTTCTTTTGTTTAGTGCTCCTGTAACTACACAACATTGTGAGTGGTTTATTGATGCAACCAAAAACATGGGAGTATTGTAAGCAGGAGCTTAAGTCATCAATGGAGGAAGCCGATCCAGAAAAGACAAACACACACATACATTACGAAAAGAGACATTCGAGTTTAAAGGATCAGTTCCTGTGCACGCTAAAGAATTATGGTAAGTTAACTGCCTCATACCATCTTTATGTTTTTACATGGAGCTCTATAGACAAAAAATGCTTACAAGGACACATAACAACAAAGTCGCTGCATTTGCCTTTACTGTAAATGTTGTAACCTTTCAAGAGAATGTGTATGGCTACCTAAATTACATTCTTTATTGTCCCATAAATAAATTTTAAAATGAGCTACGCCGTATAGAAATAATGTCACTTCCATTACTTCCGGTTTTCAACTTTGATTGTGAAAAATCTGTAATGTTATTGATCCCACATACAGTACGGCGGTGCTCACTTCTGAGTGTATTTATTGGTCAATACTTTTCCTTTAACTTGCTAAATGTCTGCTAATGCAAGGCGCCACTTAGCTGACTGTCCCACAAGAACAAAATAACCTAGATTTTTAAAAATCTGGCGGCCAAAAAGTGGGGATGTTGTTCTTACACATTTCCCCAAAAAGTGTACAGCAAGTAGAATAATTGTAGTGTATTTGTCCAGTCCATCTGGAGTCACTGGTTTAGAACATGAAATACACCATCGTTTATCAGCCACTAGCTCCTTTAAGAATGGTGTAATTCCTTTTCCAACTGGAATGTGTTACCTAGTGAAGTCACTAAAGAGGTAGCACCCCATGGTGCAGATGTTGATTTTGAGTCTTGTATAGGCCACACTTGCAATGGCAACCATAAAGGGTCATTAGTGTTAAGCTGCATAGGAAAAACCATTTTGGTTGAATTGTGTCATGCGCATTAGCTAGCATACTGATTCCAATTCACAGCCAGGGCTCACTGACACTTGCATTCTTGAGCAAGACACTTTACTCTGCTTGGTTCAGTCCACTCAACTATAAACAAATACCAGTGATGCTGGGGAGATAAGCTGTGACAGCCTGGTGTCCTTTCCAGGTGGAGTCATGTACTCCTATGTGCTTGAGCAATATACATTGAATATACTGTATTCTAACGTATTAAGCTCTAATAAGCGCTCCTTCCAATATTTTTTGACTGACAGTGATAACAAGGTACATTTATCAATTTGAAGACTTAAATTATTTTGTTTATATTCTTCGCTTATTTTGTATGTGACGCTCAAAACTCAAAATATTTTATTGAATAGCACATTGTACGTGCCCCGAGCATGGGTGCTTATTAGGAAGAAGCTTTGGACCTAAACAGTGGTGCAATTTTATTTTCGTAAGAGCCCCGGGCTCTTATTACGTTAAAAACGGTAAGTATCTGCAATGGATAAGCGTTTTCCTAATAAACAAGTAGAAATCCATAACGCTACACTCTTGGAAATTTCACTGCAGTTCGATTTTCTCTAATTTTACAGATTACTTTTTGGAATGTCTCAAGGAGACTTGATCAAAAAAAATGCTGGGCAGCAAGCTTCCAAATTCAACAAATGTGAAGTTGCAGGACATTCAGAGACGTAAGAAGAAAGATGGGAATAGAAAAAATAGAAAAAAGAGCAGAAAAGGGAAAGGAGAAAGAATAGAAAAGGAAGGAGCAAAAAATCAAAAGTTTAAAACATATTTGGTGAAGCATAAGAAAATATTGTCATGCCATAGTGTGCACATTTTTTAATTTATAGTTTGGGAGCAGAAAATGAAACCTGAAGAGTTTAAAACATTTCTGACAAAGGATAAAAAAAACGTGCCATGCCCAAATGTGCATATTTTTTAATTCAGAGTTGGATGTATATGTAAGAACTGTTTTTATCAACTTGCTTTGTAATAAGGTAAGAGTTAATTGCATGTGTAGTTATATAACTTAGTTTAAGGTAATTGTTATTGGATTGTAAGCATTAATTTTTCAGGTTGAAAATAAATTTGCTTGGTCAAGTGTTTTCTTTATTTTTGAATGTGTTCAAAACTTCTATTGTCCTAAGTGTAGATTATTCATTATGTTTTTAGTAATAACAAAAATGGCTGGACATTTTACAGGGTGAAAAAAATCTTGCCATTAACAAAGTATGTTTTCAATCAACATTTGCATGTAATATCCTAGTTCATAATATAAGTTCTGTAGCTTGTAAAAAAAGATAAAGAAGCCATTGAGTTTATTCAATAAAATTTGCTTTTGCTTTTTCTCTGAACAATGTAATATTTGATTCAGAATTAGTAAAGGAAATGCGATCAATGATTTTGTAAAATTCCTCATTTGAAATAACTTTTCAAATGCAGATCTGACCTGCCAGAAAGAGTCCTTTCTGTCTAAAATAGTTGTTTCCTCTTAAAACCAGAGACAAAACCTGTTAAGACCATTTGAAACCTGTTGAAAACAGTTCAGACCTGTTGAGAAACCTGTTAAGACCATTTGACACCTGTTGAAAACAGCTCAGACCTGTTGAAAAATCTGTTAAGACCATTTGATACTTGTTGAAAGCAGTTCAGACCAGTTGAATACAGTTCAGACCAGTTGAAAACAGTTCAGACCTGTTAAAACCAGAGACAATACCTCTTAATTCCATTTAAAACCTGTTGAAAACATTGCAGACCTGTTGAAAAACCTGTTAAGACCATTTGACACCTGTTGAAAACAGCTCAGACCTGTTAAAAACCTGTTTAATCATTTGACACCTGTTGAAAACAGTTCAGATCAGTTAAAAACACTTCAGACCAGTTGAAAACAGTTCAGACCTGTTAAAACCAGTGACGATACCTGTTAAGCCCATTTGACACCTGTTGAAAACAGTTCAGACCTGTTAAAAACCTGTTAAGACCATTTGACACCTGTTGAAAACAGTTCAGACCAGTTAAAAATACTTCAGACCAGTTGAAACGATTCAGACCTGTCAAAACCAGAGACAATGCCTGTTGAAAACAGTTCACCCAGTTGAAAACAGTTCACACCAGTTAAAACAGTTCGCACCAGTTAAAACCTGTCACCAATTTACAGTTGAACTGGTTTTAACTTGTGACCAGCTAAAACCATTTGAACTTGTTTTAAGTATTTTTTCTGCTGTGATGCCATCCTGTTCCACATGTCATGCCACCCTGTCCCCAATACCATCTCACCTTGTCCCATATCCCATCCCAGCCTGTTATAAATGGCATAACACTACCTTGTTTCAATTCCATGGCACCGTGTGCCGCCAGCCACCGTGTGCCGCCAGCCACCGTGTGCCGCCAGCCACCGTGTGCCGCCAGCCACCGTGTGCCGCCAGCCACCGTGTGCCGCCAGCCACCGTGTGCCGCCAGCCACCGTGTGCCGCCAGCCACCGTGTGCCGCCAGCTAACGTGTGCCGCCAACCACCCTGTGTCGCCAGCCACCCTGTGCTACCAGCCACCCTGTGCCGTCAGCCACTCTGTGCCGCCAGCCACCGTGTGCCGCCAGCCACCGTGTGCCGCCAGCCACCGTGTGACGCCAGCCACCCTGTGCCGCCAGCCACCCTGTGCCGCCAGCCACCCTGTGCAGCCAGCCCCTTTGTGACGTCAGCCACCGTGTGCCGCCAGCCACCGTGTGCCGCTAGCCACCCTGTGCCGCCAGCCACCTTGTGCCTCGTACAACCGTGTGCCGCCAGCCACCGTGCCTCGCCAGCCACCGTGTGCCGCCAGCCACCTTTGTGCCGCCAGCCACCGTGTGCCGCCAGCCACCGTGTGCCGCCAGCCACCGTGCTACGCGCCACCTGTGCCAGCGCCACCTGTGCCGCCAGCCACCTGTGCCGCCAGCCACCGTGTGCCGCCAGCCACCTGTGCCGCCAGCCACCTTGCCGCCAGCCACCGTGCCACGTGCCACCCAGCCACCGTGTGCCGCCAGCCACCGTGTGCCACCTGTGCCGCCAGAAACCTGTGCGCGCCAGCCACCGTTTGCCGCCAGCCACCTGTGCCGCCAGCCACCGGGTGCCGCCAGCCACCGTTTGCCGCCAGCCACCGCCACCCGCCAGCCACCGGGTGCCGCCGCCACCGTGTGCCGCCAGAAACCGTGTGCCGCCAGCCACCGTTTGCCGCCAGCCTGTGCCCGCCACCTGTGCCGCCACCACCGGGTGCCGCCTGTGCCCGCCACCTTTGCCGCCAGCCTGTGCCAGTGTGTGCCACCGCCAGCCACCGTGTGCCTCGTACCACCATGCCACCGCCAGCCACCTGTGCCGCCAGCCACCTGTGCCACCAGCCACCCCTGTGCCACCAGCCACGCGCCACCTGTGCCAGCCGCCAGCCACCCTGTGCCGCCAGCCATCCTGTGCCACGCGCCACCTGTGCCACGCGCCTCCTGTGCCACGCGCCACCGGTGCCACGCGCTACCTGTGCCACGCGCCACCTGTGCCACCGCCACCACGCGCCACGCGCCACTCTGTCCACATGCCCGTGCCACCTCTATGCCCTGCTATGCCACGCGCCACCTATCCTGCGCCTGTGCCACTCCCCACGCCACCCCGCCTGTCCCATTCCCCACCATGCCACCCCCCTGTCCCCAGCCACCCTGTGCCACGGGCTACACCCTGCCCCACGCGCTATCCTGTGCGCTCCCACGCGCCAAAATGAAATCTTTTTTTAATTTCATTGAAAATAACATTTTTTTAACATAAAAACTGTGGATTTGTAAGCATAATTTTAAAGCTCTCAGTTTAACTTTAGCCTCTCCTGTATCCTAACATTTCCAGCGCTCACAGACTTATAGCTGCATCAGCACATTAAACTGCATACATCACTACAATGCTACAAGGTACTTGACTCTAATTTAAGTTAGGATTATGTACCCTGTTGATTACCAAACAAAGGATATAGGCATGGGTACCAAGGCTCAGATAAAAGAAAGTGGTGAATTTGTTGCCAAGGTAATTGAGCAAGTATTTTCTAGCCCAAAACTTAAAAAGATCTTGCAGGCTTGCATTGATAGAGCTATGGATAAAATGTTGGAAAGTTTTCTGCTAAAAATTGAAGAAAACAGAGGTAGAATTCATGACATTGAATGCAATCTACAGATCATCACAAGAAATTGCTCAAATGAACACAAAATTAGAACCCGTCGGATGCAATCAGGCCTTGAAAGAGGTCAATGAACTTGAGCAATATTTCAGAAAAAATTGCTTACGCATCTTTGGTATTGAAGAGACACCAAGTGAGCAAACCAAGGATATTGTGATGCATATTGCAACTGAGAAACTTAAGATCAAGATCGACCTTCCTGACGTGGACCGCTTACATAGAGTTGGTAAAATGCTTCCCTCAAAGCACAGAGCCATCATTTTTAAGTTCACCAACAATGATGTTCGCTCTCGCTTCATCAAGGATTGCCGTCGCCTGAAGTGGACCCACACTACCATCAAAGAGGACCTAACAAAAACCAACCAAGAACTGTTGCAGGCAACCAAGAACACTAATCTGGTGAAATCAGCATGGTCCCAAGATGGTCGCATCATTGCACTCATAAACAAAAATGTAAAGGAACATACCAAGAGAATATAGGGGCACCAATGACCTCAGAAACTGATGCAGATAATAATCATGTTAACTACTTTTCTAAAATTGATCCAGATAACAATCTGTTCCATTCTTTAATAATGACACAAGCTGCAATTGTTATACTTTAGACAAAATTTCAGACAGTAATACTAATTCATCTCCATCTCTTTCCTTGATGCATGTAAATTGTAGAAGTTTGAATCGTAATTTTGATAATCTTTTTATTTTTAGAATTTTGCTTTCCATCAAACCTGGTGTAATTGCAGTTACTGAAACTTGGTTTCAACAGATCTTCATCTATTCACCTTTTTGACTTACCAAATTATAACTTAGTTTACAAAAATCGTACATTTAAGCGTGGAGGAGGAGTTGGTTTAAATATCCATAATGATTATTCATACAAAGTTCGTAATGATTTATCTATTTTTATTGATGAATGTTTTGAATCAATTTTCATTGAACTCTTTTGTAATGATGGACATATTCTAGCGGGTGCTATATATCGTCCGCCAAATTTCACAAATGCTACAACTTTTCTTAATGCTTATGATGAACTTCTTTCTAATATCTCAAAGATAATTTTTCCTTCATATTAATTGGATGATTTCAACTTCTGTTTATCCATCACAGGGTTGAATGACTCAACTGATGCTCGTTATTTTATTGATATGTCCTCATCTTACTTTTTTCGACCATTAATTGATAAATCTACGAGAATAACATCTACTACTTCATCTTTGATTGATAATATATTTACAAATGCTAATAAGCCTATTAAAAGTAGTATTATCGTTACTGACATTTCTGACCATTATCCTATTTTCTGTATGATGCCAAAAGTTGATTGTATTGATAAGTGTAGAAATAAAAACAATAGTGATAAAACGTTTCGTCCCATCACTACAGAAAATATTCAGAAACTCTCTCATTGTCTCTCCCAAGTTGAGTGGCAACTTATCCATGATATGATTAACTGTCAAGATGCTTATACTTTGCTCATCAAAGCCATTTCCCATTGTTATAATGAATGCTTTCCTAAAACTTTGAAAAAGAAAAATAATCATTGCAAGAAATCCTGGTGTACGCCTGGAATCTTGGACTCAAGCCGAACTAAAAATGAATTGTTTAAGAAATTGAGAAAAAGTCTAACTGTTGAAGATTAATCAAACTATGTCCGTTTTAAAAACACATTAACCAACGTTATTCGCATTGTTAAGTTTAATTTTTACAACCGTGAATTCCATACTAGTAATTTAAAAAACACCTGGATATTAATTAATACACTTATCAAAAAAAAGTCCACAAATAAAAGTGAAATAACCCTTTTTTCACAATAACTTTGAAAGTAACGATCCACAATTTGTACCAAATTTGTTTAATTCTTATTTTGCTAACATTGGGCCTAAACTTGCATAGGACATCACAACTAGTAATGTGTCATTTTCTCATTATCTACCAGCAGGTAATAAAAAAACCTTTTTTTATCACCTACCGATTCACATGAAGTTTATAATTGTACTAAAATTTAAAGTCATGCAGTCCTGGTATTGATGAAATTAATCCGAAAGCTATTAAATCAGTAGCTCCATTTATTTGTTCACCTCTGTCTCATATTATCAATCGCTCTTTTTTGTTGGAGGATTAGTTTCATCTGAGCCTAAAATAGCTCGTGTTACACCTGTTTTTGAAGCTGGGGATTCAAAAACGGAAGTAACTATAGACCTATTTCAGTTTTTCCATGTTTCTCCAAAATATTCAAAAAATTAGTATTTAACGGACTTTATGCTTTCTTTAAAAACTATGATTTATTTCTCAAAATTAATTTGGTTTCTTACCAGGCCGCTCAACATCTCAAGCTCTTTTAGGCTTCACCGATCAGATTATAAATGCGTTTGAGAATAGAGAATATGCATGTGGAATATTCCTTGATTTATCCAAAGCGTTTGACACGCTAGATCATACAATTCTCATACAGAAAATCAGTACATATGGTGTTCGAGATATTGCTTTAAATTGGTGTGTAGATTATCTTTTCAACCGTGTACAACTGTACAATGCGTATTAATTCCAGGCGCATGCTCTAATTTTCTTCCTATAAGTATAGGGGTTCCCCAAGGGTCAATACTTGGCCCTTTACTATTTATTATTTCTGTAAATGATTTATCTCGATGTACTTCTAAATTAGATTTTACTTTGTATGCAGATGATACCAACATTATTTGCACCCATGCTAATGTCAAAAATATAATTGAAAATGTTAATACTGAAATGCCTAAAGTTGTAGAATGATTTAAAACAAATGAGCTACATCTGAACTCAAAAAAATCCACTGTTATTTTATTTAGGCGCAAACAAACAATGGCGAGTAGACCCTCAAACTGACGCATTTCTTTTTAATGGGATGCCAGTCTCCTTTTTTAACAATACAAAATTTCTTGCTGTAACTATTGATGAATGCTTGTCTTGGGACTCTTATATTGATTGAATTACTAATAAAGTAGCTGGGAGTGTTGGTATCATCAGTAGATTAAAAGATATTTTACCTGTTCATATTCTATATAAATTATATTATGCGCTTATCATACCTTATCTCATGTATTTGCTGTATAATATGGGGTAATAATTATAAAACTAAGTTTTATCAATTATGTATTTTACAAAAAAAGAGTTTTCAGGTTTTTAACAAATTCTCCAAGGTACGCTCACAGTAGCCCCTTATTTAAAGATAAGCAACATTCTTCCCTTCTTTGACATTATTCATTTTCAAAATGCCTTTTTCATGTATCAGTTTTACAATAACTTATTGCCGCCTATACTTTTGCTAACTTCTTCATAAGTAACTCTTTAATTCTCAATTATGATACAAGACATGCCACCCAACTTAGACCCCCATTGTTACGCTCACTAAAAGTCAGTACCACTTAAAATACCAAGGCGTACAAATTTGGATTCATTACAACGTCTGTTAAAAGTTGCCCCAGCATTACTTGCTTCAAATCCAAATTTAAGAACTATTTCCTCAGATCAATTTCAAATTCTTCCCATCATCCCACTTGGACCATTGCTATATTGTTGATAATCTGTACTGTTAGCCAAGTGTATTTTGAAGGCGGGTATTGTCACTAGTATTTGTTATGTAATTTTCCCTTTTTCGTTTTTTTGTTTAAATTCTATTTTTTATATATGTTCAAAGTTAATGTCCCTTGCTATACATGGGATACCTTTAATCACAAGCTTTTAGTAGTTTTCTGAAAGTTCTCTTCTTTCTTTTCAACATAACTGACAATCTGTGCTACTTACGTTTATTTGTTTAGTTTATGATTATTTAATTGCTTGTATACATTAATTGAATTTATTGTACATATTACAAAAAGATTGAAATAAAGTTTGAACAGCAACATCAACCCTGTGCCATGCGCCACCTTGTGCCACACGCCACCTACGCCATGCCCATCCTGTGCCACACGCCACCCTGTGCCACACGCCACCCTGTCCCACATGCCACCCTGTCCCACCTTATCCCACATGCCACCCTGACCCACATGCCACCCTGTCCCATATGCCACCTTGTCCCAAATGCCAACCTGTCCCACATGCCACCCTGTCCCACATGCCACCCTGTCTTACATGCCACCCTGTCACACATGCCACCCTGTCCCACATGCCACCCTGTCCCACATTCCACCCTGTCCCACATGCCACCCTGTCACACATGCCACCCTGTCACACATGCCACACTGTACCACATGCCACCCTGTCCCACATGCCACCCTGTCCCACATGCTACCCTGTACCGCATGCCACCCTGTCCCACATGCCACCCTGTCCCACATTTCTTCCCAGTCCCACATTTCATCCCATCCTCTTCCCATCATCCCAATTCCTACGTCTGCCCATCACTCTGCCATCTTGCACCCAACATTCTTGGCTCTAACTTCCATCCCTTCACTTATATCAACCCAACATGCCCCCATTCATCTACCACCCCCCTTCATCTGCCATTCTCCATTCATCTACGATCCTCCATTGCCCAACACACCCCATTCACAAACATATCATCCCCCATTCACCTACCAAGATCCATTTCACCTACCCCAACCCACCTTTTGCCATCCACTCAAGTACCTAGTGTACTCTTAACTAAACATACTCTTAACCAACTCATCATTCCAACTTTCAGTATAACCTCCACTCACTTTACTACTCAACAGATCCCTTTCCCTCACCCTAACTTAAACCTGACACTCCTAATAAAAGGGTGCTGAATGTTTCCCCCTTATAAACCAGATAGAGCTGATCTATCTACCAAATCAGAAGGAAAACTCATTGCAGATTAATTTGGAGATTATCATATGTCTATTATGTTTCCAAGTGCCCTATTCAAGTAAAGACCTGTTGTTTCCTGCTATTCATTCGCAAGACACTTACCCGTTAAATACCCAGACCAAGTGTGTCACGCTCGATGGGGACATACCTTTTTAAAAAATATTGTTCTTTGTCAAATAGGCCCACAGCAGTGATCTTGGTATCATTTGAAAAAGCTCTTATAGTTCTTTCAGAAAATATAACTTTTTGAGGGGGGTTATGTTGAAGAATTTTGCCAAAAATTGGATTGATAAAGAGAAAATCAAAAAAATGCACAAAATTTAACAAACAAGCTTTTCTTTATTCAAAAGCTTCTTTGCCAAACTTCCAGACCTAGTTTTTGCTTGGAAAACCGTGAACAACTGTCAAAGACATCAAAATATCCAATTTCTGTCAAATTTGGACTTCTCCTACCATCAATATCTTTTTTTGGCAAAATTTGTGCCAATTTTGATGATTTTTAGCTTTTTTGAGACGAAAACTTTGAGAAAATCGTAAGTTCTGATCACAATACACCTACCGTACGCAAAATATATCGTAAGAAAGGCCAAGCCATGTACTTACAATTGATATCAAAAAGAGCAAGTATTCTTTCCCTAATCGTATTTAATTCAAGTAATCATAAAGCTCTTTCTCTTTCATTTAGTCACTTTTGGTAAAGGCAAATCTCTGTGCACAGCACGCAAACGGCCCTCGTTCGATCCCCCACCAGACACGCGGCTTTTGTTTTTTCCATTAGTAATTACAGTGGTGATTTAAAACATAGTTTTATTGTTTTTGCATGTTTTGCTTTGAGAAAAAAATTAGACTGGTATTAATGGAAAGGAAATCTCACAAACATTCTAAATATAAAAAAAAAAATCTTCATTTTTTCATTCACAAGAAAAAATAAAAGCTTAAAACAATTGGCCTAATTTGGTCTCAAATGTGCAAATTTGCATATTTTTGTCAATTATTTCTTTATTTTGACTTTTTTATTGAAATTTTGATTGCCTTATCATTCATATAAACTAAACTTGTAGTGGTAGAAAACAAAAAGAAAGTTGTGAAAATTAATTTTATATAAGAAAATTCTGATAAAGTTTAATTGTTACGTTTTGAACCCTTGGGTTTTTAAGGGTTAATTATAAGTTCTATTAAGCAATCGCCAGTTCTGTTTGGTGATCTTTGTCATGCCAGAACAAATCCTTTAAATGCTATGCAAGTTTGGAATGCGTTGTTTTTGAGCTATTCATTCCCAAGACACTTGATTATAAATTGTAATGAGTCGTCAACTCTATTGTTCTGTTTTTTTTTTTCATGCCATAACAAATCCTTTAATTGCTTTTCAAGTCTGGAATGCTTTTGTACTCCTTTATATAAATTTATTTTCATAAAAATAGTTGGAATTCCTTTCAGAGGGCAGAAATCTTTTGTTACCCAGTAGCTGAACAATGCATGAGTTCGGACAGACAATTGCTGTGGACAAACAAACGGATGAACGGTAAAGAGGCAATATCCTCTCTTCACCAACTTTGTTGGGAAGGGGATATTAATGATTGTATCAGAATTTATGTCTTCTTTAAGAACTGTCAAAACAGTACCAAGTCTCCTCTCTATCAAAATGTATAACTCATATAACTCTAAGTTAACCTAATTCTTAGCTCTATATGACAAGAAAAATTTAAAGAACACAGAAAACAAAAATAATATTACATAGTTTAAACATATACTTGTATGAAAACTTGACCTACCTCTGTTAGCTTTGGCTGCTAAAGCAAGTAAAATATTACTTGTCTGTTGTGGGAGGACATTATTGTCACCCTCTACTGTCACCGTGGGATCATTCTCATCTCGTAAAACACCAAGACGATTCACTAAGAAAGATATATTCAAATGAACATGAACTGAAAAATAAAAACCACAGTGGGTGAAACGTTTTGTCTACAAAGTTTAAGCAACAAGATGAGCTCAATCCCATTAAGCCACAAGGGCTTATAGAGCCGGTGCTTATACCTGTTGCCATAGTGCTAAGCGGATGAGCATACATGATTCCCTGGATGGGACACCAGTCCATCGAAGGAAAGTAACAATATGACAGAATGAAAAATTGTATAAGAACCGCTTCTATAAAAAATTAATTGTTTCAGTAATACCATACAAAATATATACAATTCATAAGAAGTCACAAACACAATGAAAAACAGCTTCAGCATTAATAAACTCCTAGGCTGTGGGGCTAGCAGGGCTATATTTAAGAATTGCAATACAATGAATACAGCATAACACATACACAAAAAAGGCTGGGCCATTCTTGTAAAATGAGTAATCTACACCCATTAAAATCATTACTTGGCAAACAGCTCCTTTTTTAAATGTTAAACTATTCCAACTAAATAATAGATTAGTTTCTTTTTATAAGAGATTAATATATAGGGTGAAACCAGTATTTTAATCCTTAAATCATCTTTTGTGAATACTAAATTGCTTGGTAGAACATTATTTCTGCATATAACTTTGCATGTTACATTTTCTTTTGTGGAATTTAGTATATATACATGTACAGTATCATATAAATGTCCCCATTTTCAACCCCCCTCCCTCACACACACACGTCTTTACATACACACACATTTCAGGAATCATCCATCCTTCAAGTTGGGGGACACTTAACTCACACATGCAGCTGCATTTCAGTATATAGCTCTTGGAATAAGAATTAATAAGACAAAAGATTGTGCGAGTCTACTATCTAAATAGGCATTTACTACTTGCATGTATGTTCAAATGCACACAACAACAATTAAACTGAGTGTTAAATCAATCAAAACATTCATTATTACAGTTTTTGCTGAACACAACTTTAAAATCCTTCTTTTCATTCATTTTTTCTTTTTTGACTTTTTTTCTTACATTCTTGTGAAG
This sequence comes from Chiridota heheva, assembly GCA_020152595.1. Classification (NCBI taxonomy): domain Eukaryota; kingdom Metazoa; phylum Echinodermata; class Holothuroidea; order Apodida; family Chiridotidae; genus Chiridota; species Chiridota heheva. The sequence continues at coordinate 808,892 of JAIGNY010000395.1, forward strand.
CTTACCCCACAAATATCCATGCCCACCACAAGCTTCCCTGCACTCCTGTATGCAATCTCTGGCGTACCAGCTGGCCAAGGGTTTACTTGACGATGATACACAATGTATCTCTTTTTTCAGCTCAATCTGTAATATTTCAAACAAAAAAGTTGTTCAAGTCCCAAATGTCTCTGATAAAATAATTGTACAGTTCATATGATGTTGTCTGATAACAATTCAATGTTGAAAAATGCATTCTTGCTGATGATTTTATTTCTTGTGAAGATTGTGTCATTTTGAGGACATGCCAAAGGAATATTACTCTAAATTTTTCATTCATGTAGTAGAGGACTATTAATGAAAGAAAATGGTGTAAAAACCATGTTGATATCCTAATTTTTTAAGAGTTATTACATTTCAAAGATTTCACCAATGATATATGGAATCTATATGGCACATTTTCTAGTTTAAAGAACGATTCAAACTGTCAAATGCGCTCTACAACTAAGAGACTAGTTTTCCGGCTGCCTATAAGTGCATGAACCTAGTACTTGAAAGGGAAAGTGAATGAACACCGTGTTTTCATGCTTCTCTTCTCGAATAGTGTTCAGAGAACCAGGCAGGGGTGACTCTCCTGCTGTCGTGACCGACAGCTTAACGTTCCCTCGAAGGACGGTGTGCGCCATTCAACCATTGTCACTTATCTCAACAGCTATATGAGGAGTAGGAGCTTTAGACAAAATGCTTCCGCTTTGATGTTCGGCATATCTGTCTGCATAGCTGTGGAAAAATCGAGTTAGGCCAGACCAAGCCTTGAACCCGTGACCTCCAGCAACTCAGCCGTGCGCTCTGCCAACTGAACTACTTTATGTGTGTTGATGAATGTTGACCCTGCAGTGTACAATGTAATGTCATAAAGACAATTTATTCTGTATTTCTATTAAACAATACATTCCTTTTTTTCCCTTTTACTTGGAGTGTATGGTACATGGGCATATATAGGCAAAGTATGTTCTTGTAAATCTATGTTATACCCCATCTCAAAACAAAAACAAAAATTCCTATCATTTAGAAATAGGCAAAGAAATACATAACAAATGTCTTGAATCTCCCTTCATGACATCACATTAAACACCGTAAAGTCACACTGGTAATATTTTAGAAATAGCAGTCACCCAAACTCCAAAACAGAATAAGATACAGACATGATTTTTACGACACCTTGTTTCTTCCTCTATCATATATATGAAAAGTTTACAGAAATATTCCTTTAAGCTTTTTTTAAATTTAGGATATCATAATAAATAAAATGGAAGTATTTTTTCCCAATTTTCAATTAAAGGATCAACTCAGTAACTCTTGTATGTAAGGAGGAATACCTGACTGAATATAGCTGACTGAACACAATCATGCTTATTTTTCTTCTATTAAGGTTTGCTTCTTGCTATTTAAATAAATGTCTGTTAACATTTTATACATTTTGTAACTGTTTTTCTATTCTATAGAGGTGGTATTTTATCCTACTGCAAAAAAATATATTGAATTTTTGCCAATCCCAAGACATAGAATTGTTTATTCCCTATGCCATTCACTTTTTACATCAATGCATGGGTGCTTATTGATAACTATTTACTCAGAGTTATACTTTGAAATGCTTTCATACCTGTTGTGTTTCCAAAACTGTATGACTGCTCTTATAACTATGCAAGTAGTAATAATTCACTAATAACTATATACTAATAAATAAGTACTGTTTTTTTCTTCTTTCAAAACAAGGATGTTTTACCATTCTTTGAGTCTTTTCCCCAACCAATGCTGTCATTGCATGTTCTGCATTGAATACAAACAGCTTTTCACTCAATATATGCACCATATATGCTACAGATATGTATGGTATTAAGCGCCATTGCTGAAATAAATCAAAAGAATGATTAATCATTTGATGATAGAACACATACCAAGCTTTAAACTAAACCAACTCTCTTAAAGGCAGTGGGCAAGCATGTTCATCTTATATGAAAGAGGACTTCAAAAGAAACAGGACTTCAAAAGAAACAAAATGGTGAAAACAGCATTCAAAAATATTTTTCCGTTAAGGAGATATTCAAGTTTAAGTTGTGGTATCATTTGATTAGAAACGACTGAAATCAGACTAGTTGAGACTATCAGACTAGAATCCTCAGTCTTTGGGTGTTTAATTTAATTTTTTTCACTATCTAAATTATATTTCTTCAAACTTTCTTCAGGTGGTATATTATAGATACCCCTCATACATTAAGTTTTATTACTTTTTTGACACATCTCATGGTTTATAACCCACAAAATTGCAGGAAAAATATGATAGAATACATAAAGATTGAGGAATCTGAGGCTATGACATCACAACTAGTCTGTTTTCAGTCGTTGTTATACAAATAATACCAAACTTTAAACTTGAATGTCTCCTTAACGAAATAAGATTTTAAAATGCTTTTTTCACTATTTTGTTTCTTTTAAATCCTTTTTCATGTAAGTTATACTTGCATGACCCCTGAACTAATCCTTTAAAATGTACCATCATGAAAATTCTCTTCAAAAGGAATGAAATTCTTCAGAACGCACTTTAAAAATAAATACAATACAGTCAAAGGAATGCTTTTCCCCGTAAGTCTGGGGTCTTCGGGGGACCAGATCATAGGGGGCCTGTGAAAATTAAGAAACATATATCAAAAGGTATCCTTCAGAATCTATTTATTCAAATTTAGCTTATCAAAGAAGCCCGTGTGTTCATGATACCTCAGGCCCCTAATGGCTCTCAGCAGCTTTGTGAAAAATATATCCTTCCCAGTATCACAGTGATTCATTCATAAACATAATTTTCCAACAGTAGATCAAGGTTTAGTGTCTTTTATGACATTTAGTAATATTACTTCATGCTTATTTGTGATTTGTCATCTTATTTGTAGTTCTCTCCATAACAGATCCATCAATAATCAATGAGTGAAAAAAAATTGTACAAGGGGCCTAATGCCTGAACGAGGGTCATGGGGCCACAAAAAAAATGGAATGAAGGCGACAGAAACAAGAAGAGGCGAATAATTCCTGGATGAAGGACACAAAAACAAAGAGATACGTAATGCCTGGATGATGACCATAGAAACAAAAAATGGAGCCTTATGCCTGGAAGAGGGCCACACAAACAAAAAGAGGTTCTAATGCCTGGAAGAGGGCCACAAAACAAAAAGAGGTGCATACCTTAATAAAGGCCACTAAACAAAAAGAGGGACCTAACTCCTGGATGAGGGCCACAAAATCCCACATGACACCCCATCCCATGCCCCACATGACATCCCATCCTATGGTATTCCACCCTATGTCCCACATGGCATTCCACCATACATCCTACATGGCATCCCACCCCATGTTTCACATGGCATCCAACCCCATGTCCCATATGACATTCTATAGGCTGCATAGGAAGTCCCGTCCTATCACAGTCCCTGATTCAGCACACTATTTTCGAAAGTCTGTCAGTTATAATTACTTGCTTTTATTGATTTTATGTTTGTCATATCTGACATTTATATGATATTTAAAAGTTGTATTTGAAGTCTATTCCATTCTTGTACAATCATTCATCATGTTAAAAATCCAAGAGTTTTAAGTATCTTGTATGAGTTGTATTCAGTTTGTTTGTTTGGGTTTAATGGCACCTTTTAACAATCAGGTCATATGTGCCAAATGAGGTTAGTTGTGAATGACTGCCATATTGGTTTTCAGTGATGACTTATTTTGTGGTGGGTGCAATGAGGTTTACTTCATAGCAATGTCTGAAAAATTAGGCTTTTAATAAAAGCTATGTAACATTCAATGCATGGTGCCATCATGTCTTGCTTGATTACTGATGTTGTCGAGGTCAAAGGTCAATTCCACTACAAAGTATGGCTAGAAAATACATTTTGTAAACATAACACAATTTCTAACATTTACACATTAATCTTCATAAATGTTAATTTCAATTTCAATTTAATTTTGATTAATAATAAGTTAATTTCATTTGGCCGGTACTGCAAAAAGACTACCGACCAAACATAATTCAAAACGGCCAAATTTGCCATATTTAGCCGGTAATTGGCCAAACTAGCAGGCTTGCAGCCATGGAATGCCCCATTGAATACCCAGCGATGATTATTCCACGTGTCCACGTACACTGTAAACAAGTTTCGAAACAAAACTTTTATTTTTGGCAATCTGCTGCCCATACGGCACATTAGTAACAACTCACGGCTTACGCAATTCCGCGTGCGTTCACCAACCCAACAACAATTTATCCTGATAGATGGTGCATTTAAGTTTTAAAATCTAAACCCCGTAATAGATAGTGCATTTAAGTATAATGTTCTAGCCCCTGCGATGCAAGGTAGGACAATTAGACTTACTGACAAGTGAGACTTACTGTACGACAAGCGAAAATGATCGAACAACAACTTCACATGTTATCACAAGTTACGTCATGACCTATTAAGAACTCGTACCCCAATCCGATACGATATGATACAGCATGGTCTAAATAAGATTATGAGAATTTGTATATTTATAGAAGAATGTCGGCGAATTCTGATAGGAAAATACTGCAATAAGATTAACAAGAAGACACATATATGTCCGTACGTGTAACTAATAAACATGCATGTGTATGAAGGATCTCTATACCAATATCACAGCCTGGAGCGATACCGGTACAAAACGCGAATAGGATTACTGTCTACAGCTAAAACAGCTATTTTTAGTGCCATTGCGTATTAAAATCTGACACTTTTGTAAGCAAAATTTTACCTTTCAGGAGCTTTAATGAAAAAACTACAAGGATTATCTCTTAGTTGAAATACAAGCTGTATAAAGCATACACAAATCTCGCTTGAGCCAGAATCTCAACAGCAAAACTGCTCAAACTAGGAGATGTATTTTATCACAAAACTTTGTACAGGCACATATGGGAGCTTATGTACGATTTGATAAGCTCCACTCATTACACTTTGTGTAATAGGTGGAGCTAAAAAGGCGGAGTCAAATTTTCATGTCTGATACAGTATAGCCCTTGGTGCATACCACATGGTATATATTCTATCCTATTTCCTGCACGGCCCCCATCCATGTCGCATAAGGCATCCCTGCCTAAGCAGTCACATCCTATCACACTCCCTGACTGAACACATTAAGTTCGATTCATACATTGTAGCAACTTCATGCAAATAAACACAATAATAAAGGCGGAGTTTAATTATCATGCTTGATACAGCCATTGGTGAACAAATATTTTAAAGAAGTTTAAAGGTTTCAAACCTCCAGTGTTATACGAAACAGTTGAGGATCTCTGAAATATTTTGGGAAGGCTTACAGTTTTCTACGAAAGAAATATCAAATATTTTGTAAACCTTTTACGGAAACTAATCTTCAACCTGTCTTAAGTGTCTCTGAAAAACTTTAACATTTAGTACGGAAATTCCAGCCTTCCATGAGGATATCTGAAGTAAGTTTAAGATTTTCTGAGGAATTCTTAAAAAACAGTTGACATTTCTGAAGAAATTTCAGGCAAAACTGTGGAGGGCCGTACGGATGGCCGGACGGACAAAATTGCCATTACATAGGTTTGCATTATGCTTCGCATGCACACCAAAAAGAGCAATACGAATTATTTGTCCGTCACTTGCTGGTATTCTTTCAAATTGTTTTAGAAATAACTTGAGCTATAGTGCTCCAATGACAAACAGATTCGCTTTAAAATTACAATTTGTGGGAGGTTATTCCCTCAATAAAAATTGTTTTGGTTTGTTGGGGGCTGCTTTTCAATACTGGGATCCTAATACGGTTTGTCTTAAACAAAACTTCATGCCATTTAATTTTATGCAGATAATGTTATTCGGTGCGAAGAGGGAATGTGATAGCCCAAATCATACCTGCATCTGGTACTCCAATACTGGGATCTCCTTGTCCTTTTTGGGCCCAAACTGCCTTCTAACAGCTGAATACCTGATGGCTATTGTGATGGCCATCTTTAAGGCACCGTTACATCCCTCTGTGATTGCAATGCGTCCATCTGACAGAGCTCCTATGGCAGAACTATGTCTCTTTGATGGATCCTGAAATTAAAAGACTCATACAGGTTTTTTAAGAAATGAAAACTGCAGAAGAATCGTGTTTCTCTCCATATGAAATTATGGGAACCTGAAAGGTCTATTCAAGGGCAATACACATCTTGTTAAAATCTGTACATACCTCTTTTTCTTGTTAAATTAATACAAAAGGAGGGACATTTCTTTATATGCATGTCCTTGTGGATGATCAACTTTGTTTTTTAGAAATGGAATTTCAATCCAATTAAAAGTGAGACAACACTTAACAAGTATCTTACTCCAAAACAAACATTACTCAAAAGTAAAGCTTGCTCAAAATGTTACACAAAAGGTGCATGAACCTTAACTCAAAAGTTGAACACTCAACATGTTACACAAAAGGTAAACCTATTCACAAGGTGAACACTCAACATGTTACACAAAAGGTAAACCTAACTCACAAGGTAAACACTTGACATGTTACACAAAAAGTAAACCTAACTCACAAGGTAAACACTTGACATCTTGCACAAAAGGTACACCTAACTCACAAGGTAAACACTCAACATGTTACACAAACGGTGAATATAAGTCAAAAGGTGAACACTTAATTGTTACGAAAAAAGTGAACCCAACTCACAAGGTGAACACTCAACATGTTACACAAAAGGTACACCTAACTCAAAAAGTGAACACTTAACACTCAACATGTTACACAAAAGGTGAACTTAACTTAAAAAGGTGAACACTCAATATGTTACACAAAAGGTGAACCTAACTCAAAGAGTGAACACTCAACATGGTACACAAAAGGTGAATCGAACTAACAAAGTGAACACTAACAATGTTACACAAACTGTTAAACCTAACTCAAATCGTAAACTTAAATGTGTTTCTTTTTTACTCACAGGGCTGAAGTAAGCCTACAGTATTTACTCCAAATGGGAGCTTATGAGCTTTTCATGTCATGATTACCTTGAATGGAGTAACATATTTCCCATCAGGTGTAACGTCTGCTGATCTGTTAACCAATGCTTCTCTTGGTATCCTCACATTGTGAAAGGAAACAAATCTGTCAAAATCATGATTAAGTGTAAAGATTCAAAACAATACAGAATATACACAAAAAATATTTCCAACAAATTAAAAATATAAGTTTATTTATGTATTTCCACTTCTTTAGATATTTACAATATATACAACAGAAACAATGGATATTCAATGTGGTGGGACCACACTGCCACAACAATCCTATACAAAATCTTTACAATGATGGTTCTCCGTATGATGATACACGAAAAAAATCTTAATAGATATATGGATTTAAATAGACAGGTGGATATACCACAAAAGTAAATATAAGCGATATGAAAAACAATAATACAGTTTAAGCATACAAAAATATACTAGAATTACCCCCAGTCAATGCCAACACCTCACCCCAACCAACTCTCACCACCCAGAAAATGACCATGGATTTTTATTTTTACAAGTGTAAAGGACACTTTTGTATCATTATTAACAGCAACACATACCCTTCAAAGTACAAATTATTTACCCATTATCCAGGCCATTCATTCCTAATTTGGCTCCCATATCCCCAACAACGACACCTGGAAAGAGTTGGTGAGTCTGTGTATCTCGAATCTCGACAACAAAACTATGAAGTCCATGGCAGACACCGTCTGGGGTGTACAGCTGAGCAAAGACTAGAGCATGGGTGGCTGTTTGGCCAAGGAGTCCTGACCAGCACTTAGCTGCTTCAAAGTCTGGTGTATTCAAAATAAACTCCTGAAAATAAACATTTAAGGGAATAAAATAATGTTTTTGATTTTCTCTTACAACTCTTGATATATATCTAAAAAATATATCAAGAAATCTACTGCAAACATTTATCCAAACACGCAGAGCTTACCCACCCATAACATACCACTGCATGCCATTCAAATAGCAAAATTGTATCAACATTTCTTGTGACCACTAAATTTGAATATTCATGATGCAACACCCTGTTATAAAAATTATTAAGTCACCTTTTTCTAATTTGAATCATACTGTTTCATTAATATTTCTAATTTTCAGCTTCCCTCCCCCCTCCCCTCCCTTAATCACAGTTTCCTATGTAACGATTTTCAAATGAAACATAAAAAAACCATATGGCACATAAACAATTTCACTTCAATAAAAGCAGGGTAAACAATGTTCTTTTGTAAGTGTTTAAGTAATGAAATAGTGCTATGCATATGACTGTACTAACCAAAGATTTGCCAAACATTGTTGCTTTTTTTTAATTGAAATGTATAATAAAGAAAATATTCGTTCCCCCTCCACCTTATTATGCTTTGCCATTTCCACTAAAATCTCTCACATGCATGTCACAAACTTTATCTCACCAAGAATGCTATTAACATCTCTTAATTTCGTATCGTGGTAGTTCTAAGTGCTGAAAGATGTCTAGGTGTCCTAAGATATGATTGCGATTACCTGTATTTTCGGATCATAAGTAGCTGTGGTTCTCATGGCTTTGGTATTTGTACCATGGGAAATTTCTGTCAATGCATAGCATCCAATAATCTGAGGAATACCAAAACTAGTTAGAGCTATAAATTTGAAGAATATGTGAAAAGCAAATTAAAGTTATTGCAAATTCTTACTCTTAATTGTATCAAATATTTCTCTCTTCCCCCTAATCCACCATTATCTCCCCCTAATCTACCATTATCGCCCCAAATCCACCATTATCTCCCCTGATCCATCATTATCTCCCCCTAATCCACCATTATCTCCCCTAATTCCCCATTATTTCCCCTAATCCATCATTATCTCCCCCAAATCCACCATTATCTCCCCTAATCCACCATCATCTCTACCTAATCCACCATTATCTCCCCCTAATCAGCTAATCCACAATTATCTCCCCCTAATCCACCATTATCTTCCCCTAATCCACCATTATCTTCCCCAATCGACCATTATCTCCCCTAATCCACCATTATCTATTTCCACTTAAATCGTAAAAGAACGAAGGTGATTTACAATATTAGCCTTATATTGCAAAATATTGATTTTTGATTAATTCAGAGAAAAAATATTTTCTCAACCTTTTGCATGGCAAGCTCCCAGCTTGATATTCAAGTTATTGTAGTGTTCCATATATACACAGTATATTTAATGCAGTGGATCATGAGAAATATAACAAAATGGCAGCTTTCATATAGCAAAATGTTCCCATTGATAGGCATGCTATCGGACTGACGGGGCAGAGTATTAATACCTGATCAGTTTAATAACCACTGTGCTGTAATGGCTGCACCATTAAGAAGAGTCCCCAGGATCTTGAGAAAGGTTTCAATTTGTGAGATGATTGCACAAAGGAAAAAAATGCTTGAGTGCTTTTTTGTAGAAAAATGCTATATAAAGTATTGTTATTATAATATTACTGGTGGTAATAAGTCTAAACTTACCTTTAGTGATGTGCTCTTCCTGGCTAATTCCAAATGACTTGCTGTTTTGCTCGTCATCAAAACACTTGCAAAAAACTGAAAAATCAAACATACTGTATGCTGCATGATGATGAAACTTGACCAGAACCAACAGATTTTGTGGTTCCGATGCTTCTTTTTCATAGGCTGATTGATTTCCAAAAAAACTGTTTATTGTATAATAATTTCATATTGTGAAATATTTGTTCCAGGATATTTATTCATAAACCACACCCACCATGCAGACCAATACAAATGTTGACCGTTACCATTTGCATTTACAGAATAATTAAAAACATTATCATAGCAAGTATGATGCAATAGCGGTTGCTCATTTATTATAATTCAAGAATTTGTCAGTAAACCCCGCCTACTCATCTATATCAATAAAATCTCTACCACAACATTGGAACATAGGTACAGATCATGACCAATCTGTGTACCTGATATAGCATAAATCTGATGTATCATTCATGGAGTACAGTTTGGTATTTACATCATTTAGCACTTTAACATTAAGCCACACCCACTATGCATATTAATAAAATCTGCTGATAACATAAACATGTACAATAATCGAGATAATTATTATGCCCAATACAATGCAAAACAGACATACAGTTGCTCATTTATCACTTTTTCAAAATTTTCACTTTAAGCCCCGCGCACTTATTAATGTGCATGATTTTGCCACCAAAAACAATACCATGGGCTATCTGTGTTCCAAATATGGCATGAATCCAGTTTACCATTCTTAAGATACAGTGTTTACAAGCTTTTTTCAGCAAAATCATATTAAGCACCGCCGGCAATGGAAATTAACGAAATTCAACGTTTTTACATCATAAACATGAAAACACCAGCTAACATCATAATTATCCCAAACAGGAAACAAAACAGACATGCGCTGGTTAAAATATGAACATTTCAAGGTTTTTACATTAAGCCCTGCCTACTCATTTATATGCATGATATCACCACCAAAAACAATAGGGCACATCTACGCACCATGGGTTATTTATGTATTATATATGACATGAATCTAGTGTATTGTTCTTGAGATATCACGTTTGCAAGCTGGCCGTCACATACACACACACACATATATACACCCACACACACCCACCCACACCCACCCACACACACTCAACCACACACATACCCCCCCCCCCCCTCCCACACACATCACACACACACTCACACACGCCATCATAACCGCATAGGTTCATGATGCTATCAGGAATCAAAAACTCATACGACAGCTCATGTACCTCTAAGAACTGAAATGTCAAAGCATATTAGAGATGGTGGAGTATTTCTAAAAGTGGGAGACATTGGATGTTGAACATATCTATGTCAAAGAAGCCATCAGTAGAGCTTGCAGAGGATCAGGGGTAGTTTGTGCAATATATGCTTTTGCCTATATCAAATATTTACAAAAAAAAGCATCATGAAAGATGAAGCTTTACTTAAAAATTCATAAATATTGCTGTTGAAAATATTGAGTGGATCTATGTTTTTATCCCACTAAAATAGCAAACTAATTCCGTTATCTATTAGTCTAAGATCTCAGCTACATGCTATCTCATAGAAAATGAAGATGGGAGAAAGGCATGTACTCGAATTGGAAAGTCTAAATTAACTTCTAAAAAAAAATCTTAATTTGAAATATCATATGAAATCTTATTTTCATGTTAAAGACACGAGTGCAGCAATTGAAAACGCAAATGAACAAGTTCTTGAAGCATTTGATTTGGTTCGGTTTGATGGTACATTCACTAGAACATGAAGCAATACCTTTTCTTTGGAGAAATGGACCGTCAATTATTCACTATTTATCACCTCAGGCATATGATACACAGGTATTTTTATCACCAGTTTGCAAACAAATTTCTCCCACTAAGACACCTAACACAGATGAGTGATTTCAATCACAATAGTGCCCTGATTACTCAACAATGGAATTCTGTAATCTTATACACACAAATAACCTTGGGCTACTTGGCTGTGGTGTGCATGGGAATGGCAGATGAACAATCATTGCTTGGAGTGGAAACAAAATACACTAAACGAGAATTCGGGTTGGTAATTGTCATACCAGAGTTTTCAGGATTAAGTTAGGCGTTGGGTGTGGGTAGGCTTAAAGAGAAACATTTTGGCATGTACGTGGATAGCGAAGTCAAATGCAACTTAATTCAAATGTAACTTATATCAAAAGTAAAATAATTTGATTAATACTCAGTTCTTAAAAGCTACACCAACTTGATCACTCATATATAAAGTAGTGATGAATCCAAAATTACAATGAGATTCAATTTAACTTTAAAATTCTCATATATTGCACATTTCAAATTTTTCTAGTATAAGGTTTACCCATGGGGAAATAAAACCCAAACATTGCCAGTAGCAAACGAAAAATTTCACCCGTAAATTGAGTCCACATGAAATGTTGCTTATAATTTTGAAATTTACTTGTTTTTTGTAAAATTTTCGGGAAAATATCTTTATTTTTGGGAACGTTTTTTCATTTTCGGGAAAATTTCTTCAACTTTCCGGAAAATTTTATCTTAATAGTTTTACCTTCTAAGTAGGCAGGAAACTTGCAACCAGGAATGTGAAATTCTCTCAGGGGGCAGTTTTCCCCCTTTGCCATCACTTCCTATGGCTATGCTAGACTCTTTCCGGAGCTTATTTAGTCAATTCCCTTATCTTGAATTCACCATAAACACAAGCAAACCACTATACCAACCAAATGGTACTCACATATGCACTGAGGTTGTACTTGGTAGCCAATGTCCAATCATAAGGGAATATCGTCCTCATCCAAAATAGCATAAGTTTAGGGTTGCCCATGGCATCAGTCACAGGCAAGAAGTCATATTCCAACAAGCGTTTCGTTCGTTTGATAGCAAGGGCTCGTTCTTCCTCTAATGAGAGTGGCACTGGGCTGTGCTGGAACAATGAATCCTTTTCCAAAGTAGAGAATACAGTTTCCTGAAAGGAAATACATTTAGTATTACAATAAGTTATTCAGCTTAACAAAATTAGGATCACTCATTTGACAAATTCCAAGAACATTTCAAACCTGTAATCCAAAGATACTCTTGTTAAAGAATGAGAACACCAAGTAATATCAAAAGGATTGTTTAAGAAAAACTGTATGCAGCATTTCATTTACAGTTATGATACATTTGGACACCCCAAAAGTACCTGGCATAGGACCTTAACTGTAGAGATAAATGAGCTGGGCATATCCTGGGGTGAGGCATAACATCTTGCCCAAGACCGGCCAAGACCGGTCAAGATGGAGATAAAAACCATTCCAGCTTTGTGTCTCTTGAGGGATAAAAACAATTAGGTAAGTATGACACATTTATATCATGTTGTTTTTCAAATTTAGTTGTAAAATTAAGATGCTGATTGGAAAGTTATTAAGAAATAATTGAACTCAGTTAACAAAACTCATAAACTCTCATTTGCTGGTAAAATGAATCAGAACATCAAAGGTTTTGAAGATCCGTCGCGGAATATGAATTTTAAATTTTAAATATTGTATAATAAATGTTATAACACAATGGGCTGAACGTTACAATGATAACCAAATAACTTACAGTCCTCACAAGAGAAGAATTTCGCAATTAATTAAATTCAACCATTATTATCCCATTAACTTGTATACACTGGCTAACAGCATAAATTATTCAGCTATTAAACAAAACAGACATACGGTTGTTAAATTATGAGCAATTTAAGATTTTAACATTAAGCCTGCCTACTCATTCATATGTATGACATCGCCACTAAAAACAATAGGAAACATTTGTGGACCAAAGGCTATTTGTGTATATGAACTGAGCTCCATCCATATATAGTTCTTGAAATACCGAGTTTACAAACTCTTAAAACAAAAATCTTGTTAAGCCCCGCCCACTATGCATATTAATACAATTTAAGATTTGTTGTGCCATGAACATGTAGACACTAGCTAACAACATAATTACACCAAATATAAAACAAAACTGATATGCAGTTGTTAGAATATGAGCATTTTAAGAATTTAACATGCCTACTCAATAATATTGAAACATCTTAACCTTTTGGGTACTAATGCATAACCTTGCTTTGCATAAAATGTTACCCCGGGATAAGTTAAGTCACACTAAGTTCCACTTTGCATATTTCTAGGGCTGTCCTGAGCTGATTTTTGTGTGTGAGATGTACATGTAGGTGTATCTTATCTCATGCCTTCCTTTCATTTGCATGTTCTTTATTTTAGAGGTAAAAATGAGAATTTGTGTTACATAAGCTTACTGCCTTATGCAGATTACTAGGTATGGCATTCTCTGATTAGCTGGTCCTTATCACATAATAGGTAAGCTGTAAACTTTCTTTAGGAATAATTTAGTGGGTATAAGTGTTGTCTTTAGTTTGAATTCAAAACCAATAGGTCTCATTGAGGTTAGAGCTGTAGGCACCTGGAATATGGCAGAAAAGAAGGATTTAGCATAAGTCATATACGAGAAGACTAAGGTTTAAGTCAAGCTAACCCTAGAGCATGGCTTTATTTCTCTTTTTGTTTTATCCAAGTGTGAAGACCACGTAATAAATCCGTACTTTGTTTCGCCTAGTCATTTTCTTTAGTTTTCCGCTTTCCTGGTTGACCAGCACCTCGGACCAAGGACCCTGCTGCCCGTGTTCTCACTTGACACATTACAATATGCAAGACATCGCAACCAAAGGAATAGGGCACATCTGCAGATCATGGGCTATTTGTGTTCCAAATATGAACTGAACCCCATGTATACTTATTGAGATACTGTATTTACAAGCTCTTTTCAACAAAATCATGTTATGCCCTGCCTGCACTATGCATATTAATAAAATTGAATTTTTGTTCGTATCATGAACATGTAGACACTAGCTAAAAACATAATTACTCTTAATATAATACAAAACAGACATGTGGTTATTCAAATATAAACATTTTAACATTTAGGCCCGCTTACTTATTAATATGCAAAACATCAACACCAAAAACAATAGGGCACATATACAGACCATGCACTATCTGTGTACCACATATGACATAAATCCGGGGTATGGTTCTTGAGATATCATGTTTACAAGCCAGCGTCACACACACACACACACACACACACACACACACACACACACACACACACACACACACATGCACGCCATCATAACCGCAAAGGTTCCTGATGCTGATCGCATCGGAACCAAAAATAATGATCAATAATAAAAAAAGAAATAATATACTACCTGAAACTTGATTAGATCTTCCCCATCCAGTTGCAGCTTCATATCCTTCCAATCAAAAGTTGCCTTGTCCCTATAGAAATCAAGAGGTCCTCTCGGGGGGTCTCCCAAAATGTTTATTCTGCGATGATCTTTCCCCATTTTCAATATTTGATGAACACTTTTAATGGTATGTCAGCCAGTCTGTACTGAGGAATTATGGATGAACCTGACAAACCTCAAACAATTACAGCATATCACTTTTAGGCAATCAACAAGCAGGGTTGGATTAAGCAATTCTGGGCCCTGTAGCTCATTCTAAATGTTGGGCCCTCTGATCTAGGCAAGGATTGTAGTTTTTATAATCATAGTACCATTGTATATATATTTGTATATTCAAGTATTACATAAATTGAACTGTAGAGTAAGAGCTACATTAAGCAATACCTTTTTAATCTAGATGGCAGGCTCCAAAAAATATGGGGACATCATGTACTGTAGGCCCCTGCTACTATGTTAATCCAGTATTAGGCTGTCAACAGGTTATGATCATTAACTTCTTGCAAATTTAAGGATCAGTTTGGTGATGAACCATGTCTATTGTGTAAAACAAAAGTTTAGAGAAGCTTTTTTTTCTTTCTTTTTTTCTGCTAGTTTGTAGATATCAAGTTTTAAAGATGTTGTACTTTTTTTTGAAAATTGACTAATGTTGAGTTTTTGTAGAAAAAGACGAATGTAATAATTGCCACTTTTTTGACTGAATGGGACTTTACTCCTAATTTCCCTTCATATCTATTTGAAGTGAAATATTGCAACTGTAAAAATCTTTTTATTCATTTTAATACTGATATACTTTGCACTGTATCTAATAATTAACAAATTATTCTTACCTGCTACAAAGTCCTCACACAAAGCTATAATCACTATGCAGAGACAAACACCAAATGTCCTTTTCTGAAATTTGTCTATTACTGGATTCTAAAATTAGCTAAGCGTAGATAACTTTTGAGCTACCCAGGCTTATTAAATATGTGCTCTTAATTGTCAGCTGGGTCAAAATCTACTTTCAGGTAAAAAGTAAACAAAACTTCAAACTGTCACATGGAGAGACTGGTGTGGATTGTACAAAGTCAAACACTTTACCAATCAATGCACACACATCTGTCACTGTAAAGGTTGGGTACTAGTAAGGGTATATAAATCAATGTGCTGTATTCCACGTAATAAGTGGCTTCCTAAAAGTTTCTTTCTAATAGCCCCGCATGTTCAGGAGTCGCGTCCAGTGCGAATTCGCTGAAACAAAGGGCAAGATAGCAGTGGCACCGCCAGGGGTTTGATATTAGGGGTACAAACCTTTCAGCATGGGGGAAGGGGCGTACCATAGGGACTTTGTGGGCTTTAGGAGCAAAGCCTTGGTGGGGATCCTGGGGGGAAAGCCCGGAAAACCTTGCATTTTCCAAGTTTTAGAAAAACTAAATTGGGATGATTACGAATGATTTAGTATAGCAGCATATAGTTTTACAGTAATACAGACTACCCTCCACCCTTCCCCTCCCCCACTCCCATTAAGAGAGATTAAAAACAGCTTACTCCCATTAAAAAAGATCAAATCAGCCATTTTGGGCCCCCCAAAAAAGACATTTCAGACAGGGGAACGTGCACCCCCCCTCCCCGCGACGACACCACTGAAGTCAACCCTATTCTAAGTATCTATTACAAATTCAGTTTCCCTGTATTAACAAGGATTCAAGATAGCGTACAAAAAAAGGTATGAAACTTAAGTACATATAAACAGCATTCAATTTTTATTGATGTAAGAATATGTTATCAGTCAAAAAATTGTTGGCTGGGCGCTGATTAGAGTAGAGCACTTATTATGTTGAATACCGTATGCGTGAAAAAAAGTAATATTTACCTTTGTCAAAGGCAAAAAGCAGTTTGTGCGTTAAATTTGATAATTTGTTTGATTAATAAATTCTTATTCACAATAGAAGTTATGGCAAATTTGAGAGAATTTGCATCAAAAGTTATTCATGCAAACTTCGTCTCACTCTAGTAATACATTTGAAATAAATAAGAAAAATAGAAATGGGTTCGGGACCATTTTTCTCCGTGATGGGGTAGTTCAGAAGGGGGGAGACCAGGCTTTTCAACAATGTCAAAAAATTCGAGATCGGATGTATTCAAGTAGATTCAATCAGCCGACTTTGCAGAGGAACAAAATCTGGGAGTTTTGGAGTGATCTACGTTGCATAGGGCGCAATTTGATTAAATCACGCCACACAAAATGAAATTTTTCACAATTGTTTTCTTCCCGGGGGACAGGGGTGTATTAGACCTTTCGTTTGATATGCGAAATTTTATATTGGATTTTATTTAGCTACCTCTAATTAGCTGTACCCGTAAGGCAATAATTATGTGCACACTACTTCAATGAGACTTACAAACGTCAAACAGGGAGAGGGGTGGCATCCTATGGCTTCGGGACCATTTTTTAGGTGATGGATCTTTTTAATAGGGGGGTGACGAGGCGTTTCAAAAATGTCAAACAATTCGGGATCGAATTTATTCAATTAGACTCAAACAGCCGTTTTTGCAGAGAAACAAAGTCTGAGAATTTTGGAGTGATCTACGTAACGGGGGGAAAATTAGTTGAATTACGCCCAAAACTATCAAATTGTTCACGAAATGTTTTTACTCGGGGGACATGAGACTATTAGATCTTTCGTTTGATATGCGAAATTTTATATTAAATTTGAATTAGCTACCTCTAATTAGCTGTACCCGTAAGGCATTATATGTGTGCACACTAAGTCAATGAGACTTCAACACGTCAAACAGGGAGAGGGGTGGCATGCTATGGGTTTGGGACCATTTTCCTTCGTGACGGATTTGTTAAATTGGGGGGTGACCAGGCTTTTAAAAAATGTCAACAAATTCAAGATCGAATCTATTCAAGTAGACTCAATCAGCCGTTTTTGCAGAGAAACAAAGTCTGAGAATTTCGGAGTGAGGCTACGTAACGTGGGGCGCAATTTGGTTGAATTACGCCCACAAATATCAAATGTTTTACAATTCTTTTTTCTTCGGGGGACAGGGAACTATGTGACTTTTTGTTTGATATGAGAAATTGTATATTAAATTTTGATTAGCTACCTCTAATTAGCTGTACCCGTGAGGCAAAAATTATGTGCACAATAAGTCAATGAGACTTACAAACGTCAAACAGGGAGAGAGTTGGCATCCTATGGGTTCAAAACCATTTGCCTCCGTGACAGATTTTTCTAATAGCGGGGTGATCAGGCTTTTTGAAAATGTCAAAAAAATCGGGATCGGATTTTTTCAAGTAGACTCAATCAGCCGTTTTTGCAGAGGAACAAAGTCTGAGAATTTCGGAGTGATCTACGTAACGTGGGGCGCAATTTGGTTGTATTACGTCCAGAAATATCAAATGTTTCACATTTTTTTTTTCACCAGGTAACAGGGGAAAATTAGACTTTTCGTTTGATATGCAAACCTTTATATTAAATTCTAATCAGTTACCTCTAATTAGCTGTACCCGTAAGGCACTAATTATGTGCACACTAAGTCAATGAGACTTCAAAACGTCAAACAGGGAGAAGGGTGGCATCCTATGGATTCGGGCCATTTTCCTTCTTGATGGGTTTGTTCAATAGCGGGTTGACCAGGCTTTTCAAAAATGTTAAAAAACTTCAGGATCGGATTTTTTCAAGTACACTCAATCTGTCAATCAGCCGTTTTTGCACAGGAACAAAGTCTGAGAATTTTGGAGTGATCTACGTAAATTGGGCGCAATTTGATTAAATCACGCCCAGAAATATGAAAGTTTTCACAATTTTTTTCTTCCCGGGGGACTGGAGACTGTTAGACCATTTATTTAATATGCGAAATTTTATATTAAATTTGAATTAGCTACCTCTAATCAGCTGTACCCGTAAGGCAATAATTATGTGCGCACTAAGTCAATGAGACTTAAAAACGTCAAACAGGGAGAGGGGTGGCATCCCATGGGTTCAAGACCATTTTCCTTTGTGATGGAATTGTTCAATGACCAGGCTTTTCAACAATGTCAAGAAATTCGGGATCGAATCTATTCAAATAGAAACAATCAGCCGTTTTTGCAGAGGAACAAAGTCTGAGAATTTTGAAGTGATCTACGTAACGTGAGGCGCAATTTGTTTGAATCACGCCTCAAAACATCACATTTTTCGAGAAATGTTTCTTTTCGGGGGACAGAGGACAATTACATCTTCCGTTTGATAGGCGAAATATTCTATTAGTATTCAATTAGCTACCTCTAATTAGCTGTATTTGTAAGGCAATAATTATGTGCTCATAAATCAATGAGACTTAAAACGTCAAACAGGGGGAAAGGGGTGGCATCCTATGGGTTCGGGATCATTTTTCTCCGTGACGGTTTTGTTTAATAGGGAAGTTACCAGGCTTTTCAAAAATGTCAAAAAAAATTCTGGATCGGATCTATTCAAATAGACTTAATCAGCCGTTTTTGCAGAAAAACAAAGTCTGAGAATTTCGGAGTGATCTACGTAACGCGAGGCGCAATTTGGTTAAATTACGCCTCAAAACATCACATTTTTCGAGAATTTTTTCTCTCCAGGGGACAGAGGACTATTAGCACTTTCGTTTGATATGCGAAATGTTATAATAAATTTTGATTGGTTACCTCTAATTAGCTGTATCCGTCAGGCAATAATTATGTGCACACTAAGTCAATGAGACTCAAAAACATCAAACAGGGAGAGGGGTGGCATCCTATGGGTTCGGGACCATTTTACTTTGTGACGCTTTCGTTTAATAAGGGAATGACCAGGCTTCTTAGAAAAGTCAACAAAAATGGGATTTGGATTTATTCAATTAGACTCAATCAGTCGTTTTTGCAGAGGAACAAAGTCTGAGAATTTTGAAGTGATCTAGTAACGTGAGGCGCATATTGGTTGAATCACGCCTCAAAACATCACACTTCTCGAGAATGTTTTCTTTCTGGGAGACAGAGGGTTATTAGACCTTTCGTTTGATATACGAAATGTTATATTAAATTTTGATTAGCTACCTCTAATTAGCTGTATCCGTAAGGCAATAATTATGTGCACACTAAGTCAATGAGAATTAAAAACGTCAAACAGGGAAAGGGGTGGCATCCTGTGGGTTCTAGACCATTTCCCTCCGTGATGGGTTTGTTCAATCGGGAGCTCACCAGGTTTTTCAAAAATGTCAAAAGATTCGGGATCGGCATCATTCAAGCAGACTCAATCAGCCGATTTGGCAGAGGAACAAAATCTGGGAGTTTTGGAGTGATCTACGTTGCATAGGGCGCAATTTGATTAAATCACGCCACACAAAATGAAATTTTTCACAATTGTTTTCTTCCCGGGGGACAGGGGTGTATTAGACCTTTCGTTTGTATGCGAAATTTTATTTTGGATTTTAATTAGCTACCTCTAATTAGCTGTACCCGTAAGGCAATAATTATGTGCACACTACTTCAATGAGACTTACAAACGTCAAACAGGGAGAGGTGGCATCTTATGGGTTTGGGACCATTTCTCTCCGTGACGGTTTTGTTTAATAGGGGAGTGACCAGGCTTTACAAAAATGTCAAAAAATTCAGAATCACATTTATCTAAATAGACTCAATCAGCCGTTTTTGCAGAGGAACACAGTCTGAGAATTTTGAAATGATCTACGTAACGTGAGGCGCATTTTGATTGAATTACGCCTCAAAACATCACATTTCTCGAGAATGTTTTCTGTTCGGGGGACAGAGGACTATTGTACCTTTCGGTTGATATGCGAAATGTTATGTTAAATTTTGATTAGCTACCTCTAATTAGTTGTATCCGTAAGGCAATAATTATGTGCACACTAAGTCAATGAGACTCAAAAAGGTCAAACAGGAAGAGGAGTGGCATCCCATGGGTTCAGGACCACTTTTCTATGTGACGGTTTTGTTTAATAGGGGGGTGACCAGGCTTCTAAGAAAAGTAAAAAAAATGGGGATTGCATTTATTCAAATAGACTCAATCAGCCATTTTTGCAGAGGAACAAAGTCTGAGAGTTTCGTAATGATCTACGTAACGTGAGGCGCAATTTGGTTGAATCACGCCTCAAAACATCACATTTCTCGAGAATGTTTTCTTTCTGGGGGACAGAGGATTATTAGACTTTTCGTTTGATATACGAAATGCTATATTAAATTTTGATTAGCTACCTCTAATTAGCTGTATTCGTAAGGCAATAATTATGTGCACATTAAGTCAATGAGACTTAAAAACGTCAAAAAGGGAGAGGTGGCATCTTATGGGTTTGGGACCATTTTTCTCCGTGACGGTTTTGTTTAATACCGGGGTGACCAAGCTTTTCAAAATGTCAAAAAAATCGGGATCGCATTTATCTAAATAGACTCAATCAGCTGTTTTTGCAGAGGAACAAAGTCTGAAATTTTCGGAATAATCTACGTAACGTGAGGCGCAATTTGCTTGAATTACGCCTCAAAACATCACATTTCTCGAGAATTGTTTCTATAAAGGGGCAGAGGGCTATCAGACCTTTCGGTTGATATGTGAAATGTTATAATAAATTTTGATTAGCGACTTCTAATTAGCTGTATCCGTAAGGCAATAACTATGTGCACACTAAATCAATGAGACTCAAAAAGGTCAAACAAGAAGAGGAGTGGCATCCAATGGGTTCGGAACCATTTCCCTCCGTGATGAATTTGTTCAATAGGGGGGTGAACAGGCTTTTCAAAAATGTCAAAAAATTTGGGATCGGAATCATTCAAATAGACTCAATCAGCCGTTTGTGCAGAGGAACAAAGTCTGAGAATTTCGAAATGATCTTACGTAACGTGGGACGCAATTTGGTTGAATTACGCCTCAAAAAATCACATTTTTCGAAAATCTTTTCTGCTCGGAGGATCGAGGACTATCAGACCTTTTGTTTGATATGCGAAAATGTACATTAAATTGTAATTAGCTGCCTCTAATTAGCTGTATCCGTAAGGCAATCATTATGTGCACACTAATTCAATGAGACTTCAAAACGTCAAAAAGGGAGAGGGGTGGCATCCAATGGGTTCGGAACCATTTTCCTCCGTGACGGTTTTGTTCAATTGGGAGGTAACCAGGCTTTTCACAAATGTAAAAAAAATTGGGATCGAATTCATTTCAATAGACACAATCAGCCGTTTTTGCAGAGGAACAAAGTCTGAGAATTTCGGAATGATCTACGTAACGTGGGGCGCAATTTGGTTGAATTACGCCTCAAAACATCACATTTTTCGAGAAAAACATTCTGCTCGGAGGACAGAGGACTATCAGACCTTACGTTTGATATGCGCAAATGTACATTAAATTGTAATTAGCTGTACCTCTAATTAGCTGTATCCGTAAGGCAATAATTATGTGCACACTAATTCAATGACACTTAAAAACGTCAAAAATGGAGAGGGGTGGCATCCAATGGGTACGGAACCATTTCCCACCGTGACGCTTTTGTTCAATAGGGGAGGGGGAGCAGGCTTTTCAAAAATGTCAACAAATTCAAGATCGAATTTATTCAAGTAGACTCAATCAGCCGTTTTTGTAGAGGAACAAAGTCTGAGAATTTCGTAATAATCTACGCAAAGTGGGGCGCAATTTGGTTGAAATACGCCTCAAAACATCACATTTTCCGAGAATTTGTTCTGCGCGGAGGACAGAGGACTATCAGACTATTCGTGTGATATGCGAAATTGTATATCAAATTGTGATTAGCTACCTCTAATTAGCTGTATGCGTAGGGCAATAATTATGTGCACACTTTGTCAATGACTCTTAAAAACGTCAAAAAGGGAGAGGGGTGGCATCCAGGGGCTTCGGAACCATTTTTCTCCGTGACGAATTTGTTTAATAGGGGGGTGACCAGGCTTTTCAAAAATGTTTAAAAATTTGGGATCGGATCTATTCAAATAGACTCAATCAGCCGTTTTTGCAGAGGAACAAAGTCTGAGAATTTTGGAATGATCTACGTAACGTGGGGCGCAGTTTGGTTGAATTACGCCTCAAAACATCACATTTTTCAAGAATTTTTTCTGCTCGGAGGACAGAAAATTATCAGACCTTTCGTTTGATATGCGAAAATGTACATTAAATTGTAATTAGTTACCTCTAATTAGCTGTATCCGTAAGGCAATAATTATGTGCACACTAATTCAATGACACTTAAAAACGTCAAAAAGGGAGAGGGGTGGCATCCAATGGGTTCGGAACCATTTTCCTCCTTAACGAATTTGTTCAATAGGGGGGTGACCAGGCTTTTCAAAAATGTCAAAAAATTTGGGATCGGATTCATTCAAATAGACTCAATCAGCCGTTTTTGCAGAGGAACAAAGTCTGAGAATTTTGGAATGATCTACGTAACGTGGGGCGCAGTTTGGTTGAATTACGCCTCAAAACATCACATTTTTCAAGAATTTTTTCTGCTTGGAGGACAGAGGACTACCAGACCTTTCGTTTGATGTGCGAAAATGTACATTAAGTTGTAATTAGCTACCTCTAATTAGCTGTATCCGTAAGGCAACAATTATGTGCACACTAATTCAATGACACTTAAAAACGTCAAAAAGGGAGAGGGGTGGCATCCAATGGGTTCGGAACCATTTTCCTCCGTGACGGTTTTGTTCAATTGGGGGGTGACCAGGCTTTTTACAAATGTAAACAAATTTGGGATCGAATTCATTTAAATAGACTCAATCAGCCGTTTTTGCAGAGGAACAAAGTCTGAGAATTTCGGAATGATCTACGCAACGTGGGGCGCAATTTGGTTGAATTACGCCTCAAAACATTACATTTTTCTAGCATTTTTTCTGCTCGGGGGACAGAGGACTATCAGACCTTTCGTTTGATATGCGAAAATGTACATTAAGTTGTAATAAGCTGTACCTCTAATTAGCTGTATCCGTAAGGCAATAATTATGTGCACACTAATTCAATGACACTTAAAAACGTCAAAAGGGGAGAGGGGTGGCATCCAATGGGTTCAGAATAATTTTCCTCCGTGACGGTTTTGTTTAATCGGGAGGTGAGCAGGCTTTTCGAAAATGTCAAAAAATTTGGGATCGGATCTATTAAAGTAGACTCAATCAGCCGTTTTTGCAGAGGAACAAAGTCTGAGAATTTCGTAATGATCTACGCAACGTGGGGCGCAATTTGGTTGAATTACGCCTCAAAACATCACATTTTTCGAAAATTTGTTCGGCTCGGGGGACAGAGGACTATCAGACCTTTCGTTTGATATGCGAAATTGTATATTAAATTGTAATTAGCTACCTTTAATTAGCTCTATCCGTAAGGCAATAATATGTGCACACTAAGTCAATGAGACTTAGACACGTCAAACAGGGACAGGGGTGGCATCCTATAAGTTCGAGACCGATTTCTTCCGTGATAGATTTGTTCAATAGGGGGGTGACCAGGCCTATTAAAAATGTCAAAAAATTCGGGATCGGATTTTTTCAAGTAGATTTAATCGGCCGTTTTTGCAGAGGAACAAAGTCTGAGAATTTCGAAGTGATCTACGTGACGTGGGGCGCAAATTAGGTAAATTATGCCCCAAAACATCACTTTTTTCATAAAAAATGTTTTCTACGCAGATTAGGGGATTATTAGAACTTTCATTTGATATGCAAAATTGTATATTAAATTGTAATTAGCTACCTCTAATCAGCTGTACCGGTAAGTCAATAATTATGTGCACACTAAGTCAATGAGACTTTAAAACGTCAAACAGGGAGAGGGAGGGCATTATATGGGTTCGAGACCATTTTCCTCCGTGATGGATTTGTTCAATAGGGAGGTGACCAGCCTTTACAAAAATGTCAAAAAATTCAGGATCGGATTTATTCAAGTGGACTCAATCAGCCGTTTTTACAGAGGAACAAAGTCTGAGAATTTCGGAGTGATCTACGTAACGTGGGCGCAATTTGGTTGAATTACGCCCCAAAATATGAAATTTTTCACAATTTTTTTCTTCGCGGGAAACAAAGGACTATTAGACTTTCCGTTTGATATGCGAAATTGTATATTAAATTTTAATTAGATACCTCTAATTAGCTGTACCCGTAAGGCAATGATTATGTGCACACTAAGTCAACTTGAAGAGACTTAAAATTGTCAAACAGGGATAGGGGAGGGGGATTCTATGGGTTCGCGACCATTTTTCTCCGTGATGGATTTGTTCAATAGGAAGGTGACCAGGCTTTTCAAAAAAGTAAGAAAAATCGGGATCGGATCTATTCAAATAGACTCAATCAGCCGTTTTTGCAGAGGAACAAAGTCTGAGAATTTCGGAGTGATCTACGTATTGTGGGCGCAATTTGGTTGAATTACGCCCCGAAATATGAAATTTTTTACAATTGTTTTCTTCCCGGGGAACAAAGGACTCTTAGACCTTTCGTTTGATATGCAAAATTTTATATTAAATTTAATTAGCTAGCTCTAATTAGCTGTACCCGTAAGGCATTATATGTGTGCACACTAAGTCAATGGGACTTAAAACGTCAAACAGGGAGAGGGGTAGCATCCTATTGATTCGGGACCATTTTTATCCATGATGAATTCGTTCAATACGGGGTTGACCAGGTTTTTCAAAAACGTCAAAAAATTGGGATCGGATCTATTCAAGTATACTCAATCAGCTGTTTTTGCAGAGGAACAATGTCTGAGAATTTCGGAGTGATCTACGTAGCGTGGGCACAATTTGGTTGGATTACGTCCAGAAATATGAAATTTTTCACAAATTTTTTTCCCCCTGGGACAGGGGTTTTTAAGACCTTTCGTTTGATATGCGAAATGTTATATCAAATTTTAATTAGTTAACTCTAATTAGCTGTACCCGTAAGGCAATAATTATGTGCACACTAAGTCAATGAGACTTAAAACGTCAAACAGGGACAGGGGTGGCATCCTATGGGTTCGGGACCATTTTCCTCCGTGACGAATTTGTTCAATAGGGGGGTGACCAGGATTTTCAAAAAAGTCAAACATTTCGGGATGGGATCTATTCAAGTAGACTCAATCAGCCGTTTTTGCAGAGGAACAAAGTCTAAGAATTTCGGAGTAATCTACGTAACGCACGGTGAAGCGCACTTTGGTTGAATTACGCACAGAATTATTAAATTTTTCTCAAATTATTTTCTTCGGGGGACAGGGGACTATTAGACCCAAAAAGGGCAAGCCGCATATTTTTTTTGGTAACGTTTGATTTTTTTCGGTAACGAAATCATCTTTTTTTAACCATTTTTTTTTCTTCGTTTGTATACAACTATGCTCTCGAAGTTGACTTGAGAATACAATTAATTATTTTATTACTAACAATGGAAGCTTCGGACAAACGTTCATGTAGATTGATCATGGCTACTTAAGCTGACCCACATATTATAGGATTATATGTGGATAGAAGATTAAAGATGTCACAAAACTTACAGAAAAATACAAATTTAAATAGCATGAGTTATGCCCAGAAAATACTTTGAGTATTTCAGGCTTGGAGTCCCTTTTATAAGAAGGATAAGTTCATTTTGGAATAGGTTCAGCAAAGATCCACTCGACTTATTCCCAAAGTAAATAATCTCTCTGATGAATCTAGGTTGCGAATTTTGGTTTGACCACGCTTGAGTTGAGAAGAGCAAGTGGCGATATGATTCAGGTTTTTATATTAATATGTGGTAGTGATGCGTTGACTTCCTGTTATTTCTTGCATGTTTCAGTTAATCCTCATGTGACACGTGGTAACAATTTGAAGTCAACCAAAGAGCTCTCACGAATAGATATTCGGCGTTTTAGCTTTTCGCAAAGAGTTGTTAATGAGTGGAATGTTTTGCCTGAGTGAGTAGTTAGCTCCAATTCTGTTCTCGATTTCAAAGTCAACATTGATAAGTTCTTTACTAACTCTGAGCGTCTGATTTTTTTTTATTGATTTTTTTTGTGGTGGTGGTGTTAGTTTGGGATTTGTATGAGGTGACTAACCCTTCTTAGCCCGTAATTTTTTTATTTTTATGTTTTGTTATATGTTATACCACAGTGGCGTAAAGAAGTTCTTGTTCGCAGATCCACTTTATTACAACACAAAAGCGGCAGAAAGGGCAGAGCTACAAAAAGACCGTCAGTAAAGCGCACTGCTGCATGTATGTGAGCATTTAAGATACTATGGTTCATTGTGGACATGGTTGCACTGAGTGACGTCTGTGTGCAAATATCAAAGGATTGAGCTTATGACAGTAACTAGGAGCGCCATGACACCCATCGATCCAAATACCACATTGTAAGATCCTGTTAAATCATGAGTCCAACCTGCAACACAAAAAATAAATCTTTGTCTTTTTGTTTTATCTCAGAAGACGTTAAGGTCAGATACAAAACTAAGATGCAAACACTGATACCTTATTCAGTTGCATCATTCTGTTAATTCGGGAGAGAAAAAAAATCATTAGTTTCACCTACAATTTCGAATAAAGATATGTATGTACATAAACACACACACACACACAAACCCAAATGTTCTTGATCGCTGTTGTTGATTGCTGCATTATTATAGAAAAATAGTACTTATGATATTTGCCAGTAACCTCTTGGAACTCCGATGAGCTGTTTTCAGCTTGGATGAAGTGTTCTCAGCTCGGATGAAATGTTCTCAGCTCGGATAAACTGTTCTCAGTTTGGATGAAATGTTCTCAGCTCGGACGAACTGTTCTCAGCTCGGATGAACTATCCTCAGCTCGGATGAACTGTACTCAGCTCGGATGAAATCTTCTCAGCCCAGACGAAGTGTTCTCAGCTCGGATGAACTGTTCTTAGGTCGGATGAACTATTCTCAGCTCGGATAAACTGTTCTCAGTTTGGATGAAATGTTCTCAGCTCGGACGAACTATTCTCAGCTCGGATGAGTTGTTCTCCACTCATGTGAACTGTTGTTAGCTCTGATGAACTGTTCTCATTGGAAATTGTTCAATTGGGATTAAATTAGTTACATTTGTAGTGAAATGTGTTCATGTGGAATGAAATGTTTGCATTTGGAATGTAATAGATGGTTTTATTTGGGTTTAAATGGTTTTACTGGGAATGAAATAATTATATCTGAAATGAAATTGATTTCTTTAGAAAGGAATGGTTTCATTTCAAATGAAATAGCATCGTTTGATATGAAATTGATTTCCTTGGGAATGACATAATTACATTTGAAATGAACTAACTCGTTTATATGGGGTGACTAAACCCTTCTTAGCCCGTAATTTTTTTATTTTTATGTTTTGTTATATGTTATACCACAGTGGCGTAAAGAAGTTCTTGTTCGCAGATCCACTTTATTACAACACAAAAGCGGCAGAAAGGGCAGAGCTACAAAAAGACCGTCAGTAAAGCGCACTGCTGCATGTATGTGAGCATTTAAGATACTATGGTTCATTGTGGACATGGTTGCACTGAGTGACGTCTGTGTGCAAATATCAAAGGATTGAGCTTATGACAGTAACTAGGAGCGCCATGACACCCATCGATCCAAATACCACATTGTAAGATCCTGTTAAATCATGAGTCCAACCTGCAACACAAAAAATAAATCTTTGTCTTTTTGTTTTATCTCAGAAGACGTTAAGGTCAGATACAAAACTAAGATGCAAACACTGATACCTTATTCAGTTGCATCATTCTGTTAATTCGGGAGAGAACAAAAATCATAAGTTTCACCTACAATTTCGAATAAAGATATGTATGTACATAAACACACACACACACAAACCCAAATGTTCTTGATCGCTGTTGTTGATTGCTGCATTATTATAGAAAAATAGTACTTATGATATTTGCCAGTAACCTCTTGGAACTCCGATGAGCTGTTTTCAGCTTGGATGAAGTGTTCTCAGCTCGGATGAACTGTTATCAGCTCGGATGAACTGTTGTCAGCTCGGATGAGCTGTTGTCAGCTCGGATGAGCTGTTCTCAATTGGGATGAACTATTCTCAACTGGGATGAGATGTTCTCAATCGGATGAACTGTTCTCAGCTCAGATGAACTGTTTTTAGCTCGGATGAACTGTCCTCTGCTCGGATAAATTGTTCTCAGCTCAAATGAACTCTTTTCAACTCGGATGAACTGTTCTCAACTGGGATGAAGTGTTTTTAACGGGATGAGCTATTATCATTTCGGATACACTGTTTCATCTCAGATGAACTCTTTTCAGCCCGGATAAACTGCTCAGCTCAGATGAACTGTTCTTAGCTCGGATGAACTATTCTCAGCTCGGTTGAACTGTTGTCAGCTCGGATGAGCTGTTCTCAATTGGGATGAAGTATTCTCAACTGGGATGAAATGTTCTCAATCGGATGAACTGTTCTCAGCTCAGATGAACTGTTTTCAGCTCGGATGAACTGTTCTCTGCTCGGATAAATTGTTCTCAGCTCGAATGAACTGCATTCAACTCGGAAAACTGTTCTCAACTGGGATGAATTGTTCTTAACGGGGATGAGCTATTATCATTTCGGATACACTGTTTTCATCTCAGATGAACTCTTTTCAGCTCGGATGAACTATTATCAGCTCGGATGAACTGTTCTCAGCTCGGATGAAATCTTCTCAGCTCAGGCGAACTGTTCTCAGCTCGGATGAAATATTCTCAGCTCGCATGAGTTATTCTCCACTCAGGTGAACTGTTGTCAGCTCTGATGAACTGTTCTCATTGGAAATTGTTCAATTGGGATTAAATTAGTTACATTTGTAGTGAAATGTGTTCATGTGGAATGAAATGATTGTATTTGGAATGTAATAGATGGTTTTATTTGGGTTTAAATGGTTTTACAGGGAATGAAATAATTATATCTGAAATGAAATTGATTTCTTTAGAAAGGAATGATTTCAAAAGAAATAGCATCGTTTGATATGAAATTGATTTCCTTGAGAATGACATAATTACATTTGAAATAAAGTAACTCGTTTATAATGAAATTGATTTCCTTAGGAAGGACATAATTACATTTGGAATCAAATGATTACATTTGAAATGTAATAAATTGTTTCGTTTGGAACGAAATGGTTTTACTGGGAATGAAATAATTTCATATGAAACGAAATTGATTTTTATGGAAAGGAATAGTTGTATTTTAAATGAAATAGTTTTGTTTGGAATGAAATTGATTTCTTTGAGACAAAATTGTGTCATTTGCAACAAAATGGTTACATTTGGAATGTAATAAATGGTTTCGTTTGGGATGCAATGCATACGTTTAGAATGTAATAAATGGTTTCGTTTGGGATGATATGGCTACATTTGGAATGTAACAAATGGTTTCGTGTGGGATAAAAAGGTTACATTTCGAATGAAATAGATAGTTTCGTTCGAGATTATATGGTTACACTTGGAATGTAATAAACGGTTTGGTTTGGTATGATATGCTTATAGTTGGAATGTAATAAATGATTTCGTTTGGGATGAAAGGTAAAAAATGCTTGCGTTTTGGATGAAATGCTTACATGTGGAAAGCAAAAAATGATTTCGTTTGGGATAGTATGGTTACATTTGGAATGTAGTAAATAGTTTTGTATGGGATAAAAGGGTTACATTTGATATGTAATAAATCTTTTTGCTTGGAATAAAATGGTTCAATTGAAAAGTAATTTAAAAGAAATTGGAGATGATATGGTTACATTTGGAAAGTAATTAATGGTTTCGTTGAGGATGAAATGCTTACATTTGAAATGTAATAGATGATTTTGTTTCGGATGAAATGGTTACATTTGGAATGTAATACATGGTTTTGTGTGGGATGAAATGGTTACATTTGAAATGTAATAAATGGTTTTGTTTGGGATAAAATGGTTACACTTGAGATGTAATAAATGATTTTGTTTGGGATGGAATGGTTACATTTGGAATGTAATACATGGCTTCGTTTGGGATGAAACGCTTATATTTGGAAAGTAAAAAATGATTTCGTCTGGGATGATATGGTTACATTTGAAATGTAACAAAATGGTTTTGTTTGAGATAAAATGCTTACATTTGGAATGTAAAAAATGCTTTTGTTTCGGATGAAATGGTTACATTTAGAACGTAAAAAAATGGTTTTCTTTAGGATGATATCAAATCAAATATCAAAGTTTTCATTTGTACCCAACTTTCCTGTTCAACTTGAAAGCGGTCCGATAATTTCTGTTTTTATCATTTAAGTCAAATTTGTATATATTTATATGTATATGTGTGTGCGTATATGTGTACACATGTGCGTGTATTGACCCTTCCGCCCAAAAATGCATCGCGTGGGACGATTTGTTCTTTCACATGGAAATCTTGTAATAGATGTGCAATGTTATCTGTGTTTTGAATTTAACAGCATATCAAATTCATGCTCCCAAATTTCTACCACGTTATAACCCAAGGTTCGTAAGCTGTCTACCTTCTCTTTCGTGTCTCGATACAAATCCCCCATAGACTTATTTGTAACAGGATTCAGAATGGTTTCCCTATAACGAGAGAGACAACCATGATAAGAACAACCATGAAATTCATAGACTGTTTTCGTTGTTTCACAAAAACCATCCACATCCATACCATACAAACTTCTTTAACCCCCGTTCTTTGCATGTTGAATGTTAATTTTATGTTTTTTGGATAAATAATGCAACCATTTAAGAGCTTTGACACTTTGTGGTTTACCTTCCTCATACTTAAGATGGGAGAAGAGGGCTATGGTTTCTGGCTTGAGAAATAAAGCTCTATATGCTAAATTACAAGCACTTGCAATGGTTACTGAAGACCTAAAAGGATCGACACCTGTTAAGAGTTCTTCTGTCTTGGTCAGTGATTTAAATATTTCTCTAAATTTAACCATACAACGGCGCAGAATATCTACATAGCTTCGGCAATACGTAACAAGTTCTGTTTGCAAATCAAACTCAGCACCCTTTTCTTTTTCCCTATTTTACCACTCCATAAATTATTTTCTTTCTAGTGGTATCATTTTGTCAATTCCATAATATTTTGGTTCTGGAAGAGGACCCACAAAATTTTGATTTGAAGAGGTGCTGAAAAAATGAGGGAAATAGCCTTCTATAAGTCTTGAATGCCAAACGCCTTTGGAAATTTTCGCAATGGTAGAGTCACAAAACTTAAACTGTCTAGAATTCTAATTTTGGGATCTTCTATTTCGATCATGATTAATTTAGCGCCCCTTGATACCACAGTAGATGGACGAACTGTTCTACGATCTATCAAATATTCCAATAGAAAATATCCATCATAGGCCTGCATATTATGCGCAAAAACAATACTATCATGATGTTGTTCATGAAAAAGCCAATCTCCAAATTGTTTAAAAGTGTCCGGTCCTTTAAGAACCACTTCCCTTTCACCCTCCTTTCCACAGTTTTCACAATCTTTGACTGCATCATGATCTAGACATTTTGTACACGCCCACTGACATATCACTAAATTTGGAACATGTTTCCCAGTATCTTGCACACATTCAAAGTCAAAAAATAGGTATTTAACCCCATCCCTTTTTTTTGTTTTTAGTCTTTTTGATGGTTTACGTTGGTATTTCAGATTTTCCTCAGGCCCCTTTACCTTTTCATCAGCATCTCTCTTTCTTTTATCTAAACTTGTGACCTGATTTTTTTTTTATATTCTATGTTGACCGGTTTCATGTAACATTGATGTGATAATCGGCTCACATATTCCTTACAAATGTTACAGAAGTCATCAGCACAGTCATGCTCCTTTAAAGTCTTCTTATATTTACTAAAATTGTAAGTGCGGCAACACTTTTTACAACGAAAAAGTTTTTCACACATGAAAATCTTTTTCAGTTTACCCTTTTTAATTTGATGATTGTGGTAGCATGTGTCGTTTTTGAAAATTCGATTACAGTTAGAACATACATGCTTAGCACTCTTGTCATTAAAATCCCCCCCACAACATGTATAACATGCACTAAAAACAGGATCACACATATGATGTGCAGGCACAGAGTATCTTTTTAAACATTCATTACAAAAATATTTTGCGCTTAAAAATCCGGCCATGGAGGTAATGACATGATAATGATTCCCTGCATGATATAAGAAAATTGTGTTAGCAGCTTAGGGACCCTCGAATATGGGTAAGGTCTGGTTTTCCCCACTATAAATAATAAGACGGTATTCAGGTAACAACACCTTTTGAAATTGATCATACATTAAAACATTTACAAACCCCGGTTAAACATTCGCCCTTGCATAAAGCTTCAGTGCTTTTTCTCGTACTGGACTATATCCTTTTCGGATACTTTCCCATTGTGGGTTGTTTTTCCTATCGAAATATAATTGGGCCACGATTACTGCCCTTCCAGAACATATATTTTATGTTTCTGTAGGAGGTGCCGTAATTCTTAATATGCTTTTCTTTTCTTTTGCAAAAGCTTCCTGCATGAGAAGCGAAAATTTTCTACGAGCCCCTCCATTGGGATTCCTGATGATCATGAAGTGAATCGTCACTCCTTCATGGAGATACAAATCTTTATTCGACTGAAGAATTTTTTCAAGTTCTTCAAAAAAATTCTCAGCGGAAAAATCTCTTTTCAACATGAACGGTATGGCAATAGGGGGATCTAGTTCAGGTGAAATAATAACAAAACGAAGAAAATCTGTGTCTGCAACATCACTCAACTGATGGTCAACAAGGTATTCAAAAGCAAATAAAAGCAGTGCAAGAATATCCTGACTATTTTGTTGAAATCTTTCTAGCTTTTCCATATCTAGGTTCAAGCTATACGTTCTTTGTTCACCATTAGAATATCTATAATGGCGAGTATGTAATAAATTCCACCTTACCAGCTCATGAAATTCGGGTTGCCTATTGCTTCCATCACCCTTGTCTCCCTCCAACCGCCCATCAACGGTGTTCTCTAAACTATGAATTTCATCATTTTCAAAGTCATTTTGATCACGACTGATAACATTTGTGTCATGGTTACTAGAAGCATGAATATTACTACCATCTCCTGACAGTGCTCCACTTAAATTGCTTTCATTCCCTACATCAAATAAATCCTTAGTACCGTCTTTACCATTTCTATCACTAACATATATAACACTCTCTTTGCTATTATTATGGTCATCTCTATCATTCTAATCACATGTTCCTCATTCCAACTAAAATTATCTATTATCTCTGCCATGTCATTACTTACTTCAAACGAACTCGGTAATATATTACTCATTAAATTTTGTGAGGCTTGAAAGCTTTTAGACGGGACAGTGAAATCAGTTGCCCCTGGTTCTTGTACATCCACTTCATTATTATCTAAAATACCTCTTACCTGTATGTTGGGCTTGCGATAACCTCTTTGCCCGTTGGCCACGATATGATGAATCACCCCTTCATCCAGTTGAGGAAATATTGTTTGCAATTACTCTCTCTGCCTCTGCTCCAACGATGGTCGTCTTCTTGAAAGCCGTGTCCTTCGATGAATTTTCATTTCTTCCAACATGAAATTCAAAATCTCTTCTGAAACACTTTCAAGGAGAATATATTCAAAATCTTTTTTGGTCGATTGACCAAATGCAAAATGGAGATCTTCTGCTTTACCAGATTTATTTGCCTCCAACTTTCCATCCTAGATTAAAACTTTTAAATCAGATAAATATATTTTTTCTGTAGATCAAAATGGTACGGCGAGCTCTGTTCCAATAGACTAACTGTAAAGTGTAGAAATTCCCCGAGAGTTATTCAATATTTAAAAAAACAATACACGATTTGTGATATTAGGGTCAAAAGATGTTTATAATCAAGTTTCAAATAAAATATCAAATAGATTTTTTATTTTATGACAGCATACAATGTACCAATATTCCAATAATAAAATTGCTAAGAGTTTGAAAATATGTAATCATCAACCAAAAAACGGCAGAAAAGAACATGTAGGCGTAGGTTGAAACACCTACAGTATGCTTTGCTTGACATAAACTCCTCTTTATATCCTGTTAGAATGTTTTGTAAACATTGTGTTTCATAGCAAATGTCAAGATAAACAAATAAAAATCACCATTTTTCAGTGTCCTAGGAAATGTCCTTGTATTGTTCTGTATATGTAAACAATCTTACTTAGCCAGACATTGTTCAAAACGATGACTTTCTCTCATGCTGTTTGTCCCTCCATAAAAAAATCAATCATTGTTTTTATTGGTGTATTCTGCATGCTGTACACACAACAATCATCCATTAAAATAAAATCGTACAGGTGGGTATGGAGCTAGTTTTGCTATTGCCTCTCCTACCTTAGGAAACAAACGCTGTAGTTCTTTCCGCTGCTTCATTTTTAGCACGCGACCTTTACGAGTCGGTATAGACTCTTCCTTCATGAAGAGCCAAACATCTACATAAATATTGTTTTTGAAACGTTTTTACACACATTATGACTTCATCACCCAGTGGCCACTTGTTTGATTCTATGTCCTCCTTAGAGGATGAACTGATCAATTTGGAAATTGCTTTGTTTACCTTCGGAGTCAACTGTTTCATCGCTTCCCACTGCGTCGTTTTAAGTGCGATTCCTTTTTTCGTCGGAAAATATTTCACCCCAAACTACTGAAATGCTCTCAGATGAATATAAACTCGTCCTTCATAAACATTCAGAGATGAAATCATCGTTTCCCAGATAGTAACGATACAATCCATTCGGTTGCAAACCCTGTTTAATATTCGGAGGTACAACTACATTTTCATCTTTCTTTTTTGGTGTCTTTCTTTTTTTGGTTCGTCTTTCTTTTATTGGGTTTCACTGGATTCTCACACAATCACAAGTTCCGAATCAAACCCATCAGGATAAATTCCTGCTTCATCTGCGCTATACAAAAATGCCATGATTCTTTGAGGGTAAGTTGAAACTTGCTTTCCAAAGTTTAGAAGTTCAATTTAGGTAGTACCGCCGTATCTCGTTTTTTGGCTGAAAGTGCTACCTATGAGGAGCAGGGGCTTGTATTCAAATCCTTTTCCCTGACAACCCTGTTTGTGTAGTCATTTTCATGAAAACTGTGTTTGTTAACAACACCCAGACACAACTCTCTATTTGTGTTGACTGTCCTACCTTCACAACACTCAAAACATTCCTGTTTCCATGGTCTCTTCTTCCCTGACAACCAATTTTCAAAATTGTATCTAATTTTTAGCACTGTTTCCTTCTGTTTTCTTCAATCTTGATCACTTTTTTTTCTCTTTCTCTTTACTCGTTTTGAATTGATATTTATTATCTTTTTTTCATCTCTACATTTGTTTTTTGATTTGTACTTTTTTTTAATTTTTACATATGCTTTTAATTCATATTTCTTCTTTTTATCTCTTCATTCGTTTTTAATTTATAATTATTCTTCTTCATCTTTTCATTTTTTAAATTGATATATATATATTTTTTATCTCTTCATTCGTTTTTAATTTATACTTATTCTTCTTCATCTTTTCATTTTTTAAATTAATATATATATATCTTTTATTTCTTCATTCTTTTTTGAATTTATTTTTACTGTTTTTTCTGTGTTTTGCATATACTATTTATATAAGTATACTCTCCTCCCAGCCATTTGTTTTCCTTAACAATCCCTTTCTCTCTAAATGTCTTCTGTTGCCATGTGACGTCAGCTCATAACTATTCCAACACTTCAACCCTAAAGTGTAACCCTCTTTCTAGGCCTGTATGACCTTATTGATCTGTTTCTACCTCTCCGGATGACGTCATGTCGCTTTGGGAAGTCATGCTGACGTATATACATACATACATACATACACGCATACATGCATACAGACATACATACATACATACGTACATACAAACATACATACATACATACATGCATACATATATACATACATACATACATATATATATACATATATAATATATATATATATATGTGTGTATGTATGGGCCTTTTATATATATATATATATATATATATATATATAAATATATATATATATATATATATATATATATATATATATATATATATATATATATATATATATATATGTATATATATATATATATATATATATATATATATATATATATATATATATATATATATATATATACATATATATATATATATACATATATATATATATACATATATATATATATACATATATATATATATATATATATATATATATATATATATATATATATATATATATATAAATATATATATATATATATATATATATATATATATATATATATATATATATATATATATATATATATATACATATATATATACATATATATATATATACATATATATATATATACATATATATATATATATATATATATATATATAAATATATATATATATATATATATATATATATATATATATATATATATAAATATATATATATATATATATATATATAATATATATATATATATATATATATATATATATATATATACATATATATATATATACATATATATATATATACATATATATATATATACATATACATATATATACATATATATATATATACATATATATATATATATACATATATATATATATATATATATATATATATATATATATATATATATATATATATATATATATATATATATATATATATATATATATATATATATATATATATATATATATATATATATATATATATATATATATATATATATTTATTTATTTTCTTATTTTATTTTGTTTACATCTTGGATGTTATTGTATTTTACCATTATGTTTTTCTTTCTTTTTTTTCCTTTTTTTTTTGTATAACTTTTTATGTTACTTCTATATTTATATTTCTTTTTAAATATCTTTGTATGTTTGGCTACAGGGCGACAAATTTCCACATTTTGTTGTGGACGAAATAAATTGATCTCATCTTATCTTAAAATGACGTACAATCATTTAAGAGTTCTTAGTACTTTGCCGAACACTAATCTACAAGTAACACAGATGTGGATATAGTGGCTCGAATGAGCTATCGTCGATAAGATCCTGGTATACTGAGGTATATTACTGTATTTCAAAAATAATGACACTCAAGCCCGAGCTCATGTGAGAGAGCAAAAGAAAGAGTTTGCATCCATTCTAAACATTTACTCATTCAATGGTCCCATTCAAGTTTAATGCTATCTTAAACATTCTCTACAAATTGATTAAAACGTACTTAATCATAACTAATTTACTAGTGTCTGTGTACCACTCCTACCTCTTCCCAGCTGTCACAGCCCTGCAAAAAATTTGAAATAATTATTCACCATTTATTCCCACTTTTTCCCTAATGCATGTATCAATGAATCTGCTATTATTCACTTTACTGTTTTGAAAGTTACACTTTATAGTTTGCAAATTGAAGTATTATCCATTTCTAATTCAAAAGAAAAATCAATACTGGAGATAAAACAATCTTCATGTTCTTTCTTGCAACTTCAAAATGGTATAATCCAAACCCATAACAATAAATTGATATATTTGAGGTGTGGAATGCTTCACATACCTCCTTTTTTCTGTAATATCTATTGTCAATACAATCCTCCTCCATTTACTTTGATAACTGAATTCGTAGTCCCTTTCATGAAAATCTCTCTGGCATTTGAAATGAGAAATGACAGTTACAAAACCAACAAGGACCATAAGGGGTGTGACATGGGACAGAAGACTCCCTTTAAGGTGCATGTTTTCCAAATTATTCATTTTCTGTCAGGGTAGAAATCTAAAGTGTAAATGGCTTATCAGGATAAACCTACATAGGATAACAGTAAGAAATACTAACACTGTCAACTGTTATACAAAGAATAAAGATTAATGCTTGCTTCGTAAAAAATGAAGAGTGTTTTGTTTCTTTTGCAATCATGTATTTGTCATCTACATTCCTCATTGATACAAAAAACATTGTTTCAAATACAATTTTTCATTCATTAGTACTGATCATTTTATAAAAAGCATATCTTGATAATCCATTATAGTAATCCCATTACACAAATTTGTCACATTATTACTGACAAATTTTCCCTCTGGTTAGGTTTGCAGTTTTTACATTAAAAGTGTGTGTAAGTTCTATTTTGAATACATTTCTAAGATATCAAATATCGTATGAACCTCAACACAAAACGAGGCCATTCATACTTCTGATGACAGCATGGAAAAACCAGAGGGACTTTCCATTCAAACCAGAGGGACGTTCCATTCAAACCAGAGGGACGTTCCATTCAAACCAGAGGGACGTTCCATTCAAACCAGAGGGACGTTCCATTCAAACCAGAGGGACGTTCCATTCAAACCAAATGGAACCTTAAGCTCCAGTACTTAATGGTTGAGTGTAACAGCCACATGGATCAAAACAACTGTCACCAGTATTTCACAAATTCTTTAGCACTGTTTTTAAAACCAAGGGAAAATCCTTTTTTTCCAATGGCATTTTAAGGAAAATTGACATTTTCCTTCAAAGTTCTTAAACCTTTACACATAACATCACATTTTCCATATTCCAATGTTTTTTTATTCTAACAGAAGCAAGAAAAAATGACCTGAACCTGCAACCTTTTACAGATAAAAGTGGAATAATAATCCATAAAAATGTCATCCAGAGCAATTTTATAAACAACTTGTAGCGTCGTTCCCTACTATATCTCTGAGCTGCTGCCCATCCGGCAAAGCTCTTTCAGTCTGTGGAGAAGGTGCTTCTGACACTGTTTGCAATTTTGATGCAAGGTACAATGTACATTATTTATCACCTTCACTTGAATTACAACTATTTAATACTATTTTTGTTTGTTTACGTAATATCCTCCCTTATGGAGTACATTATGCCAAGCTATAGCAGATATTGGCTACATTACCAAGTTTTACTTTTATGATTTGGGATGCAAATGGGAAATCACAACCCAGAAACATACACAACAATTTTGTTGTCGGTGCTGGGTTCGAACCTACGACCTCATGATTGAAAGATGCAGATTTTACCACCAAACCACACTGCTCTATATTATGCTTGTACTGTATTAGTATTCTGGAGAGCAGAAGTACAAAAGCTAAAGGAAACAATATACATACTAAGTAACATGTAACAGAGACACTAAGAACTACACAATGTAGGACATATATTCAATCTCTTTGGGGCTTCATTCAATAAAAATTGGAGCTTTGATTTTCCATAAGTTAGATGATCTTGAAACAGACACAAAATACAATTTCAACATCAAGCACTTTATGAGTAGAGCCTAACATAGCAGAAGATATATTTTTAAATGATATTTGCTGATAATATTTTCTGTTTGAATTATAATATTG
Source organism: Chiridota heheva (assembly GCA_020152595.1). Lineage (NCBI taxonomy): Eukaryota > Metazoa > Echinodermata > Holothuroidea > Apodida > Chiridotidae > Chiridota > Chiridota heheva. Next base: position 849,068 of record JAIGNY010000395.1, read on the forward strand.
TAATACAAATTTTCTTTTCATGTTCATGACAAACTAATTCAAAAGTTTTGGCAAGGAATTTACCAAACTGGCTATTTCACTTACAAAAATCTAAAATTTCTTTATATATCATAATTATTACGTTTTTGATACATATAGCTAAAAAAATAAGCTGTCAAATTAATGCCATACAAGGAATTTGTAAAGCAAAATTTCAAAAGTATAATCGTTTTAAAATAAAGATTGAAACTTTGGTGTAAATATTTAGAAAAGATTCCTTCTTATCCTTTAATCATCCTTTCTTGGTGACCTCCTTTTTATTTTAATTCAATCATCAGGTTCATTTAAAGAAGCGGTATCATCTCAAAACAAACCGCATGATGTCTGTAAGAACATAGCATGTACTTACGTCCAGTGGCGTATTCAGCTTTCGGTGCCAGGAGGAAGGGGGGTGAGGAAACAAAAATTATCAGAAAATGGCTGTACCCAAAAAATGGCTCAACTCAAATTGAAGGAAAGTTGTAATAAAAGTATTGGAAAAATGTTGTACATTTTTGGCAATTTTTGTAAAGATTATTAGAAATTTCTGCAGCTTTTTAAAAAGATTTGACAAAATTTTCTGACAATAAAACATAATTCTCCAAAATTGAACAAAAACTCCGAAAATTGCCCAAAATGAAAGAAATTACCAAAAATCAGAGAAAATTTTCCAAAAATTGAAGAATATTCCTGAAAATGAGGAAATTGAAAGAAATTGCCTGCAAATCTAAGAAAATTGCCCCAAAACCAAAGAAAACTGCACCAAAATTGAAGAAAATTTCCTGCAAATCAAAGAAAATTGCCCGCAAAGTGAAGAAAATTGCCCGAAAATGCAAATTTGCCCGAAAATTGCCAAAAAATCGATAGATTGAAGAAGATTGAATAAAGCAAAATGCATGAAATTCGAAGAAAATTGCAAGAAAATTAAAGAAATTGACCAAAAATTGAATAATTTTTTTGATAAGAACGAAGTCATTACCAAATTTGGCTGATTTTAACCTTATGTATTAATCTTTCAGTATATTTCCTTAAAATTTATAGCATATTGTTTGTATATTGTGGTATATCCCGCTACTTACATTTTACATACGGAATTTTTCCAGGGGGCATTTTTCAGTTTATTTTCCTTATATGTATAGCATATTGTATACTGATACATCCCGCTACTTACATTTTACATACAGAATTTTACCAGGGGTGAAAGTTGCCCCTCCACTGAATACGCCACTGCTTACGTCATCAACCTACTACAAGAGAAGCGTATATTATATAGTGTATGAAGATTACGTACATGCACGTTGTACGTACAGTATGAGTCGTATAACATGACACGGCTGAGTTGGAAAGAACTGTACATATTCATTCTTATTTCAATAATGGAGCTATTACCTTAAATTAACTCTGTTAATAGCTCCATGTTTTAATTCAAATGAGTGGAGAAAAAAAAGAAAAAAATGCTGCCTTGATGAGATTTCAAAATTTCCTAAATTTGAAACAAAAGTAAACCATCGGAAGCGAGCTAGAAGCCCAGCACCATTAAATCATTGGAAGCGAGCTAGAAGCCCAGCACCATTAAATCATTGGAAGCGAGCTAGAAGCCCAGCAACATTAAATCGTTGGAAGCGAGCCAGAAGCCCAGCACCATTATATCATTGGAAGCGAGCTAGAAGCCCAGCACCATTAAATCATTGGAAGCGAGCTAGAAGCCCAGCACCATTAAATCATTGGAAGCGAGCTAGAAGCCCAGCACCATTAAATCATTAGAAGCGAGCCAGAAGCCAAGCACCATTAAGTCATCGGAAGCAAGCTAGAAGCCCAGCACCATTAAATCATTGGAAGCGAGCTAGAAGCCCAGCACCATTAAGTCATCGGAAGCGAGCTAGAAGCCCAGCACCATCAAATCATTGGAAGCGAGCTAGAAGCCCAGCACCATCAAATCATTGGAAGCGAGCTAGAAGCCCATGCACCATTAAATCATTGAAAGCGAGCTAGAAGCCCATGCACCATTAAATTATTGGAAGCGAGCTAGAAGTCCAGCACTATATCCATTCGGCCACATCATCGCTGTATCGGAAGATGCTGCTGTATTATTAATATAGTGCGAAATATTATAGAAAGATTAGAACATTAGAACTGAACGTCCTTATGCCGACATCGCACCTTAAAGATATTTTGGTATAAGTACACACTAAAATTCAATCTTTTACTTTCCCCAAGTACAATGTACATTTTGGGGAATTTTTTTTTTATTGGAAGCGAGCTAGAAGTCCAGCACTATATCCATTCGGCCACATCATCGCTGTATCGGAAGATGCTGCTGTATTATTAATATAGTGCGAAATATTATAGAAAGATTAGAACATTAGAACTGAACGTCCTTATGCCGACATCGCACCTTAAAGATATTTTGGTATAAGTACACACTAAAATTCAATCTTTTACTTTCCCAAGTACAATGTACATTTTGGGGAATTTTGTTTTTAAGTGAAAAACTTGTTTTCTTCATAAAACAGTATATTTTATGTCTCCATATGACATGCAACTACCTTCCTTTAATCATTTGACATTTCTACATGTGTGCAAAGTAGGCAACCTTCCAACATCTTCCACAAACCAATGGTTTAAGTTTGATCCCTTGCAGTAAATATTTCATTTTTCTTAAAAAAACCTACAACTGAAACCTTTAAAAGAAGATTTAGGTTGTGAAAAATGTGTCATGCAATTCTTTCAAACATCATCAGAAAATTGTTACACTCTCAATTACATACCAGATTATTCATGACATTACATCCTACCAAAAACAAAATTTTGAGAAAAATACAATCATCAAGAAAATGGCTTTTGGTATTTCAAACATGATACTGCTTTGCTCTACCCGTAAGCCTGCAGTATGACATGGAAATTATCAACAAATTGATTCCATTTACAAATCTATTATCCTGGACAAAATTTTTGTTGTACCTTTTTCTTTCTACCCCATTTCAATGTTGGTTGAAGTGAAAGTGTCTCGGAATGATCCTCTTTGATGTCACCATTGTGACTCCTAGAGTCCCAGGGAATCCCAAACGTGACTGCAATTTTTCGGAACTTTTGTTTTTAAGATTAATTTTCACAACTTTCCTTTCGTTTTCTATCACTACAAGTTTGGTTTATGTGAATCCTAAGACAATAAACTTTTTGATAAAAAAGTCAAATTAAAGGAAATTTTTTACATAAATATGCACATTTGCAATTTTTAGGCAAAATTAGGTCAAAATCGCTCAAATTTTAGGATCTTATATCAATTCTTTTAAATAATGAAAATGAAGGACTTTTTTACATATTTAGACTATTTGTGAAATTTCCTCAAAGCAAAATTACTGGCAGAAAAACAAAGTTGTTCTTTGTGTTTTCAATTGAAAATAGTTCAAATGGCCTTTTAAACGGTATATTTTGCTTATGGGAGTTGCTTTGCGATCAGAATCTACAATTTTTGGTCTCAAAAAGGCTAAATTCATGGTATTTTTCACAATTTTTGCCATAAAAAGTTATTGATGATAGGGGCAGTCAAATTGAACTGGAATTGGATGCATTGATTTCTTAGTAAATTCCTCACTGGGTTTTGGGCAAAAGCAAGATCTGGAAGTATGGCAAGCATGCTTTTAAATCAAATTTTTTTTTTTTTTTTAAATTTGGGCATATTTTAAATTTTCTCTATTTCAGCCATCTTAAAAAAATAATTAACATAGCCCCCATCGAAAAGTTACATTTTCTAAAAGAACTACTTGAGTTCTTTCAAATGATGCCAAAATCACTGCTGTGGACCTATTAGATGAAGTAAAATAATTGTTATTTCATCAAATCCAATCAGTTGTGACATGACCCCATGGGTCACGAAGAGTAAGAATTTAAGAATGCCACAACTAATTTTTTACAAGATTGTAGCTTCCATTTTGGTATCTCTCATATTCAACTTACAATGTTACATAACTTCTCAATGGTAAAGTGTAAATAGGACACACAATACAAAATAGAGAGTAATAATATATCAAAAGCAGAATCATTGTCATAGTATTATTCACAAATTATTGCACTGGTTTTCAATTTCTTTTCTACATACAAAAAATCATTTTTACATTCAATTCACACAGGAAAAAGTTTGTTACTATTCACTAGTGTTCTATCCAAGGGAACCCTGTCGTCCTCTTGAACCACATAAATAAGCACCGACCTCATGGGTACGAAGGCTTCGCTTAAACATTTCTTATTTCTATTGCATTTTGCATATTAAAGATAATACAAAACAAAATAACTGAAAATGACTTAAAATCCGCAATAAAAAAGGCAAGTTTTGTAAGCCTACAAATTGAACAAAAAAGAAGAAAATATGTTCCTGGTAAAAATGACTGAAGACTGTTTTGGATTAAAATAATATGCATAAAATTATCAATTATATCTCACCCCTAGTGTACGTTATTCATTTCAAGATACCTGATTGGATAAAAAACCTCATTCACATAATTACCCTGACCAGTTATTACTTGCCTCGCCCATTATTCGTAAAATTCTTTGGACTTGTTGCATGGTTATTAGCCAACAACGTGCTCGAAATTACAGTTAATTTCTTAATTATATAAAGATTCCTTTTTTGATTTGCAACTTTATTTCAGTCATTTTAGATATAAACATGAATGATGAAATTAGACTTGAGAATTAAACGTTTGATGTCAAAATTGATATCCATTGTTTTGGAAGGTCACTTAAAGCTTTGCTTGAGACCTGGAACCAACTTTTGGCTTGTTCACAATCTCCTTCCACCATGACGGTCTTTCAAGGCAGCCTGGACTCTGCAGCATTGCGTTATGCAAGCGCTCATAAACCTGAAAAAAATCATAAGGGATGCATGACAATTCAAATCACTGAGAATCCTACAAAACAAACTTCCAGGTATAGGTACACTTAGAGATTTTTTACCCTCTGAAAAAAGCATTAAATGCTTAGCAGAACAGACTCTACATGGTCACAATAGCACATATAGTTTTTAAGTTATGGCAAATCAAAGTTACAGTTGAAATGTTCAGCATGTGCAAAAGTGATGATGTATGAAAAGGAATACAGCTGAAATTCTTTTATGTAAATTTTCATCTTTCTTTCCCCAATAAAGATTATCAAATTAAGTTCTACTGCTAAATCTGAGCAAAAGTTACAATAATATTGTTTGTTTGTTTGTTTGATGAGGTCTTAACGGCACCACGACAACGAGGGTTAAACTGTGCCTGAGAGGTCACATCATTTTAGAGGTAGGAAGGAAAGAAAACAAGGGAAGAATGAGAGAAATTCAAGAACAAAAGTCAGCAAGCTGTGATCTAGAAAGGAGGTGCATGGGTGAAACAAAAATAAAGTAGAGAGGGGGTGGAAGAGGAGAATTAAATATGGTTGTAGAGGGAAGCGTGATAAAGGAGGGAGATCATTTTATCCGGAGGATTTTTCTGGAAGAACTTAGCAATTAAGTTGTGGGGAGGAAGGCAAGAAGAACGTGATGGATAGTGAGTGCAGTGGCAATTGTTACAGAGGGGTTAGGGGAAACCAATAAGGAGGTGGGAGTGAGTGAGGTGAGTGTGACCAATTCTAAGACAGGTAATATAAACGTTGTCGATACGAGAGAGGTTGTTGATGGTGGATTTGATCGGGATTGTGGGCTGGATGACATGGAGTTTGTTATCAATTTGGGAGTTCCATGAAGTTTGCCAGCTGTCACGAACAAGGGAAGCTATAAGCGGTTTGATGTCAGAGAGGGTTTTGGGGAAAGGGGTAGGGAGGAGGTTGAGGGCAAGCTTAGCAGCTGCAACAGCCCTGTCATTGCCAGGGATGCCATCATGGCTGGGTATTCAGAATAAAAGAACACTTTTCCTGCAGAGGGTGGGAGAAAAGAATTTCAGGAGGAGATGGCATGTGAGGTTATCCCATTTAAGATTGAGTAATGAAGTAAGAACAGCCTTTGAGTCGGAGAAAATGGCAAAGTGGCTGAGAGGAGAGTACACAATAAAGTTGAGGGCGAGGAGAATGGCCTTAGCCTCGGCTGAAAAGATGGATGAGTAGTCAGGAAGTCTGCTACTGAGGGTGATGTCTTGGATGGGGCAGCAGCAGCTGTCTTGTTGCCTTCCTTGGAGCCATCAGTATAGATGGAGGTGTAATTTGAGAGTTGGTCTTTGATTTGGTTGTGGAGATTGATGAAGAGGTTAGAGTGGGTTTGTGTTTTATGATAAGTGGAGAGGCCTACTGTAGGTGGACAAAAGGGAGGGGGTGGCCCAAGGAGGAAAAGTGGGCCAGGAGTAGGTGCCGAGAGTGGCAAGGTTGATGCCAAGATGGAAGAGGTCTGATTCAATGCGTAAGCTGAAGGGAGGGGATAGAATTTTAGTCCTATCAAAGAGGAAGGAGAAATTGGGGTACTTAATGAGGTTGTAAACAGGGTTATGGGTGTTGGTGAGGACTCTAAAAGCATAGGAGAGGCTAAGCTTTCTACATCTAAGTAGAAAGGGGGGTTCGTTGGCTTCAACTGAAGGCTGGTGATTGGGGAGGTCCTGTAGGCCCCTAGACAAAGCCTGAGGGCTTCATTTTGGATGGTGTTGATGTGGTTGAGGTATGAGTTGTGAGCGACACAGTAGACAATATTGCCATAGTCAAGCTTGGCACGAATGGTGAGCCTGAAAATTTTGAGGAGAGCATAGCAGTCCGCTCCCCAAGTGGTATTGGAGAGGAGTCGGAGGATGTTGAGGGAGCTGTTGCATTTTAGTTTCAGGTTGGTGATGTGTTGCTTGTAGGTGAGCTTGGGGTCTAGAGTTAGACCTAGGAACTTTGTGTGTTCAACTTTAGATATGCGATTCCCATTGAGCACAAAGTTCGGGTTGGGGTGGAGGTTGTTGAAATGACAAAAGTGCATGCAGACTGTCTTGTCTTTGGAGAATTTAAATCGTTATTGTTGCTCCAGACTTGCAGCTGGTTGAGGCTGATTTGGAGCCTATTTTTAACAATAGGAAAGGTAGGGGAGGAGTAGAAGATGGTGAAGTCATCCACGTAGAGGGTACGTTTGATGCTGGGGCCAAGTTTATTCGCGATGTCATTAATGCTGAGGTTGAAAAGAGTGGGAGAAAGGATGCTGAATTTCCTGCTCACTGCAGCAGACTTCTCCCATTCAAGATTTTTGGGAGAAGGACTGCAAAACAATAAGTTAACTTTCTGAGGTCACCAAATATTGCACAATTTATGCTACTTAGATATCCATAAGTATTCAAATGCTGAAAAATGGTCAATTTTTAACTGAAATTTGATGGGACTTTTTGCTGTTTGCATGGTTTTTAGTATGTTTAAAACCATTTAAACTAATGCTTATAGACTTAATAGAAAATCACAAGAAACATCTGTAAAGATTTATTTATCAGCCATTCCCCTATGACATGATAGATAACTATGACAAATATCATGAGACAGATCGTATATTGCTGAATTCTAATTTTGAACTGATCTTAACATATAATTCCTAAATTTGGGGGCAACCAAAAAAAGTAAGTGATTGAAATCCTAAATTTGTATGTCAAAAATATATATATTTCTTTTTCATGCCAAAAATTAAAGACTGCTTTTCACAAATAAATGAATGACAAATTGCTAATCTCAAGCTATGAAATGTAGTTTGATATTAGAAACATTAACAATCACAAAGAATATGGGTCAGCTATAGGAATCAACATTTCCTTAATGGAAAAGGTTTTTGAAGTATTTTCTCTCCTTCATATTGTTTCTCCAAAGGATACAATGCAAATGAATAAACTTAATGTTTTTCGAAGCTGTTAGGTTAGTTGAAGATAGCAGAGATGCATACAATCAACAATGCAAAGAATTCTGCTGTCAACTTTAAAATGTTTAAATTGCTTACAATTATGCCCTGCAAAATCCCCTGGCTTTTTTTTTAAGTAGCTCTTAGTCGAAAAGTGAGGATGTCTTTATTGCTAAGTAATGGGAATTTTGAAGTAACGCAGGTCTAATTTTTGATACTTGTGTCGTTGAAATATTAAGAATTCATAAGATATAATGATTAATTTAAACATTCATATGAAAGCGTGCATAAATTTTCTTAAATACTCTTGAAACTCAGGAAAAAGTACTCTTCGCTTTATAAGACCATGTTAGCCCTTAATACAGAGCAAATGATTACTCAACATGCAAAAAACAAAATATTATCCCAATATTATGGATCAAAAGACTTAAAAGTACCAAAGTCGGGCATCAGCTGCATGGTGATACCCTTTTCAAAGCAATAATATCTCAATATCTCAAATTTCTTTTTTCATGTTTAGTAGTAATTTTAATTGTTTATTTTCAACCATTTTTTAAACAAATCATGTATTCTTTACTCGTATATGAGACTGAGAGTGAGACGTATGAGGAAACATGAAAATATTGTTTGTAAATCATTTAGGTAGCTTTACAGTATTGTGATGGCCAATACATACCTTTCCATCTGAGCTTCCGATTGGTGAGTTGAGTACAAAGTCTGGAGGTGCAATGGCATCAACCAGGGACACAGCATTGTCCTTTAGCTGCAGACATAGATTCAGAATGGCATTCTTGATGAGTTTCGATGGCTCACTTCCATAAATGTAACCACCTGAAAGAAAGTAAATATCACTAATTGTCAATGAAGAACCATAAATGTCAATTAAGAGGTCAACTTTTTATAAATACAGTCAAATCCTTTATTACTCTTTTAGTGACTTAATCTACATTGGACATTAAATACCTACTTTATGTGATTGCTGTACAAAATTGGACGAGCCAATCCGATCTAGTCCCTCACCCCTTTAAGGAAGAGTTTTAATCAATTAACCTCGATTTAATTCTTAGTTGAATTAGCCATTTTAAAACTTATTTAAGTCTAAATCGAAAATTTCCCAATGATCATTCAGTTAGTTGATTGTAGTTTACATGTACATGTACATAAACTGTAGAGAAATAAACATACACATTAAACATTATGATATCAGTAGAACAGTACAGAAGAACAAAAACCATTCAAGAAATATATACACATTGAATTTTGTAAGCAACTATATTTTCCACAAGGACTTACTCTTAAAAACCATTCAGGAAAATACTTACAAATTGAATCCGTAAGCAACTATATATTCCGCAAGGACTCACTCTTAAAAACCATTATAGAAAATATTTACAAATTGAATCCTGTAAGCAACTATATTTTCTGCAAGAACTTACTCTTACAAATTATTCAAGAGAATATTAACACATTGAATCCTGTAAGCAACTAAATTTTCCACAAGGACTTACTCTTATAAATCATTCAAGAAAATATTTACAAATTGAATCCTGTAAGCAACTATATTTTCTGCAAGAACTTACTCTTATAAATCATTCAAGAAAATATTTACACATTGAATCCTGTAAGCAACTATATTTTCCGCAAGGACTCACTCTTAAAAACCATTCAAGAAAATATTACGCAAGGACTTACTCTTAAAAACCATTGAAGAAAAATATTTACACATTGAATCCCGTAAGCAACTATATTTTCCACAAGGACTTACTCTTAAAAACCATTCAAGAAAATAACAAATTGACTCCAGTAAGCAACTCTATTTTCCGCAAGAACCTACTCTTTTAAACCATTCAAGAAAATATTTACAAATTGAATCCTGTAAGCAACTATACTTTCGCAAGGACTTACTCTTTACAATGTCATAATTCTACCAAGTAGCCTATATAATTTGTTCACTTGTTTGCTTTTCAATTATTCATCTCCGTAAATATTTCTGCATAGCATTAGCTGATAATTTGGTGTTCAATAAATATAAGAAGCAAGCAGTATCAGACAGGCAAAATTCAATTTTTGTTAAGTACAACATATTAATATAGAAATTAACAAAACATTTTTTGAGATGTTTCTTCGACTTCAGACTTCCTGGCAAGTGTCAATGAATTGCAATTAATATTTAATAGTACATTATGTGTATTACACCCACACTGTTTTCTTGAAATACTTAGAAATTGTCCTCTTCCCATCAACAAAAACTTCAATTGTACCTTCATACAGTGTTCCAAGATGCTTTTCAAGACTCCATAAGCCGTAGAGGCTACAAAGTTGATTCAGAACAACTGCAAGTTCTGGCTTCAAGGAGGGCGAGTTGCAGAATTCATAAAACCAAGCTAAACCTGTTCGCTGGGTTAAAAACAAAATAAGGATCAAAATGTCTATCTGGGCAAATTTGAAAGCAAACATTTTACAACAATGACAATTTGGGTAATGATATTATTCTCATGCATTGATATACAGTAAATTGAAAAACAATAGGTTAACATAAGGATATTCATAGCTTTTCTTGTTGTGATGTCACAAAATTACAATAATCCCCTACCTATCGAATGAGTCAGGAGCAGAGGTAGCGAATGAATCAGGACCAGAGGTAGCTCGGATAAGGGAAAAGTTTGGAGAAGTGATGTTTGCATGTATGTATTTAAGATGTAACTTAAAGAATAAGGGAAATGTAGTATGCCCTTAAACAATATTGAAAAAGCATATATTCACATTGTGGTTTGTTTGCTTGTTTGTTTGATGAGAGTTTAATGGCTCCACAACAGCAAGGGTCAAAATGTGCCTGAGAGGTTAGATCATTCCAGAGGTTGGAAGGAAAGTAAACAGGGGGAGATTGAGAGAAACATGAGAACTAAAAGCCAGAAAGCTGGGATCGAGAGAGGAGATGTATGGGTGGAAAAAAAATGTAGTGAGAGAAAGGGGGTGGAGCTGGGATCGAGAGAGGAGATGTATGGGTGGAAAAATAATGTAGTGAGAGAAAGGGGGTGGGGAAGGAGGACTAAATATGGTTGTAGAGGGAAGCATGATGAAGGAGATAATTTTATCCGGAGGTTTTTTTGGAAGAGCTCGGCTACTGAGTTGTGGGCAGCGAAGGAAGCTCTGGGAAGTTTGTACAGATGGCAAGCAAGGAGAATGTGATAGACTGTGAGGATGCATTGGCAATTGCTGCAGAGGGGTTGGGGAAGCCATTAGGGAGGTGGGAGTGAGTGAGGTGGTTGTGACCTATTCTAAGACGGGTAATATGAACGTTGTCGATACGAGAGATGTTGTGGATGGTGGGTTTGATCGGAATGGTGGGCTGGATGACGTGCAGTTTGTTATCAATTTGGGAGTCCCATGAGGTTTGCCAGCGGCCACAAACAAGGGAAGATACTTTGTAGCATTTTTATACTATCACCTTAAATTTCAAGGAATCAGGGTTCTAGCATATGCTTCAAATCAAAAACAAAATAGTGAAGTAAACATTTTAAACATCTTAACTTGTCAAATACAGAAAACACAACATTCCCACTGTATCACAAATTTTGGAATGGATTTTTTTTTCTTCACTTTTCGTAATCAATGGAGAAATTTAGTAGTGAACATGCTCCACTGCAGATGTCTGCAGGGATGACTTACCTGAATATAGGCCAGGGAGACAGACCTCAAGTGAAAGACTTGCGAGTTGTTTTTAGCTGTGAATGGATCAGCTCCAGACCTCAGTTCTGTTTTGATTTTGTTTGCACTCTCTTGAAGGTGGTAATGTACCAGCCACTCAAACGCTTCAATGGCCACTAAAACATTTAATGAAAAACATAATGAATACTACACCTTACACACTCAAACAATTGAAAAAGATATAGCATTTTCCTCCAGTGATCAGTTTCAATTATTTGGCAATTGTTAACTTATTTACCAGAATCATCCCCTACAAAGAAATTATTCAACTCTTTGGTACTGTAGGTACAGTATTCTTCCAGTAGACCATATCTTTTAAAGTGAGTTGTCTTGCATAAGATATAATAATTGTGTGCCACCACAAGCAGTCAAATTTCTGGATGTAGGTATATACAGTAGTGGTCTTATTATAATCACTCATCTTCACCATGTATGTAATCTGATCGTGACCAACATTTTGTGTTTCATTTCACCCCAAAATTTACCTTTCAAAACAAGAATTCTTTAATCAGTCTAATTAAGCACAAAATCCAACCATAGGCTGCTCAAAGCACTTAAAAGAGTATGTCTGAGCAGAGCCATGAATGAGGAGCCAGTTGCTCTGACGGTTCAAGAGAGGATATACCCAGGGGCAGACTGGCCATATGGTCCACCGTACATGGACCGTTGCGCTGCTGGGATTAGGCACTGGAGGCTTTGATTTTTGATAGTAGGGGCTTTCCAGGTGCAGATCCAGAAATTTCCGAATGGGAGGAGAAAGAAGAGGAGGAAGAAGGGAGAGGGAAAGGGGGGAAGGGGGAGGGGGTTGGCACACATCAGTTCCAACTAACTTTCGTTATATTGTGCATGAGGCTAGATGCAGAATTTAAAGATGTTATTTTTCTCACACTCTAGCTATAGACTTATGTAGGTATCAACCATATTTTCAATTAGAATGGGAGTGTGAGGCAAAAAGAGACGGAAGGTAAATGTAGTCTGAAAGGAGAAGGGCAGGCATGCACCCCAAGGATCTGCGCCTGCTTTCATGGCATCATGGACAGGTAGGTTGGGGAGTGCCAGAATGAAGCTATGAATGGGTGAAAATTGGAATGGGCTACATTTTCACACTTTAACTGATCATCATCTTTGCAAGACAGATCTGACTGAAAATTTAACCACAAAAAGGAGAACAACCATAGAACAGACAGCGAGGAGGGCATTTCCTCTCAACTTATGGAGGTTTATTTTATTACTTAACACCCTTAACCTTTTCAAAACTTTCTCTGATATTTTTAAGGGGGACATAATAAGCCTTGTCAACTAACATCATTTCTTTAAATAATTTATATTATTTATTTTTATTTTTATTTTTTTATTTCTCAATTTTGTATAAATTCCTCCTTTCTAATTCTAAGATCAGAATTAAGACTGAAATAAATGGTCGATATGATAAACTCCCTTTTATTGCCACAAGCTGAACTGTATTTTTTTAAATCCCGTTAAATACAAAACAAGAAAATTGCAAGCAAAAATTAAACACATACAATTTTTTGGTGATAGAAAAGAATGAGCTTGATAGAAAGTAAAAACTTGAATTGCACCTCTGGGATCTTTGATTTGTTCATCAGTGGTTGCTCGTAGTTGAGTGTTCAAAATGTTTCTCATTTTACTTAAGAAGCTCAAGGTACCCAATGGTGAAACAACTTCTCCTCCTGTTAAAAGGAATAAATGAAATAAAACATTAAATGTATCAGGACCACTGTAGAATAGGTGGTTGGTTTGGTTTGTTGATGTTTAACGGCACCGCGACAGTCAGAGTCAAATGTGCCAAGAGGGTGTTAATAAATAATGGCGTCAGAGTAAGGATAGTGAGGAGATGGAAGGTTTGTAGTAGGTGGTCTTTACAGAACGGTGGTATTTATATTTACATAAATTCCATTAAAGAAAGTGCATAGCCAAGCTTTGATATGATGTAGTAGAGATTGAGGTGCATTGAAGGCAGGAAAGGAAATATGTGTTACTACCAAAGATTACGCCAGTTTTGCAATAAAAATATAATAGACAATGAAAGGCATTTTCTGTTGATATGCCCTCACACAAGAAATTTATTCCTCATTACTACCATACTTATCCTACTTTTCAACAGTTGATCAAAATCAGAAACTTAGTATCTTGTGATCTAAGAATGATGATTCCCGCTGCACAATTAAACAACATAATTAGAAGTATAAACAGTATTATTTACTTCCAGGAAAATAAAAGCGTGTTTTACCAAAATCATTTATCAGAAAGAAAAAAAATACATAAAATTAAGAATAAAGTAATTTCACAAATACAAAATAAAACCAACAAAACATACAAAAAAAAACTCCCAAATAATGTGAGTAGTTGATCCTACTCCTTGATTACACTAGAAGGCAATGACGTCCAAGGTTTACATTACATACCTTCTGTATTATACAAGGTGTGCATACTTACCATTTCTGGCATCATTTGCTACTTCCATCAGGTAGTTACTGGTTTGCTGCAGCAAAACGTTGTTGTCACCTTCATAGGTCATGTTGGGGTCATTGTCATCTCTTAATACTCCCAGACGATTTACTGAAAGCAAGACATACAAAACTTGAGACACATAATCTAAAATGGGAATAACAGTAAGAGTACTAACTTACAGATTTCCTGTGAATTGATGCAAAGCAATAACATCAGTAATAAACAGATAACTTTGTATCCCTTTATTTCACTCTTTTTGTGTTCATTATATATTTATCCATACTTCATATCTGAAACTATTATGTTCAGTCATTTGTTGGTGGGTGTAGATATGAAATTTGCCGACAACCAAGTGGTATATGTTTTAAAGGTCAATATTTGCATGGTGAATAAATTCTTCTAACAAGAAGGTATTCATATTTCAAATGACATTTCTTGTTCGATGAGGTCTTAACGGCACCACGACAACGAAGGTCAAATTGTGCCTGAGAGGTCAAGATCATTTTAGAGGTAGGAAGGAAAGAGACCAGGGGGAGAATGAGAGAAATTCAAGAACAAAAGCCAAAAAGCTGTGATCGAGAGAGGAGGTGCATGGGTAAAACAAAAACAAAGTAGAGAGGGGGTGGAAGAGGAGAATTAAATATGGTTGTAGAGGGATGCATGCTGAAGGAAGGAGATTATTTTATCCGGAGGATTTTTCTGGAAGAACTAAGCAATTGAGTTGTGGGGAGCGAGGGAAGCTTCTAATACCAAATCTTCCCAACTGTCTAAATCAGCTCTACCCACAATATGTTGTAAGTATTAACAACAGAATTAATCCATACTGGGAGTTCAATGAGACTAAACACATACATACTATGTCAAATGAAAAGGTAAATATGAAAATAATTTACCCCAAAGATAGCCGTGGCCTCCACAAGCTTCCCTACACTCCTGTATACCATCCCTGGCTATCCAGCCAGTCAGAGGTTTGCTGGCACTTGATATGCAATGTATCTCCTTGCCATACTCTGCCTAAAATATGAAAATTAATGATACATACTATTATTTCACTTCAAAGTATTTGGCAAAATAACTTCACATTTTAATAACAGGTCAGGTGGACCTCTCTGATTTCTTATGTTTATCCATTGTTCTTTAATCATCAAACATAATTTCTTTTGAGGGCCAAAGTAGCTATTTCTATCAAAATGCATAAATAACATTATCTCCATTTTAATGACTGACATTTGGGGATTTCTCCCAAGTTTTGGCCATGACTGTATGCCTACCTGTCCTTTGTACCTGAGGGAGGTGCTAGACTTAGTCACTACACCAAACAAAATAAAAACCCTATTCTTGCTAACAGTAGTTTGAAAGTTTAAAATACATAATCAAATATCTTTTTCCAAATTGACATGCCAAAAAGTTTCACTTTCAGCCTATCCGCACCTGACACCTGAGTTAATCCTGAAAACTCAGGTATGACAATTACCAACCCGACTTCCTGTTTAGTGTATTGTTTCCTCTCCAAACAATGATTGTTTGTCTGCCATTCCCATGAATACCACAGCCAAGTAGCCCAAGGTTATTTGTGTGTATAAGATTATCATCTGTGTAATAGGTGTCTTAGTGGGAAAAATTTGTTTGCAAACTGGTGAAAAAATATCTGTGTATCATATGCCTGAGGTGATGTGTGCATTAAGTGTAAATGACTGACGGACCATTTCTCCTAAGGAAAGATATTGCTTCATGGATAACACTTTACAAACATCAACAGGATTACAAAAGTATAGTTACCGCATTCTCCACAATTTTCCGAACATGCTCTGCATGGTGAAGTTTGTGTATTTGAGGAAAAGCTTGTAAGCAAGATTGTGTGACATGTACGCGGCTGCTATATATGGGATTAGCCGCCATTGCTGGAAATACAAGCAGAATATATAAGATAAGATAAGCATTGCTCTTAATAATGCTTCTTATGTAGAAATAAAACACCTTCAAAATCTGTATGTACTGACACAGTGAGTATGGTTGTACAATTCATAACTCCTATTCGACTCCTGCTCCTTTTAATTTACCCACCTTAAGAATACAGTCACAACATTAGTCATAATACAGTACAACTCCTCTCTTGTTCATACAGTTGGCCACTCTTCCTGTGGTATATTTTAAAGGACCATTACTGATTCCTGATAAAAACCAAACTTAATAAGTGATTGCTTGAGGTACATAAAAGCAGAGCTGTGGAATTCTAATGTTGGAAAATATATAACTAGCAATGCATGTCAGTGAGCATCGCATCCATGTTTTCCAATCAAAATTTCAATTAGAGTCCTTTGAACCAATTCTCACAAATAACTTTTTTGCTTTCTAATTTTCTAAATTTATTCCAAGTTATTCTAATTCTTATAATTATAAAGGTTTTTGTAGTTTGTACACTCACAAGAAGAAATTTAGCAAGTAGTCTATTTAACGTATGAAAATCTTACTTTGCAATGACAAACTTACTTGCATCTGGTATTCCAAGACGGGTAACTCTACATTTTTTGTAGGGCCAAACTGCCTCCTTACACCAGAGTACCTGACTGCAATGGTGATGGCTTGTTTGATGTTACACGTTGTCATGTCTGTGATGCCAACACGCCCACCTGACAGGGCTCCTAAGGCAGCACCAAATCTTTTGGAAGGATCCTGTGAAATTATCAAAGTAAAACAAACATAAAATATTTAAAAAACTTGGAACAATTTCAGTGTTTGTCTTAGGTTGGTTTTGAAACTTTTGAGCAAAAGTTACAAAATGTTTTCAATGTAATATGCACCATGTTCTAATAAGCTCCCATTCAACTTTTTTGTTTTCGAAGTGACAGGCGTAAGGTAGAATTCACATTAACAACAAATTTGTCATATATTACGCTATGGCTGAAATTTCTTACAACACAGGTTGTACCTGCTTTGTAAGATTTAGATACAGTATGTGAAATTTTACGCCAGAGTTTTTCATTAACTTAATAAAATCATGAACATCTTACCTCTCTGATGCGATTGGAAGTTTTTTTCACACAAATATGATTTTGAATTACTCATAATTAAAAGAAAAATGACACAACTACGAGACTAACGGCCAAATGATTCAACATGCCCGCACAAGTACTGTACATAAACACACAGATAGTACATGGGTCCTATAAATGATGTACGTACACTGTAGCTGCAGTGTACATGAAAGTTTTGATGTTGTTTTGAATGCAGGCTGTCAATTATCAACGATATCATTAGCTAGGATTCTACTTTCCTCCTGTATTGTGTTGATCATGTATCTGTGAAGTAATCACAATCTGCAAGTCAAATTACTGTAAAGAGGTAGGCATGTTTGAGATCTGAATAGTATACCATCGTTGACAATTGGTCAAAGTTCACTAAAACCTTATGAAAGTTTGGATACGATAAACAAAAGTATTTTTCTATTTTATTTTGGATTGTTAACCCAAATTTAATGATTCAACAATCAAAATTATACAAGGATTGGTATGAAGTTTTTCTTAATATTTTGTATGATAATTATAATCTGATTTTTCAATGTTTTGGGTATTTTAAACGCAAGTTTTATTCACTTTAGCAAGGCAGGCCTACACAAGTGTGTGTGTGTGTTAACAATACTTGCAAGCTTTACTATAGCGCAAAGTGCCCTGTACATTACGCAGTACCCTGTACATATGACAGTAAATTTACAAAATATGCCGAAAATCAAGACTTGTCGTAACCAAATACGCCAGACAAAAAATTATAACGCAACCTCTGGCGTAAGGTATGTAAATCCATCATATTGTTACAATTGTCCCAGTTGTTTGCAGCTGTGCATAGGCATTTCAAGAAAAAAATTAGGTTGTATACAACTAATTCCAAACTTTTCCATAAGCCCACCTGGGTTCTTATTATATTATGGAATACAATAAAAGATATGCAACCATACAATGAATAGAACAATAAAACATTGAAAACCCCATCAAATAAAAGAAAGGTATCATCCCATAAATACATTCAGAAGTGAACATTGGGAACATCACTTCCGCTTTCAATTTTCCCTATGGATTGTGACAAATCTGCGATATTATTGATCCTACATTTGCCGGACCAAACGTAAAGGCCTACGTGTTACCGATAACAACACATATTTTTGTAATCAATAAGGAAAATTGAAAAATGGAGGTGAGGTTACCAGCATGGCGGCGTTCATTTCTGAATGTATTTATAGGACGATACCTTTCCATTAAGTTTAGAAAAATGTCTTTCTTTCTCAAGTAAAGATACTCCTATGTAGCTTTTCTAGGTAAATACAAGCTTATATTTTTGAGAAAATTTTAAATTTTTTTTTAAATATTTCAAGAGAAGGAAGCATCAAGGTCTATATCACTTTAAAAAAATGTTGTGCAATTTTTTAAGGAATGAAAATCAAGATTCATATTTTCTTCCTTAAAATACCAATTTAATTAAAAATTAAAAATTAATTAAGGCAAGTATATTTCAAACCATATCCCTATTAATCCATTCATCAAAGTAATTAAATGAATGTGACAAGAATAAGTCATCAATTTTGATATGATCAAATCAAACATCCAAACATCAAGATGATGAATGATACCAAATTCTTATTTAGCGCTTTTCTACGCGTAATGTGTGTGAAAACGCTTTACAATGGCAACTTTTAAGGCCCAAAGCGGCAACCAACAAATGGCGCACAAGCCTGTACTACTGAATGCCAATCTTCCCACTCAACATTTTCTGAATTGCATCATAATGCTATGAAAAATAATAATTTTGTAAATATTAAACTTACACATAAAACTTAAAAGACACTTGAAATTTGTTGGGTACATTATCATTAACTGAATGTCGCTTCATGTCAAAAAGTTTCTCTTTAAGCCTACCCGCACCATCTGCCATTCCCATGCACACCACAGCCAAGTAGCCCAAGGTTATTTGTGTGTATAAGATTACAGAAAGCCAATACGGAGTAATCAGGGCACTTTTGTGATTGAAATCACTCATCCATGTTAGGTGGCTCAGTGGGAGAAATTTGTTTGCAAACTGGTAATAAAGATAGCTGTGTATCATATGCCTGAGGTGCTGTGTGCATTGACTGTGAATGATTTAGGAACCAAATCTCCTAAGGAAAGATGTTGCTTCATGTTTTTTAACAAAAATAAAGTTCCAAAATTTACCTTATAAGGAGTTACATATGTCCCATCTGGAGTAACATCTCCTGTTTTATTGAGAAGATTCTCTCGTGGGATGCAGTGGTTATTGAATGAAACAAACCTGTACATGACAAAAACAAAATCTCAAGAAAATAATCCTAAAATCTTCTAAATTCACACATCCTTAGTGCTGTATGTTTTACAATTCACTTTAAAGCCATGACACATCGAGACGACACGATGCTACGTGATTTTGCCAGAGAGACGCAATGCCAAAAAAACCCATTACATACATTATGCATTAGTACATACACATCGAAGGCATCAAAAACAAAATCGCTATCGTAGCAATTTCATTCGCAACGTGAAATAAATTGTGTTGGATCAACAAATCACAGGCCATAAAAATACTACTAGATTAAACAAAGTTTTCACAGCTACACAAGAAATATTGGATGAAGAACAATAAATCATCTGTATTTTCAATCATTCAGAGCTGTACTTTCATAGAAGATATCAACATTACAATGATATATGTGACACAAAGAGTGAAATACTTCTAGAAATAAGTCATAAGGGTAAGGGAAAAGGTTAATTTGTACCTTCTTTGCAAGCTAAAAATCAACTAAACTTGAGTATAATACATTTTGTGTTAACCAGCCATACCAATATGGAAGTAAACATAGGCCTATGTAGGGGTCTTGGGCCTACTTGAAATATTAAAATTTCAAGATCAAAGAAATGTTTTAATTAACCTTTTTACTGTCACCTATTAAATTGTTTTACCATAAAACATTTACAATTTTGCGATCTTACATCACTAGAAATTAAGGGAAAGCTGGGTGACTTAAAGAGGTTTCTACATTTGCCCTGTGGAAACGATTAGGGAATACTTATTCAATTCACCATCTGTGCCTGCTGTCGGTTAGGCTGCAGCTGAAGTCAGTTTAGGCTAGCTGTGCTTCATTGAACTGTGCAAGTTGTTGCACATTGAGTGTGATATTTATCTCACTGGAAAAACTATAGTTACCACCGTTAAAGAAGTTACAAAGTTTCCATTGGATTATGTTGTCTGTTGACGAACGTTAAAACAGCAAAACTTAAAGGGTGCAAACTAGCTAGGCCTATGAAAGGATAAGGTTTACAATGGCCTATTCTCAGATGCTAGGCCATTTACTTCTGCCTCCCTTTTCAGTTTTGGGACATAGCGTTAGGCTTGTTAGGCTATCAGTATCAATCGATCATGAAGTTTGTTGTTATTGTTACTGGTAGGCCTAACACACATGCTACTCTTTAGGTCTATATACTGACCAACACATCATTTTTAGAGAAGTGCATGATAGAAGATTGATGTTGCATCTATCATACAGCAGCTAAACAACACAGAACACACAACCTTCTATAGATAAACTGCTGAATTAACATCCATCAACAATCCTGAATTATTCCAATGGCAACTGCACCACAATATAGTCCATTTTTACCACTAAATAAGGAAGGCAATCAGTCAGTAGAAAATTAAAAATGTTAAAGAAGTTGAAGAAAAAAATTGCATGAAAAGAGAGGACAAAACCAAAGTCTGATTGGAAGTTCTTTCTCACTAAATAACATCATCCAATCAGTCTAGCTACCGCAAGAAAGTGTGATGCACAGAACTCGCATATCATTTAAAATTTTCTTTTAAGATTATGTTTTGAGGTAAGGTATTCTTTTAATTTAAATTTGTTTCACAGTGAAGGAACATTTTGTTATGTGCCCTTCTTGATTGAGAGCTTAAAAACTGTTATTGCAAATTCAGGCTAGCCCCTCTCTCATAGCGCAGTCACTGACCAATTTCTATGCGGTAATACATTTTCTCGCAGGTAAAAAGCATTCTTGTGGCAAGAAAATGCTGAAACAGCACTGCTAATAAGAAAGAGGATAGACCAATGACATTACAGAAAGAGTTACAGAGATTTGATTCAGGGAAGGATGGACAGATTATTACTATCAGATGAGTTTTCTTGAAAATACTAATTGCTAAAAGAAAATAATTAGCAGCTGTTTCAGATTGATGTATGTATTACGGCAGTACCTTTCTCCTTTTGGAGACTTGGGGAAGGGGAGAGGGGGGGAGCTGATAATAATGATTTCACTTTATTATTTTATGACTTTGGGCCCTGATACATGCCACTGAGTAGCTTATATATTCAGAGTACACAATTCAACATAACCACTATGGTCGAACGTTGGAGCATTTTGGAGCGGAGCTAAATAGAAAAAGTTAGATATATAGTTGTGCTATTTTTTACTGATTCTGATAAAACCGACTTTTACTGTAGAATGATACTGCTAATTCCTTCCAGACTAACTGGGCAAAGAAGAATCTACCGAACAGGTAATAGACTCAATGGATCATCTCTACCCATGAGGCTTAATACTTCCTAAAAACTGGAACAATTTTCCCGACAAACTGCACTTTTTTCCTTTTGGAAAAAATATTTCGAGGGGAGGGGGGTGCGGCACCGCCCCACCACTATACTATCACTCATCTGTGCTTCTTCCACCAACCACATATGTTACCAAAGTCATGTTATATCATCCCGGGCTCGTGTAATGAGTTATCACTCCAAATCTAAATAAAATTTCTGGAAATCAGTATCAGAAGGGTACAGCTTTGGTGTTCATGTGCACTGTACATAGTCATAGGAACATGTTCTTTATTAGGAAGGGAGGGGGGGCACAAAGATGTGCTATAACACTAGTTCAATGGTAAAAACTTACTTGACTTAGTTGGGGCACCATGTAGGTCACTGCAACATTAGGAGGGCATGGCCCCTATGCTTCCCACCCCCGGTTCCTACACCAATGGCACTGTATAGTCTGGAGATCAGGGGTAGACCTAATTTGTTTTCATTTTGTAAAGACCCCTTTTTTTGAATATTTGAAAATGTGCTTTATATAAACAATAAGCTCTAGTCCTTGCTTTTTGGTCTACTAACAACACTGTTAGATATGCCTTCTCTTGACATTTACAGTGTATCAGGAAAAAATGCTTATTATGAGACCTTTCTTTTTATGATTTTTCTAGAGCTGTAACGGTATTTGGAGCCCCAAAATTTAAACTTGGGACCCATATTATCAGGCCAAGTTTACATGGGTGACCGTTCCTCCACTAGCACTGCACTTGGATGTCTCTCAAATGTTGCGCTTGAAATTAAAATTGTCGCTAGTCTTTTTAATTTCAAAGTAATATACTTTTTTCCGATGTGGATACGTCATGCATCAATTTGGTAAGTTATTTTCCATCCCCCATCATAATTTGATTAAATTATGGTATTTTTCAGTTCGCCCTCCCTCACCCCCTTCCCCACACACACAAAATATCCTTAAAAATCAAACCACCTATTTTTTCCTCAGTTATGTTGATAAGCTATGATATTAGCTTTTGACCAGTTGACATTTCAATGCCCCAAAAAACGCATTTGGTATGTATAGTCCACCGCAATGCAATGCATCCGGTGTGTTTCCGCCTTTAATCATTATCTTCCATTCATTAAAATCATGAAATTATCTTCAACTTCTAAAAACACACATCTTTTAGAGACATGTTTTCAAAAACAATATTTCAGAGAAAAGCTTAAAATCCTCTTCTATTAGGAAAATTCAAATCTGTTAGACATGATCTCTTAAAACTTCTCCAGGAATTTTTTTATATCAAAAACTGGAATGAATTTTCAGAACTTACCCATTGTCAAGGCCGTTTTGCCCTAACTTCTGTCCCATATCTCCAACTACAACTCCCGGTAGGGGTAAAAGAGTGTTTGTGTCCCTGATGGGTACAATGAAGGAATGTAGACCATGGCATTTCCCGTCTGGTGTATACAGCTGTGCATAGACTATGCTGTGGGTTGCAGTTCTACCTAAAAGCCCCACCCAGCATTTTGCAGCTTCAAAATCAGGAGTATTGATGACAAATTCCTGCAACATGAAAATCAAAACATTTTATTAACAACAGAACATCTGTAAAACATCATTGAATGCAATATCTGGGTCTCATTTTAATAAAAATAGTGACAATATAAATTTTAAATCAATATTCCCACAAGCTCTGATATACATGAGTTGCACTGTTCTCAGCAAATTGGAGTCACAAACGTACTTGAGTATTCACATAAACTGATTTCAGTTCAAATAAACTTCATACCACTGAACCTATGTGCAAATAAAACAGTATTTTGGTAGACCTTATGTTTTCGTTATCTGGTTATGAAGGAATTTGGGCAGGTAGTGTAGATCATTTGTGCGTTGTTAAACTTGTCTACAGTTTAGAGGGTGGGTTGATGGGTGCTGTATTAAGAATGAGTACAACTTCCATGTTTATTTTTGTCTATAAATCTACATTTGAATGTATTTCCTAAAATGGGGTGTTTTTTCTTAGTGTTTTACCATTATCACTTTTGTTGTTTTGCTGTATCATCTGTGACACATTAAATGCCCTAATACAGGGGAGGGGGATTAGGGGAGGGAGGGGGTACATGTTGATGTTGTCAAAAACATATTAAGTTTTGCTATTACATGTTCTTTTTCATGTAATACATTTACACAGGACTAAAGATATAAAAGTGTTCTACAGTCTTGTCTGCAGTTTCTGCCACTCTTATGTATAAATCTATGTTTGTAATGTAAATTAAATTTTTATTTTGATATAAATGCTTTCTGTTTTCTGATTTGTGCTCTTTTATCTTATTCATGCATGAAAATAAATAAAAAATATTTCACACAACTAAGACATATGCTACTCACCTACTAAAAGACTTATGATTCAAACTAGCCCAACAATAAAAGACCAATTGGTAAAGGGTAAAAAGCTCCTTTTTACCTTTCAGAGTATTCAGTCATCCGGGCATTTTATCAAAGTTCTTTTTGATGCACGCTAACTGACTAATAAGGGTTTCTGATTTTGTTATAATTTACGCTGTTATTTCCTCTTAATCAGGGAATCAAATATTTTGAATACTTTGGCATATGTTGATCTTGATATTCTTTATAATATTAGGTCAAACTTTGATCCATTGGGGCAGGGAAATAAAGAATATTCTTGCTCAAAGTTGGCGTTGTAACGTTAGGAGAGTAGGGTTTGTTTTTACTGACAACTCAATTGCGCACACATTGTGACATCAGACTGAATACTCAATTTGATTTACAAATATAGAAAAAAAAAAAATACCCACATGGTTATGTATCAGCTCAGAAATAAGGGTCAAACATTTTGAGAAACAGACAAAAATAAATACCAGTGACAACGTTTTCACATCAATGTCCTCTATCAATTGCGCCTCCACCTTATTCACTTGGTTGGAAATGTGACCTGAGGTCATCAGACCGCATAGCGACCGCACGCATTCACCCCGCATTGGAGTGAAAACAAAGCGATCAGCTGTGCTTGTTTACAAGCCATACGAACCGCAAACAGTAAACGCATACAGACTTTCCTACGTGTATCGCGCACAGATTTGTTTTCACTCCAGCAAATAACGTCACCTCCCGGATGTGACGTGGCACCGATCAATTGAATAATTTAAAATTTCATCAAAAAAGTTCACTGCAGATGCTCCAAGACACACAGTATCTATATCAGTAGAAAATCTTAACTCTGATATACTTGGGATTATATCAATCAATTACAGCTTTGAAAAATAAAACATTATACTTTTTACATCTATAAATAACCTCACACTTCAAAAACATGAGATGGAGAAACAATTCATACCTGTGTCTTGGCATTGTATGTGGCAGTTGTCCTCAATGCTCTTGTGTTGGTGCCATGGGATATTTCAGTCAGAGAGAAACATCCGATAACCTGCCAAGAGAATGGCAGGTTAAATGTAAATATAAAAAACTGACAAAACATCTTTTTAGAACATACATCATCAACTTTTGAGCATTTGGTGTCCTTGAAAATTGAAGAATTTGTTCACTTCTGTGTATCTATGTATTGTCATTCAACGTATTTTAGCAGGTGTTAATTCCTACAAAAACATTTGTACTTACAAAAACAAACACTTACACGTGCGTCAGCTTCATCAAATATTTAGGCAACATAAATCTGAACAGACAAAAAAACCTGAAAGAGCTTGATTTGAAGACAATGAATAGATTAAAAGTGTCAATTAAACACTTATAGTATCCATCGAGCCCATAATTACATAAGAATAAACATTGTGTGATCACTTAACAGACATCCATTTAGAGTGGTGTGACTCATACAAGCATGTGCTTTTTACCAGTTTCAATTATACAAGTAGATATAATGCAGCTGATAACTCTGCTTAAGGTACAAGAAGTGTAATGGAGATACACTCCCATTAGAAGTTGAGACTTTAATATTTCAAAACTAGACTTATTCAAGTGACTTTTAGGGTTTCCTTTACAACAACCACAGAAAATGGCATGAGACTTACCTCCATGGTCGCTGCCTTCATGGCAATATCCATATGCCGGTCACTACCACTTGCCATGATTGTCTGTCCAAACATCTGAGGAGAAAGAAAATTGGATTCAAAAGCTATGCTCAAATTAAAATGAAATCATACGTCTTCAAAATATACTCCACAGAAGATAATCTGTGATCTACTAATCTCGAGATCAAAACATAAATGTTCTTTACATAGGAAGGATACTGGCTACTTTGGCCTATAGCCACACAATCTAACTATGTGTGTATGCTAGAGATGGTACTGTAGCCAATAGAGAGTTGTAGGTGAAAGCATACAGAAAACTGGATGCATAGCATAGAATATAGTGTCTTCCTCCAGAACTGATCCTCTATCAAATGTTACCTACATAGGGATGAAAAGGGTAACTTTACACCCCTTGTGTCACATTATTGCAGGGCATTGATATGCCCTTATGCTCCTTTCTTCTTACCCCAAATACCCTTCATATGCTGTTCATATCCCAGGTAATTTCAAGATCCCTAGCTGTGCCAGTTGGAGCGCAAATTGTACTCCAATTTACTACTGTAGCTCAAATTACTGTAGGTAATGAAGCATTTCAACACATACAATGGAACTGTACACACAAACACATACACTAGGCTAGAAGGACTGTAACACTAGCCCATTGCTCCTGGCAATGCTTGTATGGATCACATTACAGCTGAGCTAGAAATAATTATCACCATGAGCAGTGAGCCGTGTAATTGATTACATTTTATCTCGAACCACTTTGGAATTTTCGAGCTATGGAGAGTTTAGCTTCATGTCACATAGCAAGATAATGTAAAGAAATATAAAAGCAGCATGTACTATACCTCTCCAGCAGTACATTCATGAATTTTTGAAATTTTCTTTTAAAACCACAACAAAAATATTCACTGGAATGATAATTTGGTACACATAAAAACAGACAAGAAATAAAATAGTTTCGAACACTTACGAAAGCATTGAGGTTGTACTTAGCTGAAAGTGACCAATCATACATTCCAAGAGCCTGTACCCACCAGTAACCAATGGATGGTGTCCCCACAAGGTCCTCCAAACGTATAAACTGATACTCCAGACAACGCTTCCATCGTAAAATGACCAGCTCTCTCTGCCTTTCTAATGTCTCGGGTGAAGCTGATTGCTGGAACAATGGATCGTTTTCGAGTGTTTTCCAAATTTGATACTGAAATGAGTATTGCACTGCATTGTTTATTATATCCACATAAAATTATCCTCAGGAACTACCAATATGTAGCAGCCATAAATGAATCAAGTACAAACAGTTAAACATTAAACTTCACCCCTAGAATTTGTCTACATTTGTAAATAAGAATTTTACTTGTCAATGGCTTGAGGGACATGTCACTTGGCACATTCAGTTTTTAGTCTGTTTCTTTCAGTTTTTCATCTATGTCAAGTTTTTAAAAGTTTTTCTCTTCTACAAGAATGATTTACTGTGTACTATATAACCAAATACAAAGACTTCTTCATGATTTGTTAAGAATTATCATATTACTGCATCTGCATTATATATTTTAGACCAAATTTCACCTCCCATTAATCAATGATACATATACTGGGTGCTGGCTCTGTGAAGCTGGGTGGCTAACACATGAAACAACAACATAAGACCCAACTTCTTTAGATGTGGTACCTCAACATAACAGATTAGGAAAAAATTGTATATACACCGATGAAGTACATTATGGTAATAAAGATTATATACATTTTCCTTCAACATTTGAGTGGTGGGGGAGGGGGGTGAAAGATGTAAAGCAGAGAAGTGTTGCTGTTGTATATATATCTGGTCAATTTATACCAACTCAAACATGCATGATGCTGGGAATTTTTTGCTTTCGCTCTTCAGGTTTGATTTGTTGATGTTTTACGGCACCGCGACAGTCAGTCAAATGTGCCAAGAGAGTGTTAACAAATTATGGTGTAAGAGTTAGGATATTGAAGGGACGGGAGGTTTGTAAGGGAGAAAAGGGGGAAAAGCGGGGAAAGCAGAAGAAAAAAACTTTTGGTAAAAAGAAATGCTCTTCAGGCATTAAGACCCACACATCAAAAAAAATATTTTATTCTATTAAGTTATTGGGGCCATACACAAGATAATTAAATTGAATGGTGACAAAACCCATATGATATTGTTTTCTTCTAGATACAGACCTGCACCAAGTCCCCTACTGTACCTACTATTAGAATAGGTAATAATCTGATTAGTTCAAATAGTGTCTTCATGCTTTTAGATTGTTTAATTGTTTGTTTGTTTGATGAGGTCTTGACAAAAAATTTGGGTGTCTTGTTTTTCTTGATTCTGGAAAAACTAAAAACTGAGGTATGTTGTAGAAATCATTTTATCTGGAGGATTTTTTTCTCAGCAATATGTAAGTCAACAAATTATCAGAGGGGTTGGGGGAACATATGTAACATTGAACGTTGTCGATACGAGAAAGGTTGTTGATGGTGGATTTGAGATTGTCTCAATAATTTCTAACATACAAAGCAGCTGAGTGTCTTGTGCATGCTTTGGGTATCCAGAAGAAAAGATTGTTTTCCGGAGGAGGAGGTGGCAGGTGAGGTTATCCCATTTAAGATTAGTAATTAAGAACAGCCTTAGACTCACTTACTGTAGTTGAGAATGGCCTTAGCCTCGGCTGAAAAAATGTCAAACTGAGGGTGATGTCTTGAATGGCGCAGCAGCTGTCTTGTTGCCTTCCTTGGAGCCATCAGTATAGATAGAAATTTGAGAGTTGGTCTTTGATTTGGTTGTGAGATTGATGAAGAGATTAGAAGTTTTGTTACTGAGAGGTCTAGGTGGACAGAAGGAAGGGGGTGGCCTAAGGCGGAAAAGTGGGCCAGGAATTGCCGAGAGTGGCGGGTTGATGCCAAGTTGAAAGAGGTCTGATTTAATGCGTAACTGAAGGGGGCGAAGGGTTTTAGCATCACCATCTTACTACTGTTCTTGAAGGCTAATTGGGGATTTGAGGGCAATGCGACACAGTAAAACTTCCCTAATGGTGAGTTTTCCCAAGTAGTGTTGAGAGCAGTCGGAGGAGGTTGAGGGAGCTATTGCATTTTAGTTTCAGGTTGGTGAAGGTGAGCTTGGGGTCTAGAGTTAGACCAAGGAACTTTGTGTTTTCAACTTTAGGGATGCGATTGGCCCATTGAGCACAAAAGGTTGTTTTGCAGACTGTCTTCTCTTTAAAGTTATTGTTGCTCCAGACTTATTTTCAACAATAGGAAAGCTAGGGGAGGAGTAGAAGATGGTGAAGTCCGAGAGGGTACGTTTTGCCAACATCAATCCTATCTACTGTAACTTGGAACTGCCTGGGTGAGAGGAAGTTTTGAATAAATGTAATGCCGTATTTCCAAGTAGTGTCGAAAGCTTTTCGAGGTCAAAAAATATGGCAATGAGGTCACTGATGAGCGTAATTAAAATAAAAACAATTTTACAGAGACATACATATTAAGGACGGATTTGTTCTCCAGATAGGGGAAAGGAGTGTGATGGGACCAAATGTGGTTGAAGATGGTGAGTAGGGTAGTGGTGGCTTTGATGGGGAGGTGTTTCAGAAACTGATAGGGGATGTTATCTGGGCCCTTGGAGGTTGATGGCAGGGGGTGTTGTAGCTTTTGGGAGTTGTCAATTCTCCAGGCTTCAAGCTTTTTGATGAAAGCATTGGAGTAGTTGGTTGATTACATCAGGGCTCTTTTCCTGTTCTTGTGGCGGTTTTGCAGTCATCTGAGAACCAGGGGTTGGGGGGGATGATTTGGGGGTTTGGAGGTTTTGGGAATTGAGCAGGTGGTATGTTGATAAGGATATTACTGAAGTTAGACATGGGATCCTCATCCCCTAGAAGAATCTTGATCACTACCACAGAGGTCAGCAGTGACTCCAACCAAAGTCAGGAGGAGGTTAGGGGAACAGATAGACAGGTCAATACAGGTGAGAGAGCCTGTGGCAGGCGGGAGTTAGTGTTCAGTAGGACAGGCTGTGCTGACGGAGACATCACCAAGAAGGATGAAGGGGTGGGAAGCCTGGTTGGTTGAATGTTGGTGTTGGGAGGGAGATTTCAGTTTATTATGCTGATAGCAAGCAAAGTTGTTCTTTCTTATTCAAGATTTCTTCAGAATTCTGTTCCCAAATGCCACGTGGGGTTATCTGGAGGAAGAAGTCTGCCACTGATCTTTAAATTCAGTGGGTTTGGGAGGTGGGTTGTTTGTTGATTGGTTGTTTGTTGATAGGTTGTTTGTTGATTGGTTGTTTTTGGTTGGTTGTTTGCTGGTTGATTTGTTGGTTTGTTGGTTGTTTGTTTGCTGGTTTTAGCTTGATGTATGAAGGTATTAGTGGAGTTGGTGTAGGGCGGTAGGGGCTTTAGAGTAGGAAGGGGGTTGAGGAGAGAAGTGGTGGTGGAGGTGGTGTGGGTATTGGGTGTGATTGGGTTGTTGGAAATGGTGATGGGCTTAGGACTAGGTAAGAAGAGCCAGGTGAGGTCGGTTTGGGCATGGGGAGTTAGTTTGTTGTGTTAGTTGTGTTTGGGGCAGAATTAGAGTTAGAGGAGACTACGCTTGAGTAGGAAGGCTTGGAGTTAAGGGAAGCGAGGAATTGTTTCTGGCCTCAGGGTAGGTTATGTTGGGGTTAAGGGTTTAAGTTTAGTTATTTGTTTTTCCTGAAGCCAGGTGGGACAGTCTTTCGAGAAGGAGGGATGGTTTGCTGGGTGTTTACCGTCACAATTTGTGCAGAGTGGGGGTTGGTGCAGGAGGTGTTGTCATAGTCCGCTCAGAGTTACCACAGCGCTTTGGCTGTGGCAGGAGTTTTTCCCGTGGCCATACCTCTGACAATTGTAGCAACGTAAAGGGTTAGAATATAAGGGGCACCTGGATTCTCAGGTAGCCGGCAATGATGTGGGAGGAGAGTTGAGTTGCAAAGTGAGAAATATGGTGTTGGTGGGAGCTGCCCGTCTTCTTAGAACAGACGACGGGCTTGTTACATGTTGGTTAGCTAGTTCTTCTTGGAGGTCGCCATCGGTCATGTACGCAAGATCGCGGGTGCGTATGACGCCTTTGCTGGAGTTTAGGGAACGATGGGGGGTGACTGTGATGTCGATATCAGAGTTGGATAGGGTTTTGATTATTGCAACTCACTTCTGTATGGTGCTCCTAAATGTCAAACTAAACGACTTCAAAATATTCAGAACACTGCAGCTTGTATTGCAACGCTTCACAGAAAGCATCACCATCTTACTACTGTTCTTAAAAGATTTGCACTGGCTTCCAGTTTTGCATAGAATTCAATTCCAAGTTTTAATATTTACTTTAAAGCATACCATGACATCGGTCCTATCTACTGTACATGTACCTCAATGAAAAAATAAAAAACAAATACATATTCCTAATTTGCGGTCATAATTTGCAGTCATGCAATCAAATTTGATTACATCAGTCTTGCTACAATCTTGCTAAGTATGGCGCCATTTCATTTTATTATGCTGCTTCTTTCTTATTCAACCATCTGCCAAATCACATAAAGTCTGCCACTACTTTAAATTCTTCTAAATCTCAGCTTAAGACCTAGTATGAAAAAATGGGTAAAAAAGGGTCAGGGTAAAATGATCTTTTTACCCTGGCTTTTACACCATGATAGTTTTTTTAATCTTTTATATTAAGAGGTTAAAATTAATCCTAAGTCGTTTCATTTGTATGTTCGCTTAAAAAAAAAAACAAGGAGGTTGTTGGTCCCCTTCAAGATAATGTTGGTGTTACTATCAATAGTGGCAAGGATATGGCTGAGGTTTTGAATGACTACTTTGTGTCTGTTTTTACTTAAAGAGTCTCCTGCTGATGATGTTGTGGATTATCTTAGTGTGCACTCTCCAGTATCCATTAAGAATGTTGATTTTTCAGTTGATGTTGTGTCTAAAAAGTTGGAAGGGTTTGAAGTAAAATAAAGCACCCAGTGCAGATGGTATACATCCTGCTATCTTATGTGAGTGTTCTGATGTTCTTTCTGTTCCCCTGAGTATTATCTTTTCAAAGTGCTTTAATGTTGGTGTTGTTCCTAGTGATTGGAAAATGGCTAATTTCACTCCTATTTTAAAAAAAGGGTGACCACAGTTTGCCTTGTAACTATAGGCCAGTGAGTCTTACTAGTGTTGTGTGCAAGGTCATGGAGTCCATTGTTAAGGATGTTGTACTAGATCATTTACTGGTCAATGATTTGTTGAATTTGTCCCAGCATGGCTTCTTACCTAAGGTCTTGTGTTTCTAATTTATTAAAGTTTCTTGATGTTATTAAACAAGTTGATTCTGGTCATAATGTGGATGTTATCTATTTAGATTTCTAAAAAGCATTTGATAAGGTTCCATTAAGCTGGCTCATGATGAAAACAAGGGTACTTGATATGGAGGAAAAGTGTGCCAGTTGGATATATTCTTGGTTAATCGACAGGTCACAAAGACTTGTTAAATGGTGAAGTATCTCCATGGAAGAAGGTTACAAGTGTTGATCCTCAGGGATCTGTATTGGGTCCACTTCCTTTCTCAATCTTCATTAATGATATTGATGTTTCCCTTGGCTCCAGGATTTGTAAATTTGCTGATGACACTAAGCTGTACAGGAGTGTTGATGATGCTGGGGATTCTTCACTTTTGCAAACTGATCTGAGATAAGTTAGTTTCTTGGTCCCAAACATGGCAGATGTCATTCAATGTTGATAAATGCAAAGTTATTCATTTTGGTCAGAACAATTTGGCTACTGATTACTGCATGAATGGTTCAAATCTTAGTTGTGTTAATCTAGAAAGGGATCTAGGTGTTGTCATTACTAGCAATCTGAAGCCTTCTAAACAGTGTGCTTTAGCACCTGCAAGGGCAAATAGGATGCTTGGGTTGATTAAAAGAAATTTTTGTTATCTTGGTAGAGAGGTTGTTCCTAATTTGTATAAGCAGTTAGTCAGGCCTCACCTTGAGCAGGCTATTTAGGATTTGAGTCCTTTTCATGAGAAGGATAAGTTCATTTTAGAGCAGGTTTAGCGAAGAGCTACTAGACTTATTCCCGAAGTAAGGATTCTCTCTTATGAATCTAGATTGTGAATTCTTGGTTTGACCATGCTTGAGTTGAGAAGAGTACGTGGCGATATGATTCAGGTTTTTAAGTTTCTATCTGGTAGTGATGCTTTGACTTCCTGTTATTTCTTGCATGTTTCAGCTAATCCTCATGTGACACATGGTAATAGTTTGAAGTTGACCAAAGATTTCTCATGGATAGATATTCAGCGTTTTAGCTTTTCGCAAAGAGTTGTTAATGAGTGGAATGGTTTGCCTGAGTGGGTAGTTAGCTCCAATTCTGTTCACAATTTCCAGGTCAACATTGATAAGTTTTTACTAACTCTGGGCGTCTGTTTTTTTGTCGTAGTGGTGGTGTTAGTTTGGGCTTTTTTATAGGGTGACTAACCCTTCTTAGCCTGTCATCTTGTTAGGTTATGTTATATTATCTTGTATCTTGCTTTTGCTTGTTTTATTTTAAATCCTTGCCTTTTGCCCTTTAATCATTTTATAATACAATACAATACAATTTATTACAGTGCTCTAAGCCATCTGGCCTTTGTCACAAACATAAACGATGAATTAAATGGTACATGATTCAGGTTCTTACAACAAACAATAATCAAAGATCTTTTAAAGTTGTTTGGTATATATTGCATCGTGAAGCCCATTGGTACTTGTTGTGATATTTGGCTCTATATATTTACTCCACTTATTGCGTAGCGGAAATATTTACAAGAGTTATACTTACCTTCCATGCTATAAATATGCAATCTAGTCACGTGACCGGATTCTAACGCACTTCTAACCGACCTTAAAAACGTAGTTACCAGTCCAGCCCAGCCCTGACCTCCATATAACCCCTACTAACCCTCACTTAACATCCCACAGAGGCATGAACGAGAGAGGAGGTGGGCCGGGATGCATGGAAGGTAAGTATAACTCTCGTAAATATCCTCGCGCTTAACGGGGTAAATTTACTTCAAGTTATACCTTACCTTCCAGGCTATAAATATGCAATCAGATTGCAACCAAGAATCCGAAGGAAGGGAGTTCAGGTCGAAGCTCAATTTTCTAAAGGCTAGTACTAGATTTATCCTACTTTAAGGACTAGATTTCTTATCCTCTTAAGGACGAACGCCCTCTGAGTGGGAAGTACTAAACATAGTAAATCTTTTCTAAATACAGTCAAACCGAACAAGGCACTATTCGTTAATAGTAACTGAGGCAAACGTCGCATAAACCCAAGCTAGAAACTTGGAAAACATGCCAACCGGAAGAGCGTCTGGACACGACATGAATATCATAGTAGTGTCTACAACAACACCACAGAACTCATCAAATTCGTCCACGAGATGAACTGGCTAGTAAAATACAATTGGGAATGAAACGTGTACTAGCTAAAATGAATGGAAGAATTCCCGGACCGGGGAAAAAGTCGTTAGCGCGTAACTGCATAAGGGCAAAAGTTAGCTGGTAACACAAACTTTGTGAAGTCAGGCAAAAACAAGGGAGAAAAAAATGCGGTATGTGTTTTCCCGAACAGCTGCACCAGAAATCCCATAAAAGGGAACATGACTCGAACCCAAGTGCATACCCCGGCCGTTCCAAGAACAGTGCAGACTACTCTAAGAGATTGCTTCTGGACGATATATCGGAGGAAAATGTCTCGCAACACAGTATGATGAGATCTCCGTGTATCTTCCCAGTGGTCGCGAATCAATAACCATCGACCAAACTGCAAAACTTAGGTGGATGACTGCAAGCTATCCTAGAGCCCATGACTGAACTGAGTCTGAGAGAGGGCCCCTCCCTCCCAAACGGGGAGGGGAGGTGAACAACTCCTCAGATAAACCTTGCTACGCTAAGGATAGGAGGACAAAGGTCACACAACGGCCCGTTCACCAGAGCCGAGTACGATTAGGCTCTGATATCGTAAGGGCCAGTACGGGACCACACAACGGAGCCGTAAGGGCCTGTAGAGTGTAGCTATGGAACTGTATATGGGCCTGTAAAGTTGCCTCCTGGACTTGTGAACTCATGTCTTGGAGCCGTAAGGACTGGTACGGAGCCGTTCAGAGGGCTCGTAAAGCTGTGGTACTCCCAGGGTTACCGTACGCTGTACATAAAACCATGCCAATCGCTTTATAGTTTGAGCGGAACGTCACGTTCAACACAAAAATTATAGCCAGGGTAGTTCAGACGGCTGTGGAATTACGTAACATGGAGAAAATAGCTCTTCTGATGCTATGCCTCTCGTAGAGATGGTTTTATCACCCGACCACCAAGCTTCGTAACCTAAGGAAGCGCTTACACGCAATGCATCACGGGGCATTCGGGGACCCGTCCGCCGTGTTCATGATGCTGGTAAAAATGTTGGCGGAACAGTGACGTTCAACGCGGAAATCTGACTAAGGTAGCTCACACAGACGTGGAACTGCGTAGACGATGGCTATGGTAACAAGAAGAAAATAGCTCTCGTGATGCTATACTCCTTGTGAAGATTGTTACTTATCACCTGACCATGTAGCTTCGTAGCTGAAGGGTCTATTTTCGAGTTTGTGTGTACGTTGTACGTTACCCTGCAGGAGCCGTATGGAACCAAAAGCCGTTGGTTACGAAACTGTATGGACCCATACAGAGCCATCCCATGACCCGTAGGGCCGTGTCACTGACCCGTACGGGGCTGTGAAAACAAGCTGTGGGGCCGTACGGAACTGATCACCGGAGCCGTATGGGACCAATCACCGGAGCCGTACGGACCCATATGGACCCATGAAAGTAATCCAATGGCTCTACAACGAGTCGTAAAAAATGTTTGTAACTTACTTATAACCTCTTAAGGCATCGCCTCTTGTGGGCATACTGGTCCCTTCATGGAACCGTGATCCACAGCGGTGTACACAGGGTTTTTCTTTTGGATATCACCAGAGCGTAACTCAAAGAAGTGTTTACACGTGACGCATCGCGGGACAGCTTCAGTGCGTAAAGCACCGACACTCGGGGACCTGTCCTCCCGTGTCCATGATACTGATAAAAATATTGCGGAACGGTAACGTTCAATGCAGAAAATCTTACTGAGGCAGTTCACACGGCTGCGGAATTGCGTAGCTAATGGCTACAGAAACAAGAAGAAAATAGCTCTTGTGATGCTATACTTCTTGTGAAGATTGTCACTTTTCATCTGACCATGTAGCTTCGTAGCTAGCAGGGCTATTTCCGGGTTTATCGTACGGTGTACGTTATCCCGTTACAAAACTCTGGAGCCATACGGACCCGTTCACTGTTTATATTGCGGAATTGTAATGTTCATCGCGGAAAATCTTACCGGAGCTGTACCGTTTAAAAAGCGTTTACGTGGACACATCGCAAGACACCTTGGGTGCGTGACACACCAAAACTTGGGGACATGTCCTCCGTGTCCATGATACTGGTGAAAATATTGCTGAACTGTAACGTTCAATGGACAATCTTATTAATGCTGTTCACAGGGCCTTGGAACTGCGTAGCTAATGCCTACAGGACCAAGAAGAAAATAGCTCTCGTGATGCTATACTTCTTGCAAAGATTGTCACTTATCACCTGACCATGTAGCTTTGCAGCTAGCGGGTCTATTTCCGGGTTTATTGTACGGTGTACATTATCCCGTTACAAAACTCTGAAGCCGTACGGACTCGTTCACCAGAGCCGTATGAAGCCTCCCACAACTCAGTAATCTTATCGAGAAGGGGGCGGTTCTTTATAGTGATTTATTCTAAGTGACGTCTAGGACGCCACTTAGCTTATCAATATAGACTCAGGTAACTTACATCTGATAGACCGCACCCGTGGCCCTCCAGACTCAGTAATCTATCAAGTCAGAGGCCTCCAGGGGGTTAATCAGCAAAAAGTTAACATAGTACACTACAAACACAGGCCTCCACGACTCAGTAATCTAATGAGAAGGTGGCCCTCGCGTAAGTAGAAACTCTGAGACTATTTGATTTATGTCGCCTCTTGGCGTTTATATGAGAAGTAAAAATATATATATATACATATATATATATGAATCATACACTTACACCAAGACGCCCCTACGGGGATGTACCTATGACCCTTCGTCAAACATAGAAAGGCAAACCACAGCAATTAAGTACAAAAAAAAGTTTATCAGAAAAATTTGTATCTGAAATTTTTTTAAACCCAAGAAAATGCACTGAACGTAAATTCTTTAATAGCATAGGGGTAGGTGGAAAACACGAATCACTGAGTAACTTAACGTCTCTGGAGACAAAAAGAAAAGATTAGATCTCCTGTAAAGAGGACGTCAAAGAGACCCCTCAAGGTCTCTCCAATGCCCCAAAATTCAAGCTTGAATATTAAAAACTTTGTCTTAATTATATGCGAGAAAAATGAATACATGATAGACACTGGTAACGTTAAATAAAATAAAGGCTCTCTTGTAACAACTGTAGCTCCTTGAAGCTGTAAGAAGCAGACTCCTCGAGCACCCTGTGGTGACGTGGACCCAATACGCATGCGCCAAAATCGATTGAAGTAATTGGCCTAATGCATACGAGAACCTGTTCTGAAGATATCCTAACGTGTTATTACAATGCATAGTATAACGCTAGGCTCTCCTCATGGAAGGGCGGGGCTGAGGGTGAAAAACACTTAAACCCAGGGCAAGAGGTCCACTAGACAGGCACACTTGGTGCTCTAGGGACTAAAAACACCTGCCGCGAAAGTGGGACTCTCTCGAACTAGCCACCCGCTTTGTAGGGATGAAAACAAAAACACTCTATCCTAAGTGTAGGTTTAAGTCCTGTGAGTTGGACCGAAGAAATCCTGGACCTATGGCTACCTCGTCTTACCTCAGAAGACTTGAAAAGGTGAACCGATTAAGGCTAAACAGCGTAAAAACCTGCCTGGTAGAAGCTGCAAAGGAGAAAATTATTAGAAAAAGGTAAAATTTATCAAAGAAAATTTGACCAGTTCCAGCGATGTTGTGAAAACAACACACTGAAAAAGAGTGAGGGTTAGTAGAGGTTATATGGAGGTCAGGACTGGGCTGGAAAGTCCTGTGCCTAATCTTTGATTCTCATTTTCAACACTGTCCATTTTAGGAAACCAGAAAGGGTAATGCATCATTTTATCCCATCTACTGTACCAGATGGGCCTTTCAATTTAGAAGGGGCTCTAGTATGGATGGACTAGCGCCCTGTCCAGGTGCTCTCATCCACTTATACCTAGGAAACCTAAGATATGCACTGGCCTGATGGGCCTTCATGGATCTACATGTAGTATGGATGGACTGGCGTCCTGTCCAGGGGGAGTCATGTGCTCTCATCCGCTTACGCCAAGGAAACTAGGGATAAGTATCGGCCTGATGGGCCTTCATGGCTCTAGTACGGATGGACTGGCATCCTGTCCAGGGGGAGACATGTGCTCTCATCTGCTTACACCAAGGAAACCAGGGATAAGCACTGACCTGAAGGGCCCCCATGGCTCTAGTAGGAATCTAATTTTCTTAAATTATTTTTAATCAGGGAAAATCACAACTTCATGCATGAGCTGTTTACAGAAATTAAAGCAATAATTTAAAACTATATTCAATATCACCCATAATTGAAATGCATGACGTGCAGAACAGCTTGTCACTTACAAGGTGTTTACTGTATTTCCCAAATAAAGACCTACCAAAGGTTGGTTATTTGGATAATGCACCAGTTAACAAGTATGACAACAAACAATAATTAAGCAACAAAGTCACTTGACCATAGGACTTCTCAAAAGTTATTTTAAGTAACAAATCTGATCTATTCTACAGTAAGTGATAATGAAGTTGCACATTGACCTAGCAAACAACAACGAGTATCAATTATAGAAATACTGTGCTATTTTTCTCACAATCAAGTGTATTGTAGAATATTTATATTTTCATGTTCCACACAGAGATTATTGAACGACAAATGTTCTCTACTTCAATAACTATTCAAACAACTGCAATCCCTGTTTACCTGACAGGTTAATTTTGCTAATCATGAGAACTAAGAACTTACTATTCAAACTACCACCTTGTATCTTATATAATAACAATAGACAGGATTTGGGGGAAGGGTGCTCCCACCTGTTTCCATATTTAAGTCTTGAGAATGGTGACAATGTTTTAGATTTTTGGGTGATTTTATGATTTTGCCACCTCCCCCCCCCCTCCCCCCTTTCATTGGGCAAATCCCACTTATGTTAACCCTTTCAAGGAGAGCCAAGAGAGTCATGGAGAAAAAGATTCATAAAATGTTAAAAGTGTCAGTGTAATAGTGTATCACCTTGAATCTGATGCCATCCTCTCCTTCCAAAGCCACCTTCATGTCCTTCCAGTTAAAAGAAGCTTTTTTTCTGTAGCGGTCAAGAGGGCCTGCGGCCATATCTGGCAAGATGGCTGAGATGGGCACTGTTGTGTCTTCCATGGCTGCAGCAAATATAGTCTTGGACACTTACTGTAGAGAAAATGTATAAAAGAAATTTTGACTTTCACAATAGGTTTTCGATATCAGTAGAGGAATACAATCTATAATATCTCATAACATAAAACTAGAACAGTAAATACCATGGCATGGTTCGCATGCCTATGCAAGTTGATACCCATATCATATGACCTGCCCAATTATAAAAATGGCATCCCGGCCACAATAAGTCCCACATGGCATCCCATGTCCCACATGGCATCCCACCCCATGTCCTACATGACATCCCATCTCACCATATGTTTCACATAATATCCTCCCCATGTCCCAATGACATTCCACTTATGTCTCACATGGTTTCACACCCCATGTCCCCATAACCTTCTACCCTATGTCCCACATGGCCTCCTACCCTTTGTCACACATGGCATCCCAACCTATGTCACACTGTGTTATTCGTGTCATCCCACCCCATGTCCCACATGACATCCCATCCCATTTCCTATGTGGCATCCCACCCTAGTGACCCCATGTCCCACATGACATCCCATGTTCCACATGGCATTCCACTTTATGTCCCACATGGCATTCCACATATATCTCACACGGCATCCCACCCTTGTCCCACATGGCATTCCACCATATCTCCCACAAGGCATTCAACCATACAGCATGTCCCACATGGCATTCCACCATGTCCTACATGGCATTCCACCATATGCCCCACATGGCATCCCACCCTATATCCCACATAGCATCCCATCCTATGTCCCACATGGACCCCATCCTACATGTATTTTCCACATAAATCTAACCATATGTACCACATGACATCTCTCCCTATGTCGCACATGGCATCCCTCCCTATGTCCCACATGGCATCTCTCCCTATGTTCCCCATGGCATCCCACCGTATGTCCCGCATTAGTGGCTTCTCACCTGATGTCCTACACAGCAACCCACCTTATGTCCCACATTGGATCCCACTATATGTTCCACATGGTATCCCTCCCAATATCCCAATGACATCCTACTTAATGTCCCACGTGGCATCACATCCCATGTCCCATGGCCTCCTACCCTACTACCCTATGTCATACATGGCATCCCAACCTATGTCACACTCTGTGTTACTCGTAGCATCTCACTTCATGTCCCACATGGCATCCCACCCCATGTCCCACATGATCATGATATTCCAGGTCCCATATGACATCACATCCCATAGCATTCCACCATATATCCTACATGGCATTCCACCCTGTTCCACATGGCATCCCACACCAAGTCTCACATGGCATCCCACCCCATGTCCCACATGACATCCCACCCCATGTCCCACATGACATCCCACCCCATGTCCCACATGATATCCCATGAGCTTCATAAGAAGTCTCATCCAAGCTATCACAGTCCCTGATTGAGCATACTATGTATGAAAGTGTCAGTTCATATACTAACTTATATGCAAATGAGTTGTTGAATAAGAAAAACAGGCAGAGTCAAACAATTATGCCTGATATAGCCCTTGGTGTATACCATATGGTATATATTATATCATATGTCCCGCATGTCCCCATCCATGTACCACATGGCATCCCTCTCTATGTCCATATGCAGTCACATCCTGTCACACTCCCTGACTGTGCATACTAAATAAAAAGTCTGTTCCATTCATATACTGGCAGAACTTTATGCAAATGAACACAATAATGAAGGGGAGTTTAATAATCATGCCTGATACAACTGTTGGTGCCAAAATATTTTGAGGAAGTTTAATGATTTTAAATCACCAGTGCTATGAGAGAGATGCTTGAGGATCTCTGAAGATTAATGGAAAATTATATTATTTTACAGTTATTTCTAAGGAAATATCAAATGTTTTGTAGACTTTTCAAGAAAACTAGTCTGCAATCTGTCTTAAGTGTCTCTAAAAAACTATAACATTTTGTAAGGAAATTCTAACCTTCCATAAGAATACCTGAAGAAACTTAACTTTTTCTAAGAAACTCTGAAGAAACTTTAACATTTTCTTAGGAATTCTCAAAAAACTTTAAGATTTCTGAAAAAATCTCGGGAAAAATTGTGGCCGGCCGGATGGCCAGTCGGACAAAATCGCCATTACATAGGTTCGCGTTATGCTTCGCATGCTCACCAAAAATATAAGAAACATAATATTTTGGATTACTTTTATGCAAAATATGGAAGCAAAACATATCAAAAGAAACGTTCAGTTGGTTCATTGAGCCATGGAGTTACAGATAACTCCATGATTGAGCCAAGATTCACATTCCATTGTGAAAACGAGGTGTTCATTCACTTCCCGTCCTGGCTCAGTCAGTCAAAGTTCACGTGCGCCAATTTGTTGGCAGCCGGAGAACTTGACTGGAGGCGCTGTGATCTTAATGGAATGGTGTGGTATAAAAGCCTATACACAAACAAACAAACAAACATGGTTTTTTTTCATGCTATAAATGGTTACCAATTACTTTTGATGGCAGAAATCAATCAAGAATGATTTGAGCCTCTTAGAGGTCTGAACATTGATTGCTTGGATTTCCTTTCAGGGCATGAATTTATTGTTGAATATAAAATACCTTTTAAAAGTATCTTCAATAAAAAAGTATCAACAAAAACAATTGCCAAATTATTTACAGTATATTAACAATGTACAATGCACACGAAAA
Organism: Chiridota heheva; assembly: GCA_020152595.1. Taxonomy (NCBI): domain Eukaryota; kingdom Metazoa; phylum Echinodermata; class Holothuroidea; order Apodida; family Chiridotidae; genus Chiridota; species Chiridota heheva. The sequence goes on from JAIGNY010000395.1 coordinate 890,904, forward strand.
AAAAGCCAGAGCTGCAATGTCATTCATGGACAGTAGTTCTTGCACTAAACGTTCAGGAAAGTGCTGTTAATGATTAGTGATTAAGTGTATGAGCTTGAAATATGTGCAGCTCTAAATTCAATTAATTGGTGGGGCTCTTCAAAACTAAACTGGGGTACGGTCTATAAATAAACTATTTTGTAACAACAGCTGTCAGAGGAGAAAGTAACACTTCAGCAATGCTACTGTAAGTAACGCTAAAATGGCAACATTTCTTGCTGATATTTTATTTCTACTCCTGTTTGAAGGTCATCTAATCCCAGGATCTTTATTTTCAACCAGTTTTATCAACCTAATACAGGTACATGTAATTTTAAGACAGGATATTTGCATCTTGGTGAGATTTTTGGCCTATTTGTTTCTAAAAATGCATGGTCTTTTTGTACAGGAGCTGTACCAGTTCCACAAAAACTTCATTAAACAATTAAAAGATTGTTCTTTTTTACTAATTTGTGGGTGAAGATTGGTTGCGACTAATCGCTAAGGGCTCACAACTTTCGGCGATTAAATTGAAAAATGCTTAAGTTCACATTTAGTCACTTGAACCCTTACTATACCAGATGCCAAATTATCAACAAAACCATAAAGGGTTGAATTTAGTATTATCTAAAAATACTCCTTTTAACTCTTTCAAAATATTGTATTCTTTGTGTTGGTTTATATTTTTTGTTTTGCATAAATTGAAGGGAAATATGCAGAATTGTCATTTTTTGTAAAAACAAATCACCAAAACTATTTTTTTTTCAAAAATATCAAACACTTACAAAAAGAACTTTTATTTCATTTTTGGTTAAATTTATTTAGACAGTCAAATTAATCAATTCTAATACATTTTTGCTCATAATTCTTCAATTTTGGGTAAAATATGTAAACTTTTGTAATTATTGGTGCAAGTCAACGACACATCGGAATAGAAACTTTTTGCACCTCCATTTCAGCTAATAGGATAAACTCTCTGTTGATACAATGGAATAACTGAATAGCCCACCCCTCCTCCTATTCTACACTACAAACTAAGAGTCGAACATGAAATCTGCATTTTTTGAAACAATATATCTGTGCATAAACACGGTAGGTACGGAGTAGGTAGCTCAGTTGGTTGAGCACACAAGTGAGATGCTGGAGGATACCAGGTTCAAGACCCGGTCAAGTCTAACCCGTTTTTCCACAGCTAGCTTAAATAAATTTGGTGTCGGAAAAAATTACAATCAAACAAAATTTGGAATGGTCACAATATGCTTATTATCATGATATCACTAAGGGATTTTGAATAATTTGCATCAAACTTTACAAGTTTGCCCAGTGAATTTTCCCAATGCGAGGTGGGTAATTATTCTCACAACTGAGTGATTTTTGACTATGTGATGTAAAATTTCCTTCTACACATCTTTTTAATGATATTTAATCCAAAACCTGCCAAACAGTCAGGAGCATGGCAAATACAGACATATCCTAGGCCAGTGTTTTTACAGTAAATGCACTACTGCTATTAGTGTATATACAGTATATCACCTGACAAGACTACCCACATTGATATGCAAATAATGGATTACACATACCCACGTGGTGTCATGATTATGAGTGTTGCAAGCTTAGCTAGCCTAACATATATGCACTTACCTTACACTCAGTGAAAAGGATAGGCTAAATATATGACCATGATGAACTCAGGATTTTAAGTGAATTTTATGATCCATGAGCTGGATGAATCAGTATGTAAATTGAAGAATATGAGAGTGACATCTCCGAAAATAGATCATGGAATTATGCCAAGACTCAAAAATAAATTAAAAATTCAGAAACATGCATGTTATGAAGAGAAAAAAACGGTCTAGGCCTAGTGCTAAATGACGCAGTTTGAACTCCAAATTAAAATGAAATCCCTCTTACATGTACATGTAGGTTGAAGTTATAGGCTCTAATGTTACCATTAAACTTCCCCAAAATTAAACCTTTTGAGAGTGACCATTTAAGTATGATACTGTACTGTACGTCCACTCCTGTGAATACTACAGGCCCACACTAGACTCCTCGGAAACGATGAAAAACAAACAAAAAATTGGGGAAATGCACCATTGGATCTGCTTTTAAACCACCTGAACGTTTTTGCAACAAACAATTTTTGATATCAAAATGTGGGGCATCTTATAATCTTTCAAAATAACCCTCACTTAAATTTCACAACCTGCCAAAAGAGTCAGGAGCATGGCAAGTTTTAACCTATTTTAACTATTTTTTTAATTAATGTACTCTCTTTGATGGCCAAATTACCCCAAAAAGAACCCAAAAATATATTTCAAGTTGTTATTTTTCCAAGATTAACACAACAACCCAGGGCTTCTTCAAAAACAACCCTGCTCAAAATGGATTTGCTTTTACGGACCACAGATGTTGAGGCACCTGTTCCAAAACAAAATCACAACTAGTCAATAATGATCAGGTGGGTGGGCTTGTCTCGAAGAGAATGATGTCAAAATGTCTCATTAACTCAAGTTTGGGGATTGACTACAATTAGTTGTCTTCCTCTTTGCTCAGGCTGCCATGCAAGGCCTTTCAATTAACCATCAGCCTTTAGAATACAGAGGTATTGCACCAAAAATCACCCCACAAAGCTTACACCCTCCTCATATCAACATCAATGGACATACCTTAATACGGTGGAGCACTTCACCTACCTAGAAAGCATAATCACCAACGAAGCAACCGTTGCCAAAGATGTTGACAACTGCATCGCCAAAGCTAGCGCACCTTTGGACGTCTGCAAAAGCATGTCAGGCAGAAACACTTATTGCGCCTGTCAACCAAGTTACTAGTCCACAGGGCTGTAGTCATCACTACACTTTCCTATGGGTCAGAAGCTTGGGTACTGTATAGAAAGCAAATAAGACTGTTGGAACGCCTTCATCAGGGATGCCTCCCGGCCATCTTGTGAATTTGCTGGCAGGACTACATAACCAAAGATGAAGTTCTTGAGAAGGCCATATTGCCAAGCATTAAATCCATGCTGATGTCCAGACAGCTCAGATGGTCAGTCACATCTCACCCATGGAGGACATCTTGGGAATTTGCTGGCAGGACTACATAACCAGCAATGAAGTTCTTGAGAGGGCCAACATTCCAAGCATTCAATCCATGCTGCTGTCCTGACAGCTCAGATGGCCAGGTCAGTCACGTCTCACACATGGATGACTCTAGGATGCCAAAAGCAGTCTTTTGTGATGAGCTACATGTACGATATGGCAAGCGAGGCAGAGGGGCCCCCTGCAAGGGATTTAAGGATCAGCTAGAGTGCCAACTTAGTCAGGCTGGCATCAATCACAAAGCGTGAAAGCAACTTGAAGCAAACAGACAGGCATGGAGAAAGAAGTTCGGTACCGCAACAAGCAGCTTCAAGGTTAACAGATACAAAGCTGCCAAAGAGAAATGTAACAGAAGAAAGGAGCCCATTTCAAAGGCTCCCACACTGCAGACCAATCATGCACTGGATAGGCAAAAAAACAAAAAACAGCCAACAACATAAGCGCAAAGGCAACAGGCAGGCCCCTGATAACTACAGAGGTACTGTATTTCCCTATCACTGGTAAGATTCTAGCTCGTGTTCTTGTCAATCGCCTACTTCATCATCTGGAACAGGATTTGCTTTCAGAAAGTCGGTGCGGTTTCCATGCAGGCAGAGGGATAGCTGATATGATCTTGCTGCCCGTAAGCTCCAGGAATGGTTCCAGGAACAACATAAGTACCTGTTCACAACATTTATTGACCTGACTAAGGCATTTGACATTGATTGCAAAGAGGGACTTTGTGGAAGATTATGGCATTAAAAAAGTAAGGGGGTCTTAGATCCTTCCCAAGACAAAGTGTTTAAATTTAGCCCACTTCTGAGAGCAATTTTGGTTTTATTTTAAGCAAAAAATATACTTATTTTTTTAATTAAAATAAAGTGGGGGTCCAGACCCTCATGTGGCAGAGGGGAGGTCCACCCCCCCCCCCCCACCAACCTCATGTATGCTTGTGAAACTTGGACTGTATATAGCAGGCATGCCAAGCAACTTTATCACTTGCACCTGAGCAGGCTCTGAAGTATAATGAAGATATAAAGTGGAAGGACAAAATTCTTGACACAGAAATTCTCACTAAGGTCTGCAGGCTCACAGCAAGCATACATTTATTGTTCTGGGTAACACATGCTGAGACTGCGCTTAAAAATCAAAATGGTGGCACCGCATATGTGCCAAACGGCGTGGGGTTGAGGCACCTGCTTAGGAGTGAAGGGGACACAAAGTCTCCTGAAGCTCTACGATATTAGCATATCCAGGGCTAAAACATGGACAAAATTTAAGTGAATTGCATGTAGCATCAGTTACAAAAATACTTTTTCCTACACATTACACCAGGGCTCCGTAAAAAAAATATTCAAAAAAACAAACAAACAAACAAACCTGCCGAATATTGGTCCTGCTAAAACCAGACCAACCGGATCGCTTACTACGGCCATGGGTCACTGGCATCACAAGCGTCTAGCTACCTTCTCCAAAAGGCTTAAGTCAGATGGGCAGGACATGTGGTTCGCATGTCAGACAATCGCATCACAAAGCAACTTTTCTTAGACTAGCTCTTTGAAGGTCATGCAGCGTTCAGTAGGCAGACAGAAAAAATGTTATAAGCATGTGCTAAACACCTTACAAAAAATCTTCTGCACTGACATACCAACTTGGGAGTTGCATGCCCATGGCCGCACCACCTGGTATAACAAGTTGAGAATTGGAGCTCACACTGCCTAGCAATGCAGATTACTTGAGAAGCACAAAAACCGTGACACTCATAAGGCATGGGCTGCTACCACATCCTTTACTTAACCTACCCATGCTTGCCCCACATGTGGAAGAGACTTAGGGGCACAAATCGGCATCTTCAGTCATCTACAAACACACCATACCCAATCACCACAGACTCGCTGTGTGAAGCCTTGGTCATCATCAATTGCGATGGACGAAGAACAACACATCAGTAACAACAAAAACAAGTAAATCAAACCATGCATATAATCATTATGTGTGTAACGTACATTTTGACGCCAAAAACAGTTTAATTGGACATCTTATTACTGAGATAAGAGCTGTTTTATTAAACAAAAATAACGGAAACTCAAACAACTTGTAAACATTAATTTTCTGTTAAATATCAAATTTAGTATATATTCTGCAAATATTTCACAAATACAAGTAATATGTATATTAATATATTAACCATAGTCCTAATTGATGATTTCCTAAGCTACCCTCAGCAAAGTAAGTGGGATAGGCTAGATTAGGTTAGGTGTAGGCGGATAGGCAGGTCTCACCTAAGAACTAGCCAAACCAGCAGAAGAAAACTATTTAAAGTATAATTATTATGACCAGGAGACTTGATATTATCAAGTAATGTACTTGCATGTTACATTATATTATATTATTTTTACTTAAGGCATGAACAACATGAATACTCACCAATCAATGATATAAAAACTTGCCAATGGTGTTTTATTTGCTGCGAACTACAGTCTGTAAAGTCAATCACAGGCCAGTTTTTTTAATTAGTTGCCAGAAAATCCAGTAATTTTGTGAAATTCTGACTACTGTATGTTTCAGAAAAGCAGCTATAACTCCTAAAATATTTATTGGAAAATTATAAAAGTATATATATTTGGAAAGTTTAGTTAACAAAGAATCACATTACTTCATTTTCATTATCTTTAAAAATTACAGTACTTGGTTTTATAAATTTAAAAAAAATAAAGGTTCTTTAATTTATTTTGGCAGCCTTTTCGAAATCCAATATGGCCACCATTTAAGCATCATGGCAATAGCATAGTTGGATTGTTAGACATTGAAAATATGGGGGTTTGCCACAAAAACCAAGTCCCTAAGTGCTCTGGAAGTAAAATTATGGACAGTTTTCAAATTTATGCAAATTTATGCAAATAACTCATAACCCCTAAAGTGAGTGTCTGGAGACATTATATCACAATAAAATACACATTATGATGATTCCAACGGTACCAAATTTTCTTTGATTGTATTTATTTCAGACAAAGGCTTAAAAAAATCATAATTAAAAACAGCCCAAGACAAATACGCCAAACATCAAAACGGAAGAATGTCATTTGCAGCTCCTGCTACCCCATTTAGCTGTTGAGAGAAGTCGCAATGGTTGAATGGCGCACGTTGTCCTTCGGAGGGGACATTAAGCCATCAGTCTCGATAATACTGTAGTACAGTCACACACTGCCTGGTTCTCTGATTACTATTCCTCGAAGTGAAAAATGTGGTGTTCATTCACTTACCATCCTGGCCCAGTCAGGCACAAGTTCCTGTGTGCCGATTTGTCTGGCTATAAGAGAACTTATCAGGTGGTTAACCCTTACTCTACCACGCTGCAATAATATCGCCGTTTTGAAACTACCTTTTTCTGAAAATAAAATTGGGACCTTACCATAATTCTATAGGGGTGCAAATAGTTTCTTTGCAAAGATCTCGGAAAGATCTTTCATAATATTGTATTCTTCTTTTCTTTTTTTTTTGGGGTCTAAACTCACTTTTTTCAGCAAATTTTGTCCAAACATTTAAAAATTTCACTTTTGGTTCAAAATGTCCCGAAAAATGCATATTTTTCAAACATTTACAAAAATTGCTGAGAAAATGAATTTAGATATTTTCTTTTTTTTATAGTCAAATCATATTGTCAAAATCTAATCACATTTTGCTCATACCTGGTCATTATTCTTAAATTATTTGTAAAATATGTAAAATATTGTGATTTTCGGTAATTTTTGACCCTATGTGTGAAAAGTAATGAAAAGTTTCAAAGACCTTTCTGTAGCAAAAACAATGTGCTTTTACATGGATTGCTGCAATGAAAGACATACCCCCTCGATCATTGCTAAAACGTTTTATAGCTACAGTACGTCACTCGAGTTATTTTTAGATTTTTTTGACATTTACGTTGAGATAACAGAAAAGTGTGTATCCCAAATCTTGTTTAAAAGTGAAACTGAGGATGATGAAATGTCAGAAGGCTATCGCCAGTGATGGAGATCTTTTAGTACCTGGACCCAACCCAGAAGAGGCCTAAATATTATCAGAAGCAGGTAAAATGATTTTTTTCCAATTTCTAAAATCGTGAGTGTATGTTTCAAACTTCATGCTTATACTAACGTTACTCGTTAGGCTTTACGTTAGGCATAGCTAATGTTAGTTCCAATCCGTTCAAAATCAAGCAAAAACAGTGTAATTTATTGCCATTATTTACTTGTAAGGATTATAAACAAGTTAATGGGTCACTAAAATCCGACATGATTAATATGAAACTTTACAGATCAATCTTTAATTTGTAGTGCAAGAGTGTCCATATACCTATTTCTCGAATTCTTGATTCAACGTTGTGAGGTTTGTGTGCAGAAGAGTAGGATTACAATTTTAGGGGGAAAGGGTCCCATGTTGTTGGAAAGAGACACATGTTGGGGCAAGATACCAATTGTGGGGGCCAAGCTGTCCCATGTATTGGAAAATTATTTTCTTTGAAGCAGTTTGGATCCTGGAAGAGGGCCATATTTTTTTTTTTTTTTTTTTGGGGGGTGGCATTTTCCCTGGTTCCCCCTCCAAATACAAATAAGCCAGAACCCCCACCCTACTCCCAACCCCTGTATTTTCTTGGAAACAGTTGGAATTGTATTTCTCTAAAGGACTTTTCTGTATTTGGACAAATTTGTTGACATTTCATATGACGTACCAACTGTCACTGAAGGATACCAAGTTTGTCAACGTCGACATGATTACTGATGCTTTAAACCATTTTGAGCACCTTTTCACTGAGAATTCCTACACACATCAACAAAAGTAAGTTTCTACAAGACTTTCAGTATATCCTGAATGAATAAAAGTATTTTCAAAGCTTCCAATGGCTAAAATTGGCTTATAAACTGAAAATTGCAAGCCTGTGCATGATAAATGAGGTAAATTAGCTCATTTGCATATCATTTGCATAACATTTTTATTTAGATATTAGTGTAAACATTTCCTTTTTATATTATATTAGTTTTATGCATCATAGAAAGGAACAAAGCATGTTTATAGGAAAGTATAGTGCCAAATTCTATCAGATAGATTATTGGCAAAATCAGAGGTCAATTTTTAGGTCCAGAAAATTAAAACTGACGTAGGAATTTTTTTCTTGCTCCAAAAAAATCAAGAGTATTATCAAATGAAAAGTCCTTCTTTCAACATTTCATCAATTCTATCAATATTTTTTTCTTATTAGCCACAAGAAAGCTGAATATCACAAAGATAGCACTTTTAGGACATTCATTAATCTGAATTATTGACCTCATTTGCATAAATTTGCATAATTCACCAGAAAGTATGCAAGCCAACGTAAAGTTCAAAGTCTTAGCTTTCATATAACACAAACTTATTACAGTAAAAAATGAAAATAAATTTGCGAAAAAGTCCCTTTCCAAAAAGTTCCCTAAAATAACACTTGTAATCTCAAATGCTCTGGTAGAGTAAGGGTTAATTAGGTCCAGCTCTTTGAGGCCCTGGCACAAGGCACAATATAATAAATTAATGTCTAATAATAACAAACAACCAAAATGACGATAAGCTTTATGGTAGGTTTTCCATACCAAATTTTGCCATATATGTATATATATATAAATATATATATATATATATATATATATATATATATATATATATATATATATATATATATATATATATATATATATATATATATATATATATATATAAATATATATATATATATATATATATATATATATATATATATATATATATATATATATATATATATATATATATATATATATATATATATATATATATATATATATATATATATAAATATACATATATATATATATATATATATATATACATATATATATATATATATATATATATATATATATATACATATATAAATATATATATATATATATATATATACAGTATACATACAGTATCTATATCTATATCTCTCTATATATATATCTATATATATATGTATATGTATGTATGATGTATGTATGTGGGCCAATATATATCTTTTCACATCTTGGATGTTATGTATTTTACCATTTACTAATATTTACAGAAATTTTAATTTTTCCTAATTATACTTCTTCTTTTTTTGTATAACTTTTATGTAACTTTTATATTGATAACTTTTAAACTTATATTTCTTTTTAAATACCTTTGTACGTTTTTCTACAGGGCGACAAATTTCCTTTTTTTGTTGTGGACGAAATAAATTGATCTTATCTATTGCATGATTTGTTGAACTTCTTTCTTATATTTTACTGTGTGTAGTGCAAGGGGTCCCAGGGGGTGTACTTTTTGCTCTATATGCTAATGGTATTTTCAAATTGTCAAGGAAATTAATTTTATAATGACACCACTTTAATGTTGCATTCTGGCCTCCATTGTGGAATTCTTTTACACAAAACTTGAGGAAATACTTTAGAAAAATAAATCAGTAGTGAAGATCACATAGGCATAACACCAACTTTAAATTTTGTACTGTATGCCTTTATTTGTTGGAGCCAAATTTTGTCCCCCCCTATGTCTTAAAGGATATTTTTAAATAGTGAACCAGTATTCTATAGTTTAATACTTCAAATTAAATAGTTCATACATTTTACTTGTTTTGACTGCTAACAAAAATATTGATTGGGAAATATTTTTTTATTTTTCTTATAATCCTGTAAATAGGCCTTGGCTAGGCTAAGGGCCTTACTTGCAAACAAATTTGGTATGGTGGGAAATTCCAGAAAATGCTCCGCCCGCCCCCCCCCCCCCTCCCTTTCCCTTCTTTGCTCGTTGAGAAACTGGAAAATCCAGAGGGGTGGTTGGAATTCGGAAATCCAGTATAGTCGGAGGTTTCCGAAGGTGGGAAATCCAGGGGGTTTCTGAAGGTGGGAAATCTAGGGTTTCCGAAGGTGGGAAATCCAGGCGAGTTCCGAAGGTGGGAAATCCAGGCGCTTTCCGAAGGTGGAAATCCAGGGGGTTTCCAAAGGTGGGAAATCCAGGAGATTTCCGAAGGTGGGAGGGTGTCTAGTTCCTCAATGGGGATCTTTTCTGGAATTTACATATTTGCCAGGCCTATGATCATTGGGCAGTTCCAGAAAATATCCATACCCCCCCCCCCACTAAAATTATCTACACCCCGTCCCCCTATTGAGGGACTGGGAATTCCTAGAGATGGGGGTTTTGGACTTGGGAAATCCAAACAGCGGGAAGGGGGAATTTGGACTTGGACTTGGGAATTTATCGGGGTTCCAAAGGTGGGAAATCCTAGGGGGTTTTGGAAGGTGGGAATTCCTAGGGGAACCCGAAGGTGTGAATTTCTGGAAAGGGGGTCCAAAGGTGGGGGGATTCCTGGGGGAAGGGGTCCAAAGGTGGGAATTCCTGTGGGGGTGTCTAAAAATTGAGTTCCTTAAGGGGGATTATAGATATATTCTGGAATTCAGGTATGTAGGACAACGTCGTAATAACATGCAAAATCTGAACCAGTTTGTCAGCGAAACAAAGCAGCTTACCATTATAACCAGTGTGAAATCGGTCACTTTTTGAGGCCTAAATCTCTACTTTTACTAGGGTATTTCTGCAAGAAATTGTTGCAATTTCAGATGAAATATCATAGAAAAGATCATTTCGATGTTTGAAATAATGTATTGTGCGTACGTAGGCTAAAGCGTGGTGTTCTCTTGTGCACAAATCGGAGTTTCTTTTCACTAGTGCTGTTATGATATGGCTTGTTATGTATTGATTATCATGGAGAAAAATATCGCAATATATTGGTATATCACGATATTTTTAAAGAAACTGAATCACAACACAAAATGTTAATATCACTACCTCATTAAGTGTGCAAGCTCTTTCCTTTCAGTATGCTATTATAGGGGCATTAATAATATGCCCAACATGCATCAGATAGAGGCATCTTATTCAAGAAGCAGCACTTCAATTACGTCATCGTAACATTTCTTTAATTTGCAGCAAATTGTTGGGCGGATAGACTGTCTTGATAATAATTTGGTAGAAAATTCATCGTTTGTACTTCTAATTTAGAAAAAACTAACAAATACCTTGGCTTAAACACGAAGAAGGGAGTCTCCAGCAAATGTGAGTAGAGTCAAAAAGTGTAATTAGGATTCGCGAGTAGTCAAAAAAAAAAAAAAATCATATACGGCTCGAAAGTCACTTCAGAAAAAGTCCTACCTTTCTTTATATATATATACTGGTAAGCATATACAGAAGGTTGCCATAACGCTAGGAACACCTGTGGTGTGTACACCCATTTCATAACTTTAAATCAAACATAAATTACAGCATATGTAAAAAGCTTTAAAAGATTCATCAACTGCATGTGACAGGTAGTAAAAAATAACAGTATATGTAAAAAACTTTTAAAAATATTTTTAATTTTTTTTTTTTAAACTTTAAAAAAGTAGGCTTGCTTTAAATTAGGTAAGAGACTATTGCACAGTGCGTATACCCATTTCACGACTTTATATAAAACATTTGAATCAGAAAAGGATTTTAATTATCAACTGTTTGTGACAGGAAGTAAAAAATGAAAGTATATGTCAAAAACTTATTTTGCCTACCTCAGAAGAGACTGACGTTGTCACAGATTTTTTCTTTGCGTAGAGTCACTCAACTTGCTTCGCAATGACTGAGTCAGAAATATAACCTCCCACCACTGCACAAGGATCACATACGCAAACTGTTCTGGTGGCGCGGAACTAATAAGGTATCACTCCGCCATCAAAAAATGAGAACCCCGAGAGAAAAGGCTAATAAAAATATTTTCTAGAGGTTCCATGTAATGGGACAAAAAGCTGAGAAGTTGAAAATTTCAGAAATGGTATAAAAAGGATGGGTCTTGACTATGGATATCCAAACTTGATAAGACTTGTTTCAGTAAAAGTTTAATGGTGAATTATTTTACCGTAGACCCATACTCAAATTTGAGTGATTTGGTGAGGGTGTATTACACCTCTTCACTTCAGCCAAAAAAACAAAAAAGGCCAAAACCTCTGGTGACCCCAAATTAAAAGTACCCTCATCCGAAAAATATTAGATGCTGCTTTTTAGAAAACATCACAAAAATTCTAAATCTATTACATTCTGGTACAAAAAGGACCCCGAACTTGACTTTTTCATCATAGGCTTCAATGGGTCAAATAATTAGTTTTGTGCTACCTACTAAGATATTTGAGAATTTTATTTCGTGACCCGGGAAAAATCATCAGACCAGGGAGTTGGCTTTACACCGCGCATAGTCACTGCGCGTATTGGAGTGAAAACAAAGCGATCAGCTATGTTTGTTTACATATTATACGTAACGAACGCAGTGAACACATACGGACTTGCAAATGTGTATCGCGCAAAGCTTTGTTTTCACTACAGAAAACGAAGTCATATCCCGAAAGTGATGTTCTACCAAACCAAGCGAATCAGCAGATCTATGTAAAGCATAGCATAGCATCCAGTGCTGGAATTATATCAAGACGGCCACGGCCTTTGATAACCAGTTGTGAACTTACTGGTTCCAGATCCACCGGGATTCAAACCCGTATCATGTATCATGCATATCATCTTGCTACCTGATGATACATACCTGATGATACATTTACTGATGATACATTTACGGTGCGCAATGCCAAAAAAATCCCAGGTACGGTCAAATATCGCGTAATAAATTGAAAACAAATAACTTTCTATAACCATGGACGTATGGGGGGGGGGCTGTCCCAATATATTGTTTTTTTGGGGGACCTGTCCCCCAATAATAAGAGAAGAACATTTCTGATTTGGGGTTATAATAGCTTAGGGGTTTTTGAGCATCTAGAGGGTTAACGGTATGAAAATGTTTTTAAACCAGCCTAATCCATGATGGTGGTTTTGAGAATTTGCGGACTCTAAAGTGAAGTAATTAAACTAATTTGAATCATTTGTGCATGGGGAGTGGTGGGGGTGGTCAAGTCTTTGTAATGAAATTTCTTGCGGGGCTATGATTGCAATGTTGCGTGGCGATGTTTGATCAAACATCTTCAATATCATGTTCAGGCTTTTCCAAGCTATATTATTGAAAAATTATTACGCTCTACATATATATATATACATATATTTTTTTGTTAATCTTACCCAGACTGACGCTCAAAACCTTTTAATTCAAAAACATAATTAATCTGCTCAACTGTACGTTTCTAAAAGAATTATACGGTACAAGGATAATTTCTGGGTTGTGATTTTTCCTATTTTCAATTAACAATACTTATATTATAATTCTAGTTTGATATTGATTTTAGTATCAATGTTTTCATTTCGCTTATATTGATTTTTATAATAGGCCTACACATTTACACACATTAATTCCATACACTTATTATATTTATTTTTCAGATACCATGCTTGATGGGGACCATCATTAAAACTTTTCACAAATGTTTTCAATTTTCCTCGCCACAATAGATATCCATTGTTTCTAATGTATATATAGTAAATATTTAAAGAAGTGAAATTATAAATAAGAAAATATAGAAGTCTTACCATGGATAGGGAAAGGGCATTATGTGGGGCACAATATGAACGTGAAAGATGCAAGTTTGCATATAATAGTTTACAGATGATTGAGGGAATGACCCCTCCTGCCCTAAAGGCTATAGACCTTTTCAAACCGAGTTTAGCCGAAGGTGATTTCTTCAGTATTTCGACTAATCAAATGCTGGGAAATTTTTCCTTTGTTTCCCTATCAATCAGGTGCTGCTTTGAGGGGAAATGTAAGCAGCAATACGCGCGCGTGTTTCTTTCACGTATAACGCACGTTTTATACGTGCGCTTGAAAACATCTTTTCATACGCTTGGTCCCATACCGTGCGTGAATTGTGCAGACGGCCAAGACTCCGCTAGTATTTTATTGGTCAATAAGATTCCTCCAGTATACGATTGGTGTATTATAGACACGTGAATCTCGGCTATGTGACATTATTTAAATTAGTTATCCGGAAATTGCCAATTCAGATTATTAAGGGAAATCAAATGATGATATCACTGAGTAAAACTTGTTGTTAGATAAAACTTATTGTTAGATAAAACTTATTGCTAGAAATATGTCAAAAATATAATTTTTTAGAAGTTTTGTCTCTGTGGTCTTTTACCGAGAAATTGCTGCGTAGAACTGAACTTTCTACGCTAAGTATTTTAACGCGTACGCAAATTAGAGAAGAGCAACACGGGCGAGAAAATTTCACGGGCGTTTTTTACAGGCGTATATATATATATATATATATATATATATATATATATATATATATATATATATATATATATATATATATATATATATATATATATATATATATATATATATATATATATATATATATATATATATATATATATATATATATATATATATATATATATATATATATATATATATATATATATATATATATATATATATATATATATATATATATATATATATATATATATATATATATATATATATATATATATATATATATATATATATATATATATATATATATATATATATATATATATATATATATATATATATATATATATATATATATATATATATATATATATATATATATATATATATATGAAGAAGAAACAGGAGTTTTCGAAATATTTGGTTTTTAAAATAATCTGTTGGCTAGAGACATTTCATTTTTTTTTTCATTTTTTCTATGCACTTGGAACTTTGTTTTATATATATATATATATATATATATATATATATATATATATATATATATATATATATATATATATATATATATATATATATATATATATATATATATATATATATATATATATATATATATATATATATATATATATATATATATATATATATATATATATATATATATATATATATATATATATATATATATATATATATATATATATATATATATATATATATATATATATATATATATATATATATATATATATATATATATATATATATATATATATATATATATATATATATATATATATATATATATATATATATATATATATATATATATATATATATATATATATATATACATATATATATATAATCTGTTGGCTAGAGACATTGTCATTTTTTCCTATTTTGTTTTATATATATATATATATATATATATATATATATATATATATATATATATATATATATATATATATATATATATATATATATATATATATATATATATATATATATATATATATACATATATATATAATCTGTTGGCTAGAGACATTGTCATTTTTCCTATTTTTTTTTTATATATATATATATATATATATATATATATATATATATATATATATATATATATATATATATATATATATATATATATATATATATATATATATATATATATATATATATATATATATATATATATATATATACACATACGAAAGTAAGATAATTAAAATATTGCGCACGCTAATTTAGAGGCGTAATACATTTCATTGAATTTTAAGAGAAAAAAAAAGAGAACATTTTTATTATATTTTTTTCTTTCTTTCTTTTAAATTTGTACCTTTATCGTTGTTGTTTCTTTCTATTTTTTACAACTGCCACTGGAAGCAAACTGAAGTAAGTGTGTTTAATTTTTAGCCTGAGAAGGAGATTGATTTTGATATTGAAAATAAATGCTCTCAGAAAAATTTGGGATTTTGTTTCTCAGAATTGTTAAATCCCATTGACTTTTGTTTAATGTGTGGGGCGCAACTTTTTCAATGAACATAGACACATACCCTAATCGATAGATTAGGAGATATGCTTTATTTGGGCATGTGGACGCATTCTAGCATAATTCATGGCATGACCATGTTGCTGCATCTAAATGCAGCAACAAATTCAGATTCAGATTCGCATCCAGGCCTCAGATTCAAATTCGGATTTTTTTTTGTTTTAATTATTGGTGATCCATACTCAAGCTTTCTATAATGGAATGCTGCTATCATTTGATTACCTGCTATTCATTTAATCAGTTTTTTGTGTGTGTGTTAAGAGTGGAATGACAAAGCTGCAATATTTAGCCCTTTAAGGAGTTGAGGTCAGTTTATGGAAATATAAAGATGGAACATGATGTAAAAAAAAAAATGTTTCTTTTATTTTGGGTTTTAGGGAACTTGAACAATTGATTGAAATTGTAATGATTTTTAAAAGAAAATGTAACCGGTGTCCTCCCAACGACCTAATGATCAGTTCCCTTTGTGTTTGAGCTGTACCTTATACTGAGAATAAACGTCACAGGACATATACTAACGGATGTGGGATTTCATATGGGACAAAAGTATGGTTGGCCTGAATCATAGGATGGGACGTCGTACGGGACATAACGTGGTATGTCAGATGGGACAGGGGGTTGCCCCCCTCCCCCCTCCACATAATTTGTGGACCTGTAATTAAGATTTATGCCAAATTTTCGCCTTTCGTCTTTGCAAATAAAGCATAATAAAACTGCTCCCCGTCCTGGCGACCCACCAAGGGCCACCATACAACTGCACACGTACATAGGACTTCAAAACGAAAGTTTCCAGTTGAACTTGTTTTAAATCAGAAAACCCTAATTTTTCGGAATATACCCTTTAATTTTCGGAAAATTAGCTTCACTTTGCAGGAACTTTTCTTAATTTCCAGGTGATTTTCTTTAAATTTTCGGAACATCTTCGGAAAATTTCCTTAATTTTTGGGCAGTATTTTTTTCTCTCGAAAATTCCTACAATTATTGGAAAATTTCGTTCATTTTTAGAAATGTTTTGGCCAATTTTCAGGAACTTTTCTTCATTTACGGACAATTTTCTTCGATTTTCGGAACATTTTCTTGCAATTTTCTGAAAGTATTCTTTTTTTCCGGAAAAAAATCATTTTGGGGAAATATCCTTCACCTTTCAGGAATTCTTCTTCATTTTTGAAAAATTATAAGGAAATTTATTTTATTTTCGGGCAGTTTTTTTTTTAAATTTGGGAATTTCTTGTAATTGTTGGGAAATTTTGCTCATTTTCAGGAAATGTTTTCCTTATTTTCCCCCAAAAAAAATCATTTCCGGGAAATTTTCTTTACTTTTTGGCAATTTCCTTCATTTTCGGGCAGTTTTTCGATATTCAGGAAATTTCCTATAAATATCAGAAAAATTCGCCAAATTTCGGAAAGCTTTCTTCCAATTTCGGGAAATTTTCTTCAACGTTTAGAAAATGTTGCCAAATTTTACCTCCAAACCGAAGTATGGAATCGGGAAGGTGAAATTCTCTTAGGGAATAAAACTGCCTCCGCCGCCCGCTTCCTTAGTACGCCAGTCCTAATCATCTCAAGCAACCTATTGATTGGCCCACCAGTATAAATTCCTTTAAAAAAGCCATGTCTGCTTGTCTTACCAGGAAGTTGGCATTCTAATGCCAACTCCCTGCTCCATCTCTCTAAATGGGTTTCATTGAGATAATTTTAGACCACAAAAGGATTCAAATGCAACAGTTTTCGAGGGCTTTGCCCCTGGACCCCTAACAGGGGCGAAGTACACCAGGGTGTAGAAGTAGATGAAGTAAAGAGGCTTTCGGTGAAATTGTTTTGGAGGGTCTAAATATTGACCCATTGGCACAATTTCATAACATAATTTATTTGCAAATAGTAATTTTGCGCTTCTGCGTGACTTCGTGCTGGAGCAATGGTTTTAAGCAAGGGTAAACGTGACTGGCTATCTAGTGACATATATTTTCTTTCCAATAAAACCTATTTGGAGGGCCATAATTGGACCAATCTGATGTCATAATTCATTTGCAAACGGTGAGTTTGCACATTTGCATGCCCCCGTACTGGAGATTGAAGCTTTAAGCCAGGATAAACCTGAGCATAGCCAAGTAGATTGGCTATGCATATATCTTAATTCCATTGAAAGCGTTTTGGTGGGCTAAAATTGGCTCATTGACACAATCTCGAATCATAATTTATTTTCAAACGGTGATTATGCGCATTTTCCGTGGCTTCGTGCTGGAGATAGTAGTTTTAAACAAGGCTAGACGTGACAGGGGATCATAGCCACATACATTGGCTATCAAGGGTAGACACGACAAGGGGTATAGCCAAGTAGATTGGCTATCATATGGCATATACCTTGTTTCCATTGAAACCGTTTTGGTGAGCCAAAATTGGCCCATGGAACATTCTTATATCATAATTGACTTTCAAACGGTGATTAAGCGCATTTGCGTGACTTCGTGCAGGAGATAAATCAGAATAGACGCGAGAAGGAGACAGCCTTGTACATTGGCTATCACGTGATATACATTTTGGATCTAATGGAACCGTTGAGAGGGTCCAAATTGGCCTATGGGGACCAATTTCACATTATAATTCATCTGCTAACGGTGATTTTGCGCGCATTTGCGTGACTTTGTGCTGGAGATAAGGCATGGTAAACGTAAGAGGGAGACATAGACATAGGGAAAGGGTACATTGGCTATTACGTGACATATGTTATAGGTCTAATGGGACCGTTTAGAGGGCGAAAATTGGCCGAATTGCACATGGGACCAATCTCATATCATAATTCATTTGCAAACGGTAATTTTGCGCATTTGCGTGACATCGTGCTAGAGATAAGCCAGGGTAAAATCGAGAGGGAGACATAGCCACATAGATTGGCTATCATTTGACATATATGTTGGGTCTAATGAGAACCTTTAGAGGGCCAAAATTGGCCCATGGGATCAATCTCATATCATAGTTTATTTGCACACGGTGGTTTTGCGCATTTGCGTGCCTTCGTACTGAAGATAAGTCGAGACAGACTCAAGAGAGAGACATATCCACGTACATTGGCTATCACGTAACATATACAAATATTATAAATCAGTGTACAAACGGCGGGTTTGCGCATTTACTTGCCCAGTAATCGAAATAAAGCTTTTAAGCCAGAGTAGAAATGACGAGGGGCCATAGCCATATAGATTGGCTATCATATATCTTGTTTCCATTGAAACCGTTTTGGTTGGTCAAAATTGGCCTATGGGACTAATCTCATATCCTAATTCATCTGTAAACGGTAATTTTGCGCATTTGCGTGAATTTGTGCCAGGGTAGACGCGAGAGGGAGAAATAGCCGGGTAGATTGGCTATCACGTGAGATATATTTTGGGTCCATTCAACCCTTATCATTATTATCATTATCATTATAATTCTTCGTCTTCGTCTTCTTCTTCGTCTTCGTCTTCTTCTTCTTCTTCTTCTTCTCCTTCTTCTTCTTCTTCTTCTTCTTCTTCTTCTTTCTTCTTCTTCTTCTTCTTCTTCTTCTTCTTCTTCTTCTTCTTCTTCTTCTTCTTCTTCTTCTTCTTCTTCTTCTTCTTCTTCTTCTTCTTCTTCTTCTTCTTCTTCTTCTTCTTCTTCTTCTTCTTCTTCTTCTTTTCTTCTTCTTCTTCTTCTTCTTCTTCTTCTTCTTCTTCTTCTTCTTCTTCTTCTTCTTCTTCTTCTTCTTCTCCTTCTTCTTCTTCTTCTTCTTCTTCTTCTTCTTCTTCTTCTTCTTCTTCTTCTTCTTCTTCTTCTTCTTCTTCTTCTTCTTCTTCTTCTTCTTCTTCTTCTTCTCTTCTTCTTCTTCTTCTTCTTCTTCTTCTTCTTCTCTTCTTCTTCTTCTTCTTCTTCTTCTTCTTCTCTTCTTCTTCTTCTTCTTCTTCTTCTTCTTCTTCTTCTCTTCTTCTTCTTCTTCTTCTTCTTCTTCTTCTTCTTCTTCTTCTTCTTCTTCTTCTTCTTCTTCTTCTTCTTCTTCTTCTTCTTCTTCTTCTTCTTCTTCTTCTTCTTCTTCTTCTTCTTATTCTTCTTCTTCTTCTTCTTCTTCTTCTTCTTCTTTTCTTCTTCTTCTTCTTCAACTTCTTCTTCTTCTTCTTCTTCTTCTTCTTCTTCTTCTTCTTCTTCTTCTTCTTCTTCTTCTTCTTCTTCTTCTTCTTCTTCTTCTTCTTCTTCTTCTTCTTCTTCTTCTTCTTCTTCTTCTTCTTCTTCTTCTTCTTCTTCTTCTTCTTCTTCTTCTTCTTCTTCTTCTTCTTCTTCTTCTTCTTCTTCTTCTTCTTCTTCTTCTTCTTCTTCTTCTTCTTCTTCTTCTTCTTCTTCTTCTTCTTCTTCTTCTTCTTCTTCTTCTTCTTCTTCTTCTTCTTCTTCTTCTTCTTCTTCTTCTTCTTCTTCTTCTTCTTCTTCTTCTTCTTCTTCTTCTTCTTCTTCTTTTCTTCTTCTTCTTCTTCTTCTTCTTTTCTTCGTCTTCGTCTTCTTCTTCTTCTTCTTCTTATTATTATTATTATTATTATTATTATTATTATTATTATTATTATTATTATTATCATTATTATTATTATTATTATTATTATTATTATTATTATTATTATTATTATTATTATTATTATTATTATTATCATTATTATTATTATTATCATTATTATTATTATTATTATTATTATTATTATTATTATTATTATTATTATTATTATTATTATTATTATTATTATTATTATTATTATTATTATTATTATTATTATTATTATTATTATTATTGTTTTTATTATTATTATTATTATTATTATTATTATCATTATTATTATTATTAATATTATTATTATTTATTTGTTTCATTTATTTTTATATATTTTTTTTTTTATAAATATTATTATTTAAATAGCCCCTCTCACGTGGATCAAGGCACTTTACAATGAAATTTATAATACATAGACAAACTCTTAATACACAATGTTAAAAATAAAAGAGTTGCAGGACAATATACAAGCATAAAAAAAATGGAAAAAATCAAAAAACAAGATGATAAAACAAAACAAAAAATATTATAGACAGCATAAAACTTATTCAGTAGGTAAAAGGTGAGTCTGACGGATTGCAATAGGCAGATTATTCCACAAACGTGGAACCAAAACAGAAAAGGCGCAGTCCCCACTGACACGATTAGTTCTTGGCACCACAAGGCGAGCAGCACACTTGTTGGATCTTAGACCAATGCGTCCAGGCTCATAAATATGCAGCAAATCTTGAAGGTATGAAAGCGCTTTTATTTAATGCAGTTGTACAAATGCAGTAAGATCTTGAAATCGATTCTC
This sequence comes from Chiridota heheva, assembly GCA_020152595.1. Taxonomy (NCBI): domain Eukaryota; kingdom Metazoa; phylum Echinodermata; class Holothuroidea; order Apodida; family Chiridotidae; genus Chiridota; species Chiridota heheva. Next base: position 912,150 of record JAIGNY010000395.1, read on the forward strand.
TGCTGGATGGGCAACCAATGAAAACACGCAAGAGGGGAAAAGCGCTTGCACGTCTATCAAACACAAACAAATCATGCGCGCTGCACGATTTTAAAGTCTTTGCAAGCGTTGAAGGTTTTTACATGATATGCCACCAAGCAATGAGTTGCCATAATTCAGCCGAGAAAGAAAGAGAGATCGCACTGCATGAGCACAAGTATTTTGATCAATGTACCGCCGGATTCTAGTAATATTACGCAAATGAAAATTAACAGTACGACATATTGTAGAGATCTGGGAATTTATATTCATACAAGGTTCAAACATGATACCTGCATTTTTAACAGATGATGAAGGAACAATCACAGACCCACCAATCTTCAATTCAATGGACTGGATGGAATGCGTTTGTTTTTTGTACGAAATGATCAAAAATTCAGTTTTTGTGTCATTCATTAAGTCTAAGTTTGTTTATGAAGCATCCAGCCTTTAACCGCCGCAATGCAATTTGACAAGCGAGCGTGGGCAGCTTCCCTATCACCCCGCTTTTTGGGATCGAAGCTATCATAAAGCTGAGTGTCATCAGCATTTATATGGTAAGCAGCATTGAAGAGTTTGAAAATGCGGATAACAGGCTGCGAATAGGCTTTGGAGATCGGAGTACCTGCAACAGATCCTTGGGGAACACCATATTTCAGAGGATGGGCAGTAGAATAACTATCAGAGATACAAACTGAAATCTTGCAATAAGATCTAAACCTGTTTAAACACAAACTCTGATACCATACTCACACTGAAGCCTAATTTGAAAGAATAGTGTGGTCAATGGTATCAAAGGCTGCAGACATATCAAGAAGTACAAGTAAAACAACTCTACCCGATTCTAACTCATTTAATCTATCCTTCTTAACACGCAATAACGCAGTTTCGATGCTTTGTGTCGGTTTGTAGGCAGATTGAAAATCTTCAGTAAGATGTTTTGAGTAAAGATAGATGTTCATTAAACATAAAAACTGCAGGATATTCAAGGATCTTGCCAAGGGTTGGAAGATTGGATACGGGTCGATAATTTTTTTGAACGTCCGTATTGAGGGTGGACTTCTTGATAAGAGGAGAAATAATTGCGTTCCTATTGATGGAAAACAATCAGCACTAAATGAATTATTTGCAAGAGACATGATTATATGAGCCACTATATCAGCACATTCCTTTAAGAGCCAAGTGGGCAGTGGGTCAAGAGAACTTGTTTTGTTTGGGATCTTAGAAATTATATGTCGAATCTCAGCTCCATTTACATTGTGGAAATTTGCAACGATATTAGTACTGTGCATATGTAAATCATCAATCATCAAATCATTGTCAGAATCAAGTGAAAATACATCATCATTACATTTTGTACTGGTATCAAGAAAAGAACTATTTACATTAACACAGTCAATGTCAAGTTCAGACCTTATTTTGGCCACTTTCTCAGTCAAAAAATTGGCAAAATTGTCACTGAGAGTTTCATTTGAGCGGCAGTTTGGTAAAATTTCAGTGGAACTATTGAGAAGTGAGTTAACCTTACGGTACATTGTCCTTGCATCAGCATTAGCCAAAACACCTTTAAAATGCTCCGTTTTGGATTTAACAATAAGCTCATTTACAACTATATTTTGCTCAAGATATTTTAAGCGATCAGTGAACACTGAGAGTTTTTCTCCACTTACGCTCATATTCAGATATTTGCGGCGTTCTGTTCTGGCCGACCGGACATCATCGTTAAACCATTAAGGACATTTAAACGTTTGTTTAAATCGTGTTTGCTCCAGATAGTATTTGTCAAGAACTCTGCGCACCCGTGTATTAAACCATGGAGCTATCATTTAATAGCTCCATGATTATACTAAGTAGCTTGAGCATTCGGATCTTTCAGCAGTTAAGGCCGCTATGTTCTTGGATAATGTCAGCCTTGAAAACATCCAGATTGAGATTATTGAAATTTTGTATTTGTGACAGCTTTCCTTTCTGGTGCAGGTTTCAGCTTATTCATTGATGAGCATTCAATCATGTTATGATCGGAACCATATAAGTAGGGAGATATATTACATTCTACCAACAAGTCTCCATCCACTCGACAGATCACATGATCAAGAATATGACCGGACCTCTGAGTAGGCCTGTCAACAAACTGGTGGAGATTATGTTCAGGAAGCAGATCTAAATATTGCAAAACTTCAGGTTTACTTGGATCATCAACGTGAGTATTTAAATCACCCATAATCAAAGGCTTTCCAGGCATATTTTTAAGTCATTTCCAGGCATATTTTTTAAGTCACACAAAATTTAAATTCTTCATGGAATTTGGCTACAGTAAAGCCATTCCTATGAGAATGTGAGGGCGGTATATAGCAACAAGATAATATGTCTTGTCAATGTCAGCCACACCTGCATGTTCAAATGATGTGTACATATTAGCATTAACTGCAAATGGTGAAATGCTCAGTTTCAAATGAGGTTTGTAAATTAAAGCAATGCCACCATGTTTCTCACCGACTCTGGGGAAGTTCACCACTTACTCTACCACGTCGCGATATTATCGCCAATTTAAGTGCCGCATCAAATTTGACACCGCCACCCAAGTGCGTTTTCAAAAAAATGCTGGTAGAGTATAGGGTTAATCAACCCGTGACAAGTGTGCCATCTTAAAAATGTATGCAGCATGGTCTTGGTGGGTGGCCCACTGGATCACTAAAGCGGAACGAGCCCGACTCTGCTGCTCGGAAGACCGAGGACCCTTCAATAACCAGCCTGTGTTTAACCCGTACTCTACCACGCGGCGATATTATTGCCGTTTTGGGTGCCCCGCCTCCCAAGCGCGTTTTCAAAAAGGGCTCGCAAAGTAAGGGTTAATAAACAGAAACGAAATGCCCCCACCCCTTCCCTCCCCCTCCCTCCCCCCCCCCCATTTTTTTCATTTTTTTAAATATATATTTCAGTCTGAATCTGAGGCGAATAATAATCTGAAGCTAACTTCAAGTTGATCTCGACTAGAAACAGTCGGAGTGCGTACAGTATAGACCTAATCCAAAAGTTGTTTATCATCCGGGAACGTTACAATCGCTGACAACTTGGTAGGCACAGTGTGGAAATCTGTACGTACGCAAACTACGCATCCGGCTACGCATATTGTGCTCATTGATTATCAGTAAATCAATATAAAATGGGTTATTCTCACCTATTTCATAATTAATTTCGCACAAAACTTGAACATCGCACCAGTTTTTAACCAAGGCCAGTATTAGCGTTCACGGATGAAAATACGAATCCGATTACTTAGTTATTCTGTCATTAATCGCTGTGAATTTTTTTTCGGCGATTGTAATCTAAGTCTATTAGGTCTAAGTCAAAACTTTAATCAAATTTTATCAAACTTCAAAGATATATGCCATAAATCTGAGTAGGACCAGAATCAGTAAAAAACAACAACTGCAGATATGGCCTACTATGGTATGTTTTCAGCCATTAGGCCTACCCACTAATTTGAACCATAAACTCACTGAAGTTAGGCCATTCACAATTATAGAAAGCATCACTGAGTAATATAATAATTACATATGACCACATCAAGCATGTCAAGGTAGATATCAATTTAATAGAATGTTCATTTTATTATATACAAATAAATTTCATGCCTTTATCTGGTTATGCATGTGATTTATATCAAATCTAGGTGTGGATTTAATCTGGGATTTTTCTCTGGGATTTATATATACCTTTTGGTAGGGTGGACTTTGTGACTGTATGCTCAATTAAGCAAGGGTCACTGAATTAAGGTTCTTTTTACATTATTTTGAATGATCGTACCTGTACATGATGGCTGTAAATTATAAATATAAATGCCAAGAATTTTTGTACTTTTTAAAACTTTGATATTCATGCTAGGCTACATGAAGGGAATGGTTTTGGAGACACTGTAAAGAAATCACACAATGCAAATTAAATCATTTGAATGACTGCAAATACCTGCTGATGTATTTACAAAGCTCATACTTCTTTTGTTCATTCCATATCAAGCTATAGGCCTATTTGTCAGTTTGACAGTGTTCCACCACCGAGAGTACATTAAACATCAAGCTTCATGAGGAGATCAGATTAGAATTAAGTACTGTACTCACAATCACATAGAATTATCATCAAAACTTGGAAAGTGCACATCTTTTTAGATGTCTCATATTTTATCATACATTTTAATGTATGGTTTGTTACTTTTGCTGTATTTGTCTTTTTGCCAACTTTTCCTGATATTTCAGTTTATATTTGCTATTATATTTTTTATTTTAACAATGCCCCACCTTAACCATGCAGCTTTCAGATAAATTAGCTATCCTGTAAAATGAGTAATATAATTTTGTTTTAAATAGACACTAGTAATTCACTTGATAGGTGAACTTTGTGCATGCTTGAAGACCAACTTTACATCAAAAGTGTGAAAGATTTGCAGGAAAATTATTATTTATGTAAGAAGCCAAACATTGACATATTGATATGCGCATATGTACCATTAAATAACAATGGTACTGCATTGTTGGCCCTTCAGTTAATTTATAAAAGCTTAATTTAACTTAAGCATTTTTTTTTTTTGCATGGTGCCCACTCATTTTTTGACTTTATTTGGGCCTACCTCATTAACATATACCTATTACTGTATTAGGCTTATTAGCCCACTGTATCTTTTTCAACTCTAAATATCAGGATTATCTACTGACCTTTGTAAGTTCTTACAGTACATGTAATGAGAGACTTTCATATCTGACAAGCAGTATTGAAATGCCCATAACTTTTTATTGACCGACCACATTTGGGATGCAATAAAATGTAATTAATGTTCTGTTTTAGTCAAGTTTAGGCCAAATCAGTCAAAGTGTGCATATGATATACAAATATTTCCAATGGGTGTGGCAAAGGTCATAATTATATTCTTATTAGGAATAAAACCAATAATTTTGCTAACTACATTGAAAACAACTGTCAATTTCCTGCCAGGATTGAAATTGTGATCACATTTTATCCATAAAAACTAAAAACAAAATAGTGATTGCTTTATATATCATATGTGATGAAAACACTTTTTAGTATTACTTGGGAAGTTTGGAGTAAACATAAAGAGGGATGGCGGACCTGTGAAAGTAGTTTTCTCAATCATGTCATTTGATAATATTCACAAAATTAGAGCTTTACATGCATGCAGGGCCTAGTTTGAAGTGAATTGTAATTTGTTGTAGCACGAATGTTTATGCCTAAATCACACAGTGACCAAACAAAACCTTTGACTGTTTGAACGTATTACGGCATTATTCTTCGAATTTCAAGGCCTAAATACTGGCTATCTTCTATTGTAATTTTTGCTAGTATTAGTATTACGTTTGTGTTTATATTGGAGATTAAACCTTATACCATGCACAAATTAAATTCTGTGTAGGTCTAGGTCTGTTGTTAATGTTATTAACTTAGTGTTTTTGAAGAGGAAATCTATAAGCCCTCACTTAGCATAGCATAGCAAGGTTTAACGAAAGCATTCAGTGCTGGAAATTATATCAAGACGGACACGGCCTTTGATAACCAGTTGTGAACTCACTGGTTGCAGACCCAACCGGGATACGAACCCGGGACATGCGTGTGAGAGGACAAAGCACTAACACCACGGAGGTCTGTTTACTTGTAGTTCTTTAAATTCAAAAACGGTTTTTGTCTTTTCAGCAAAAGTGAAGTACACTTACGGTACTACAGTATGCCTAATTCAGACATAACTTGTAAGATTAGAATAAATTCGGCCTTACCGAATATCTAACGTTAGGCTAAAGTTTGCTGACTTTTTAAGTTAGGCGTAATCTGTCCATATATCTCGTAAGAATTGATTTAAAACTTGTGGTTTTGACGCGAAATTAGGCTTTTAAAATAAAATAACAGTTCTTTTTAGTGAAATATGTACTTTTTTTATTTGCCTTGGATCAATCATCGAGAATCTAGTTTATTTGTTTACGTTTTCTACTGACGTGCTGCGTTGTGCGATTTGGTTGTTTGCGCTGCGCTTTGCCTAACAAATTTTTGTTGTTTACATAATTGCCGCGGATGACGTCATTTTGCGTTTGGTGGATTTCTAGCCATTGCTACTGCTGGCGCTAGAGCCTGCATGCAACAAGTTCCAGGTAGGGCTACAGCGCTTACATAGGTAAAATCCGAGATCTCCAATGTTAAATCTGTTGTGTGAGTAAACTCTTCAGAAATATTTGAAGTCCGGCCAAGATGTGCTAGCTCGAAAATGTGTTGCCGCTTCCGACGCCCCTCACGGCACGACGGATAGGGATTTGACCCCGACACCCAGGCAGATCTTTAGATCTATGCCCAGAGAACACCTTCCAATAACTATATCTAGAATATTTTGAAGAAAAATGAATTTATGAAGGAAATAATTTTCAAAAAAATTGAAAATGAACTCCCATTGACTTAGCACGTAAAAATCGAGAGCTCGAAAATGTGTTGCCGCTTTCGACCCCCCTCACGGCCGAATGGGTACAGATTTGACCCCGACACTACATCCGATCTTTAGATCTATGCCCAAAATATAATATCCAATTATTACATGAGAAATATTTCGTAGAAAAGTAAATTTAGGAAAGAAATACTCTTTAAATTTTTGAAATAATTCCACTGGACTTAGCGTAAAAAAGTGCTAGCTCGAAAATGTGTTGCCGCTCCGGCGCCCCTTACGGCTCAACGGATAGGATTTGACCCGACACCCAGTCAGATCCCTAGATCTATGCCCAGACAACACCTTGCAATAACTATATCTAAAATATTTTGAAGGAAAATGAATTTATGAGAAAAATAAAATTCAAAAAATTGAAAATGAACTCCCATTGACTTAGCACGTAAAAAGTGACAGCTCGAAAATGTGTTGCCGCTTTCGACCCCCCTCACGGCCGAATGGGTAAGGATTTGACCCCGACACTACATCCGATCTTTAGATCTATGCCCAAAATATAATATCCAATTAATACATGAGAAATATTTGGTAGGAAAGTAAATTTATGAAAGAAAAACACTTTAAATTTTTGAAATAATTCCACTGGACTTAGCGTAAAAAAGTGCTAGCTCGAAAATGTGTTGCCGCTCCCGGCGCCCCTTACGGCTCAACGGATAGGGATTTGACCCCGACACCCAGTCAGATCTCTAGATCTATGCCCAGACAACACCTTGCAATAACTATATCTAAAATATTTCGAAAGAAAATGAATTTATGAGAAAAATAAAATTCAAAAAATTGAAAATGAACTCCCATTGACTTAGCACGTAAAAAGTGACAGCTCGAAAATGTGTTGCCGCTTTCGACCCCCCTCACGGCCGAATGGGTAAGGATTTGACCCCGACACTACATCCGATCTTTAGATCTATGCCCAAAATATAATATCCAATTAATACATGAGAAATATTTTGTAGGAAAGTAAATTTATGAAAGAAAAACACTTTAAATTTTTGAAATAATTCCACTGGACTTAGCGTAAAAAAGTGCTAGCTCGAAAATGTGTTGCCGCTCCCGGCGCCCCTTACGGCTCAACGGATAGGGATTTGACCCAGACACCCAGTCAGATCTTTAGATCTATGCCCAGAGAACACCTTCCAATAACTATATCTAGAATATTTTCAAGAAAAATGAATTTATGAAGGAAATAATTTTCAAAAAAATTGAAAATGAACTCCCATTGACTAAGCACGTAAAAAGCGAGAGCTCGAAAATGTGTTGCCGCTTTCGACCCCCCTCACGGCCAAATGGGTAAGGATTTGACCCCGACACTACATCCGATCTTTAGATCTATGCCCAAAATATAATATCCAATTAATACATGAGAAATATTTGGTAGGAAAGTAAATTTATGAAAGAAAAACACTTTAAATTTTTGAAATAATTCCACTGGCAGACTGGACTTAGCGTAAAAAAGTGCTAGCTCGAAAATGTGTTGCCGCTCCCGGCGCCCCTTACGGCTCAACGGATAGGGATTTGACCCCGACACCCAGTCAGATCTCTAGATCTATGCCCAGACAACACCTTGCAATAACTATATCTAAAATATTTCGAAGGAAAATGAATTTATGAGAAAAATAAAATTCAAAAAATTGAAAATGAACTCCCATTGACTTAGCACGTAAAAAGTGACTGCCCGAAAATGTGTTGCCGCTTTCGACCCCCCTCACGGCCGAATGGGTAAGGATTTGACCCTGACACTACATCCGATCTTTAGATCTATGCCCAAAATATAATATCCAATTATTACATGAGAAATATTTTGTAGAAAAGTAAATTTAGGAAAGAAATACACTTTGAATTTTTGAAATAATTCCACTGGACTTAGCATAAAAAAGTGCTAGCTCGAAAATGTGTTGCCGCTCCCGACGCCCCTCACGGCTCAACGGATAGGGATTTGACCCCGACACCCAGTCAGATCTCTAGATCTATGCCCAGTCAACACCTTGCAATGACTATATCTAAAATATTTTGAAGGAAAATGAATTTATGAGAAAAATAAAATTCAAAAAATTGAAATTGAACTCCCATTGACTTAGCACGTAAAAAACGACGGCTCGAAATTGCTCGAAACCAAAATCCATTTTTAGATCTATGCCCAAAGTATAATATCCAATCATTAATTTTTTTGTTCTTTACGTTTTGTATGGAATACTAGAATAACGGCTGTTAAAACGACTTTAATGATTCTAAAATATGGCTGGTTGTTTGGCGATATTACAATTATGCACCCACCTTCCCACGGTAAAAACCGATTTTCATGAAATTATTCAGTTTATGAAAAATGTCTAAAATTGTGAGACCCGACTGCCCGATTCAATAATAACTTGCAGTATTGACAAGCCCACATTTATAATCTTACATCGTTTTGTATGGATTACTGGCATACCATCACATGTTATCCATGTTATAACAAAACTATAGATTTAAAAAGGGCTGGATAATTCATCGACATCTTATTGATATAATTGTCCTTGCACCATGTTCGGGTCCGTAGGTCCATGTATATCCGCCCTTACATAACTCTCTGGATCCACTCTTGATGCTGGCCTCAAATGTTGTAAGTAAATAACTATGAGACTGGTGTTACAGTAACTTCAGAGCCGATCGGTGGGAGGGGTAAGAGGGTAGATATCAATCGCGTAGACTATACCGGCTATGTTTTGAGTGGGCTGGTGGGAGATACATGTATTCAATTTTGTATTCTTTCCTAATTTATACCCGGCCCCTTTGAGAAGCCGACTGCACCCCCCCCTCCCTCTCCCACTTTCCCCCTCTCTCGAAAAATCAAAATAATAGAATCATCCAGCTTGATGCAGTGGCGTAAGAGTGTGAAGAAGCATGGGAAATTCTGAAACTTGCATAAACATTCTAAATATTTAATAAATGGAAATTTAAAAGTTCTTAATCTCTTAATTGTGGTAAAATTCGTAAAATTTCCGAAACGTTACCATTAGTTTTTTTAATATTTCACTCAACTTTTCGAATATGTCACTTGAACTTTTCGAATTTCTTTGAGCCCAAATGAAACATTTGTTTACCTAAAATATACTGGTATACTGGTATATTTGACGAAATCGATCAACTGTAGTACAAGTAACTTGTAAATGAGCCCAATGTAGCACGGAACTATAATCATTTGCCCCATTGAAACCTATAACAGTATGATGAAACCTTTAAGTTTGAGTATATTTTGTACCTGTCCGAGAACAGAATAACTAAACATTTTGAGATCATGTGTACAAATTATTTAAAATTTCACGATGCGTGATTTTAAGAATGTTATTTCATTACTAACTGTTGCTGAGAACTGTGAGAAATGGCATACTATTGCAGAATGCTTTGTAAAAGGAATTGCTTTTCTTTCTTGTTGACAGGTTGCAGAGAATTTAATTTTGAAAAGATAATCCTTTTTGTTGAAATTACATTCCAGATAAAGAATTAATATGATTCTAAAAAAAATATAAAATCATATTTACAACATAATGTTAAATCTTCTGTGAACTTAAATTCATAATGACCCATTTTATGAATATTAAAACATTTTTTAGTGTAATTTTTATGATTTAAGCAATAATGTTTCAACAAATTAATTTTATATGTAAAAATTACCGTACATTTTATATTTTTAGGATTGGTCTAAAACGAAGACCGAAGAGAGGACCTGAAAAATTTATAAAACGAAGAACAAGCATAGAGGAACCTAACAGCCTAAAAATACCTCTAAAATGAAAACCGAGGATAAAGAATCTGGAAAAAACTCTAACACGAAGACCAAGGGTAAAGGTCCTGAAAAAAATCCACAACGAAGACCGAGGATAGAGGACCTGAAAAAAGAAAACTCTAAAACGCAGACTGATGATGAAAGACCTGAAAAAACTCTTAAACGAAGACCGATGATGAAAGACCTGAAAAAACTCTTAAACGAAGACCGAGTATAGAGGACATCAAAAAACTATACAACGAAAACCGAAGATACAGGACCTAATGTATATATATATATATATATATATATATATATATATATATATATATATATATATATATATATATATATATATATATATATATATATATATATATATATATATATATATATATATATATATATATATATATATATATATATATATATATATATATATATATATATATATATATATATATATATATATATATATATATATATATATATATATATATATATATATATATATATATATATATATATATATATATATATATATATATATATATATATATATATGTCTATATCTATATATATATATATATACATATATATATATATATATATATATATATATATATATATATATATATATATATATATATATATATATATATATATATATATATATATATATATATATATATATATATATATATATATATATATATATATATATATATATATATATATATATATATATATATATATATATATATATATATATATTTATATATATATATAATGTATATATGGATATGCATATGTAATCTTTGATCTGTTATTTTCAAATACGACTGTTGAAAGTGATGAATCTTCGGAGCTTCCAGGGTTTTGCCCCTGGTTCCCACACAGCCATGTCTCCAAAAATAATTCGTTGGGGCGAATATGTTTATATATAGGCCTACATATGCAATTTTAGATCTGTTATCTTAATTTGAAAGTTTTCTATCATCAGCTTAAAGCCCTATAAAATGAATCTTCATAGGCTTCTGTCCCTTGGACCCCAAAACAAGTGTTTCGTCAGTTAGTTTCTGATTCGCACGCCGTTATCTATAGTATGTGCTGATATTAGTATATGATTTTTCATCATTTTTTAAAAGTGTTATGTCATTTAAGGCCATTTTGGCACGGAATCTTTAGAATTTCGTTCTAACATAGCTGTGTACGTATGCATATACTGTACGATGATCCGTGTGAGTTGTGTACGCAGGCTCTCAGGCTGTGTATGTTTAGGAGGTGTCAGAGATTTTCGTCTGGTTTAGCGTCAGAAACATTCCGATTGACCTTTTGACCTGTTGAACTATAGCTTATTACTTTACTAGCAACTATCTAACTGCAGCTACGTCACTTTATCGTTCCACTAGCGTATTTATGCTGAATAAAACAATGGAAGGTTTTGTTCCATCTTATGTTACACGGGAACGTTGGAAATTTAGATTCCCAGCATCTCGAAGTTACGCTTAATTAATTAACTTATTAGCTTACGGAATGAGATCCGTGGTAATACGAAGTTAAAGAAGTTTTGGGATTGACAAACTGTCAATCAGATCAACAAAAATACAATGTTCCCTGGCAAAAGTGCCAACTCTGAAATGTGTTGCCAGTTTCTACCTCCCCCTTCTCACCTCACCCCATCCCCTTCTCCTCACGGCCCAACGGGTACGGACATGAATTCGACCTACAATCAGACTTAACGATCAGTATAACCACCAAAAAAAAAGCTTCCAAATGATTATAGCATTAATATTTCGGAGATAATGAATTTTTGATAGAAATAAACGAAAATATCCTAATGAGTTACACGTAAAAAAGTGTCAACTCTGAAATATGTTGCCGCTTTCAATCCCCTCACGATTTGACAGGTAGGCATTTGACCACGACACCCAAAGTAGCTGTCACTTTAGTGCCCAGAAAATAATCTGCAATGATTATTTTGTTCATATATGTGATTATATTGATTGTCTTTGATCTGTTATCCTCATCTTAAAGTTGTTATCATTTTAAATGTTGAAGGTTATTTTCGGCCATGAAACTGGCAAAAATCTCCTGAGCTCCGGGATCCGCCCTGGCTCTCCCAGTTGATCCCACATCGTTGTGTATAGATCGTGTTCGGTGTTTGCTACACTGGTTTAAGATCGGATATTTTCTTAAAAGTTTTCTATCAAGTTAAATTTTTCCAATTTTCGATCATGAAAACAAATTAATCTTTGGAGCTTCTGTGTTGTGTTTTTTATTGGGGTTTTTTTTAACTAGAGTTTCGCACTGGACCCCACGCCTTATGTCTTGACGGGCCATACTATTCTTTGATCATTTGTCTTCATTTGCAAATTTTCCATTATGCCAAATCCATGTAGGGTCATTAAGATCCTTTTCAAGGTTGTTGCATGGCTTACTAGGCCGGGCAGGAGGCCATGCCCCAGTAATTGTTAAAGTTATGTTTATATATAGTATATATACATATACACATATATATATATATATATATATATATATATATATATATATATATATATATATATATATATATATATATATATATATATATATATATATATATATATATATATATATATATATATATATATATATAAAACAAATGTGGAAAAAAAGTGACAAATTAAACTATACATTTTTGAAAGGAAAGACTTTTCCCGAAAATGGAAGAAAATGTTCCTACAATCGAAGAATTTTGTCCAAAAATGAAAACAATCACCCAAAAAATGGCCAAAAGTGAGCAGAATTGACACAAATTTGGTCCTGTTCTCCAGTTTGGTCCCTTTTGGTCAAAATTTGGTCCCAAATATAGAAAAGCAAAAATATAAATTAACTGCACATTTTTTAAAGGACAGAATTTTCCCGAAAATGGAAGAAACTGTTCCTACAATCGAAAAAAATTGTCCGAAAATCACCCCAAACTTGGCCAAATGTGAGCAAAAATGTTATAAGAATCGAAGAAAAAAAATTGTCCAGAAATAAAGCAAATTATCTCAAATTTTGGACAACAATTCACAAAAATAAACAAAATTGTCCAAAATGAGCAAAATGTTTCGCAAAAGAGCAAAGTTTCCGAAAACGAGCAAAATTACTAAAAATGAGCAAAATTTTCTTATAATCAAAGAAAATTATCCTGAAATTTGAAAGAAAAACAAAACCCAAATGAAAGAAAATGGTTAAAATGTTCTGAAAATCGTAGAAAATTGTCCGGAAATGAAGGAAATTTACCGAAAAGAGAAGGAAATTTCCGAGGAGGAAGCAATCCTATCCCTATTCGTTGGGCCGTAAGGGGCGTCGGGAGCGGCAACACATTTTCGAGCTAGCACTTTTTTACGCTAAGTCCAGTGGAATTATTTCAAAATATTAAAGTGTATTTCTTTCATAAATTTACTTTTCTACGAAATATTTCTCATGTAATAATTGGATATTATATTTTGGGCATAGATCTAAAGATCGGAAGTAGTGTCGGGGTCAAATCCTTACCCATTCGGCCGTGAGGGGGGTCGAAAGCGGCAACACATTTTCGAGCTGTCACTTTTTACGTGCTAAGTCAATGGGAGTTCATTTTCAATTTTTTGAATTTTATTTTTCTCATAAATTCATTTTCCTTCGAAATATTTTAGATATAGTCATTGCAAGGTGTTCTCTGGGCATAGATCTAGAGATCTGACTGGGTGTCGGGGTCAAATCCCTATCCGTTGGGCCGCGAGGGGCGTCGGGAGCGGCAACACATTTTCGAGCTAGCACTTTTTTACGCTAAGTTTAGTGGAATTATTTCAAAAATTTAAAGTGTTTTTCTTTCCTAAATTTACTTTTCTACAAAATATTTCTCATGTAATAATTGGATATTATATTTTGGGCATAGATCTAAAGATCGGATGTAGTGTCGGGATCAAATCCTTACCCATTCGGCCGTGAGGGGGGTCGAAAGCGGCAACACATTTTCGAGCTGTCACTTTTTACGTGCTAATTCAATGGGAGTAAATTTTCAAATTTTTTAAATTCTATTTTCTTCATAAATTCATTTTCCTTCAAATTATTTTAGATATAGTCATTGCAAGGTGTTGTCTGGGCATAGATCTAGAGATCTGACTGGGTTTTGGGGGTCAAATCCCTATCCGTTGAGCCGTAAGGGGCGTAGGGAGCGGCAACACATTTTCGAGCTAGCACTTTTTTACGCTAAGTTTAGTGGAATTATTTCAAAAATTTAAAGTGTTTTTCTTTCCTAAATTTACTTTTCTACAAAATATTTCTCATGTAATAATTGGATATTATATTTTGGGCATAGATCTAAAGATCGGATGTAGTGTCGGGATCAAATCCTTACCCATTTGGCCGTGAGGGGGGTCGAAAGCGGCAACACATTTTCGAGCTGTCACTTTTTACGTGCTAAGTCAATGGTAGTTCATTTTCAATTTTTTGAATTTTATTTTTCTCATAAATTCATTTTCCTTCGAAATATTTTAGATATAGTCATTGCAAGGTGTTCTCTGGGCATAGATCTAGAGATCTGACTGGGTGTCTGGGTCAAATCCCTATCCGTTGGGCCGTAAGGGGCGTCGGGAGCGGAAACACATTTTCGAGCTAGCACTTTTTTACGCTAAGTCCAATGGAATGGTTTCAAAAATGTAAAGTGTTTTTCTTTCATAAATTTACTTTCCTACCAAATATTTCTCATGTATTAATTGGATATTATATTTTGGGCATAGATCTAAAGATCGGATGTAGTGTCGGGATCAAATCCTTACCCATTCGGCCGTGAGGGGGGTCGAAAGCGGCAACACATTTTCGAGCTGTCACTTTTTACGTGCTAAGTCAATGGGAGTTCATTTTCAATTTTTTGAATTTTATTTTCTTCATAAATTCATTTTCCTTCAAAATATTTTAGATATAGTCATTGCAAGGTGTTGTCTGGGCATAGATCTAGAGATCTGACTGGGTGTCGGGGTCAAATCCCTATCCGTTGAGCCGTAAGGGGTGCCGGGAGCGGCAACACATTTTCGAGCTAGCACTTTTTTACGCTAAGTTTAGTGGAATTATTTCAAAAATTTAAAGTGTTTTTCTTTCATAAATTTACTTTCCTACCAAATATTTCTCATGTATTAATTGGATATTATATTTTGGGCATAGATCTAAAGATCAGATGTAGTGTCGGGGTCAAATCCTTACCCATTCGGCCGTGAGGGGGGTCGAAAGTGGCAACACATTTTCGAGCTGTCACTTTTTACGTGCTAAGTCAATGAGAGTTCATTTTCAATTTTTTGAATTTTATTTTTCTCATAAATTCATTTTCCTTCAAAATATTTTAGATATAGTCATTGCAAGGTGTTGTCTGGGCATAGATCTAGAGATCTGACTGGGTGTCGGGGTCAAATCCCTATCCGTTGAGCCCTGAGGGGCGTCGAGAGCGGCAACACATTTTCGAGCTAGCACTTTTTTACGCTAAGTCCAGTAAAATTATTTCAAAAATTTAAAGTGTTTTTCCTTTATAAATTTACTTTCCTACCAAATATTTCTCATGTATTAATTGGATATTATATTTTGGGCATAGATCTAAAGATCGGATGTAGTGTCGGGGTCAAATCCTTACCCATTCGGCCGTGAGGGGGGTCGAAAGCGGCAACACATTTTCGAGCTGTCACTTTTTACGTGCTAAGTCAATGGGAGTTCATTTTCAATTTTTTGAATTTTATTTTCTTCATAAATTCATTTTCCTTCAAAATATTTTAGATATAGTCATTGCAAGGTCTTGGCTGGGCATAGATCTAGATATCTGACTGGGTGTCGGGGTCAAATCCCTATCCGTTGGGCCGTGAGGGGCGTCGGGAACGGCAACACATTTTCGAGCTCGGGAGTCAGATTTTTGTTCTCATTTATTACGGATGTAACCTTGTGTAAGCGCTGTGACCCCTTCTCACAAGTTCAGAACTCTCACTGCAAGTTGAAGGACGTGCATTCCAGCACACTTTACAAATAAGACTTTTCTTTTGATCGGTAACGTTTCATTCGTATAAATTTTGTTTTTATTTCTAGGTTTTTCATTTTATTCTACAACTTTCCTGATTAAATTAAATTTACTCTTGATTTTGATAAAGATCTTGAAAGTTGGTGACTATCCTAGCGTTAGGCCAAGTGACTTTGTGTACGTTACTTGTTAGGCTAAAGTTAGGCCCTAAACTTACTTAGGCCTAGCCAGATAACATCTAATTGTTACGCTATTGCCACAACATGGCTGCTATACACAGTCAGAAAATGCTATAAGCCTATATCTGAATAGGTTAAGTCGACAAAAATCCTCCTAGATGACATGAACGCCAACCGAGCGTAGCAAAAAATAGTGAGAGAAAAAAATACATTGAAATGAAAGCTTTGCAAGTTTAGCTTTGAAACAGTAAAGACTTGGTGCATGTAGCCTAGGCCTACAATGTCTGATGGTAAAGCATTCCAAACTTTTAGTATTTGAGGAAAGAATGAGTATTTATAAACATTCCTTTTAGCATAAGATTAAGAAATATGGAAATTCAGATCATGAGTACTTTTAAGTATTCTTGCGTTTGGGATACTTTAAAACATTGAAACTGCTGCATTGGCTTATCATAAAGCATAGATGAATTCGACTATGCGCTAAAATAACTAATGACCTTAGGCCCAGTGGGGTAGCCAGGATTTGTGTATTAGGGGGGCTATATTTAGTGGTGTAGTTGAGGTGACACCAAAGGTGTCACTTCGAGGGCAAAGCGCTGGACTTGTGGGTATGGGGTCCAGGGGCCCTGGTGGGGTTGTGAAGCCCTGGTAAGGGTCCAGGGGGCGAAGCCCCTGAAAGCTCTTGCAAAATTGACATTTCAATGGCAGAAAAGTATGTCACCACACATTGTAAGAAGGTGTATTATAAAAGTCAAAATTCATGTCAAAGAGAGCTATTAATAGACTGTTTACAAAACACAAAATGAAAGCCCTTGACTTGTGGTTGTGGGGTCCAGGGGCCCGCTTGCTGAAGCTTTAATATACAAAACACAAAATCATGAAAACGCCTAATGTGGAAATATATTATTCTACATGGTTAGGTTTATCGTCACTCTTAAAAATGGGTTGTCTGAAAGAAAGGTTTTTAATAATTTACTACAAACTTGTGTAAATGTTGTCAAACAATTGAAATGAATCTGTTCTGTATCACTTGCACTCCGACACCCACCTTCCCCTCCCTCTCTCTCTCTTGTCTCTCTCCCCTCTCCCTATGTTTTTTTTAAATGTACATGTTGTAGAAAATTGATGATTGAAAAAAAACTTACTTTTTGGATATTCTCATATCATATCAATTTGTCTAAATAATACACTTTTCCAAATATTTACCTATTTAACACCACGATGGGATGAAATTTTTCAGAGATTCATATTTTGGTCGCCATTTTCTTAGTCACTGCACGTTAGAACTGACTGTTTAGCGTATACACGCCACACTTTCACAAATCCTTGTAAACGTTTACTAAATACTACATTGCGAGTAATCCTTTTTCAAAGTTAGTCTTGCCGTTGAAAATCAATATGATCATTCATGATTCAAATCACACACACATTTGGCTGACAAAATTCCAATCAATGACATTTTACAAACTGTAAACCCAATTAGCATAATCCTTTTTAAATGTGCGAATCACAAATGCGCAGTAATCACCGATGAATGGGGATATTATGCACTTTGATTTTGCAGAAATCTGAGTAGGCTAACTTGTAAAATGCACCGCGAATGTGCGTAAAACAGTGAAACTAACAACAGGCCTAACGTTAGGCCTAAGGCTTTTAAATCCCACGCAATCACAGCTCGTTTTACAAGCTGTTAAATCGACCAAAAAAACACTTGAAAAATACTTGAATCGTGACAATCAGTACATTAACATGTAAATATTACCTGATGAGTCAATAAATTTTGCAAGTAAAAAAATATTGCAAAATAAACAAACAGAAAAAGTTTTCATAGAGCCAAAATTCTGCATGCGTCGCAAAGATTGGGGCCACTTTTTCGAGAGGACTGATATTTCAGAACTTCCTGGTGGTGGTGGCGTAGTTTTGAAATGTTTTACGGTGATGTATATCATAGGCCTAGTATGCAAGATTTTCACAGAAGAACTTTAAAAGCCGTAGGGAATAGGACAAAAAAGTTACTTGATGTTGAGTTTAAATGACATTGAAAGGAAGTTATCTGACTTTTGTAAACTGAATTTCTATGCATATTTTCCATAAAAATGATGATTTATACTGTAGAAGTAAACATTTTACG
Source organism: Chiridota heheva (assembly GCA_020152595.1). NCBI lineage: Eukaryota > Metazoa > Echinodermata > Holothuroidea > Apodida > Chiridotidae > Chiridota > Chiridota heheva. The sequence continues at coordinate 930,711 of JAIGNY010000395.1, forward strand.
ATTTGGAAAGCGAAACTCAGCGTCTATTTGGGCAATGGAGTCGGTACTTTTGCCATACTGGTTGCGTGATTTCTTTTACTTTGCCTCGTAATTTTGGTGTGTTTCGAAAATTACGGTGCTAAACGCGATACACGCTCGCGTTTTTTGATGTGTACACGTTTACTAAAATCCCTAAACGTTTACAGCTCTACTGCACGTTTGTGATTTTTAACGACCGCAAATAAATTTTAGAATGTTCCACCAAACTGCAAGTTGATTTATCGCTGTCAACTTTTTTTTTGTTCGTATAATTGTTGTAAATAGTTTTGGTAAAAAAACTGTGTGTGAGACAAGTAAATAAAACATCAAGAAATGTTTAGATTATATAATTGTACTTTATAAGTATTATCTTAATTTTTTTCTCAAATAATCTAAAACATACAGACCCCTAGCTTGATTTAAAAAGGGGCAGGGTGCCAGACTTGTTGAGGGGCACATTAATGTGGGCCCGTGAAGCGCTGCGTCTTTTCGGCATAGAGTCCAGCGACCCCCTTAACCCTTACTCTACCAGAGCATTTGAGATTACAAGTGTTATTTTAGGGAACTTTTTGGAAAGGGGGCTTTTTCACAAATTTATCTTCATTTTCTACTTTTTTGTTTTATGTTATATGAAAGCTAAGACTGAACTTTACGTTGGTTTGCATAATTATCTGGTAAATGTATGCAAATGAGGTCAGTAATTGAGATTATCAGATGTCCTAAAACTGCTATCTTTGTGATATTCTGCTTTCTTGTGGCTAATTGGAAAAAAAATATTGATAGATTTGATGAAATGTTGAAAGAAGGACTTTTTATTTGATAGCACTCTTGATTTTTTTGGAGTAAGAAAACAATTCATATGTCAATTTTAATTTTTTTGACCTTTTTTGGCCTAAAAATTGACCTCTGATTTTGCCAATGATTTATCTGATAGGATTTGGCACTATACTTTCCTATAAACATGCATTGTTCCTTTCTATGATGCACAAAACTAATATGATGTAAAAAGGAAATGTTTACACCAAAATTTCAATTAAAATGTTATGCAAATGATATGCAAATTAGCTAATCTACCTCATTTATTATGCGCAGGCTTGAAATTTTCAGTTTATAAGCCAATTTTAGCCATGGGAAGCTTTGAAAATACTTATATTTATTCAGGATATACTTAAAGTCTTGTAGAAACTCACTTTTGTTGATCCCTGTAGGAATTCTTGGTGAAAAGGTACTCAAAAATGGTTCAAAGCATCAGTAATCATGTTGACGTTGCCAAACTTGGAAATCCGTCAGTGAGTTGGTACCGCATATGAAATGTCAATAAATTTGTCCAAATACAGGAAAATCCTTGACAGAAATACAATTTCAACTGTTTCCAAGGAAATACAGGGATTTGGGGTGGGGTGGGGGTTCTGGCTTATTTATATTAGGAGGGGGAATTAGGGAAATGCCCCCCATTATTTAAAATAAAAAATAAATATGGCCCTCTTTCAGGATCCAAATTCCTTCAAAAAAAAAAAAAAAACTTCCCCCTACATGTGACAGCTTGGCCCCCACCATTGGTATCTTGCCCCAACATGTCTCCCTTTCCAACAACATGGGACTCTTTCCCCTTAAAATTTTAATCCTACTTCACTGCATCACAACCTCACAACATGGAATTGAGAATTCGCGAAAGAGGTATCTGAACTAGAGCTGTGACCGTTTAGCGTGTACTCGCTACACGCTCGCAAATCTTGTAAACGTTTACTAAATACTCCTGGCCCACTTTTCCGCCTTGGGCCACCCCCCTTCCTTCTGTCCACCTAGACCTCTCCACTTATAACAAAACTCAAACTCACCCTAATCTCTTCATCAATCTCCACAATCAAATCAAAGACCAACTCTCAAATTACACCTCCATCTATACTGATGGCTCCAAGGAAGGCAACAAGACAGCTGCTGCTGCCATCATCCAAGACATCACCCTCAGTAGCAGACTTCCTGACCACTCATCCATCTTTTCAGCCGAGGCTAAGGCCATTCTCCTCGCCCTCAACTTTATTGAGTACTCTCCTCTTAGTCACTTTGCCATTTTCTCTGACTCAAAGGCTGTTCTTACTTCATTACTCAATCTTAAATGGGATAACCTCACCTGCCACCTCCTCTTCCGGAAACTCTTTTCTCCCACCCTCTGCAGGAAAAGTGTTCTTTTCTTCTGGATACCCAGCCATGTTGGCATCCCTGGCAATGACAGGGCTGATACAGCCGCTAAGCTTGCCCTTAACCTCCTCCCTTCCCCTTTTCCCCAAACCCTCTCTGACATCAAACCGCTTATCGCTTCTCTTGTTCGTATCCGCTGGCAAACCTTATGGAACTTCCAAATTGATAACAAACTCCATGTTATCCAGCCCACAATCCCGATCAAATCCACCATCAACAACCTTTCTCGTCAGATCGACAACGCTCATATTACCCGCCTTAGAATTGGTCACACCCACCTCACTCACTCCCACCTCCTTATTGGTTCCCCCAACCCTCTGTAACAATTGCCACTGCATCCTCACAATCCAACACATTCTCCTTGCTTGCCCCTGTACAACCTTCCCAGAGCTTCCTCGCCCCCACAACTCAATTGCTGAGTTCTTCCAAAAAAATCCTCCAGATAAAATAGTCTCCTTCCTTCAGCATGCATCCCTCTACAACCATATTTAATTCTCCTCTTCCACCCCCTCTCTACTTTGTTTTTTGTTTTACCCATGCAACCTCCTCTCTCGATCACAGCTTTCTGGCTTTTGTTCTTGAATTTCTCTCATTCTCCCCCTGGTCTCTTTCCTTACTACCTCTAAAATGATCTGACCTCTCAGGTTTCATACATTATAGGCCCAGTGTCTTGCCGTTGAATATCAATATTCATGATTCAAATCACACACACATTCGGCTGACAAAATTCCAATCAATGATTTTTTACAAACTGTAAACCTGATTAGCATAATCTTTTTCAAATGTGCGAATCACAAATGCGCAGTAATCACCAATGAATGGGGATATTATGCACTTTGATTTCGCCGAAAACTGAGTAATCTAACTTGTAAAATGCACCGCGAATGTGCAGCAGTTAACAGTGAAACTAAGAATAGGCCTAACGTTAGGCCATAAGGCTTTAAATCCCACGCAATCAAGGCCCGTTTCATCGACCAAAAAACACTTGAATCGTGACAATCAGTACATTTACATGTAAATATTACCTGATGAGTCAAATAAGTTTTGCAAGAAAGAAAAAATATTGCATAATAAATAAACAGAAAAAGGTTTAACAAAGCTGAAATTCTGCATGCTTCGCAAAGAAGGTGGCCATTTTTTCGAGAGGGCTAATATTTCAGAACTTCCTGGTGGTGGTGGCGTAGTTTTGAAATGTTTTACGGCGAGGTATATCGTAGGCCTCGGTATGCAAGATTTTCACAGAACTTTGAAAGCCGTAGCGAATAGGACAAACAACTTACGCGATGTTGAGTTTAAATGACATTGAAAGGAAATTATCTGTTCTTTCTAAACTGAATTTCTATGCATATTTCCCATAAAAATGATGATTTGTACTGTAGAATTAAACTTTTTACGATTTGAAAAGCAAAACTCAGCGTCTATTTGGGCGATGCAGTCAATACTTTTGCCATACTAGTTGCGCGATTTTTTTACTTTGCCTTGTAGTTTTGGAGCAATTTTGGTGTATTTCCGCAAATTACGGTACTAAACTCGTGTACACGATACACGCTCGCTTTTTTTGGCGTGTACACGTTTACTAAAATCCCTAAACGTTCACAGCTCTAATATGAACACTGTTGCACTACAAATCAAAGATTGATCTGTAAAGTTTCATCCCAAATTACTATAACAAAGACAATTTATGTTAACCATGTCGGATTTTAGTGACCCATTTACTTATTTATAATCATTACAAGTAAATAATCCCAGCTAAATTACACTACTTTTGCTTAATTTTGAACGGATCAGAACCAACATTAGCTATGCCTAACGTTGAGCCTAACGAGTAACGTTAGTAAAAGCATGAAGTTTGAAAAATGCACTCACGATTTTATGAATTTGAAAAAATCATTTTACCTGGTTTTGATCACCTTTAGGCTTTTTTGGGTTGGGTCCAGGTACTAAAAGATTTCCACAAGTCAAGTTTAGGCCCATTAAAAACATGCAAAATAGTCGTGAAAAAAAAATTGTGCTTCGTCACTACATACTGGCACGCGCCAATGTAAGTTGACAAAACGAACGAAAAATTGGTCCAGAATGTGCCACTTAGGCTCTCACTTTGATGATTCATTGTCACGTTGGCTGAATTACCAAACACGTGCGTGATGAACGTAATGTAATAGTCACGCGATTATGTTGTCTGCTAGATCTGCAAATCATTTTTTTTTTTGTTCATCATATATATATCAGGGAGTAAATTGTAACTCCATGATCATATAATGTTAGTGATATTAACAATTTATGTCTTGAGTCAGGTTTCTTGAAAAGTATCGTGATACTAAGTTATATCACAATTTTTTTTTTTCTCCACGATAATCGAATACGTAATAGAGCCATGTCGTGACAGCACTAGTTTCATAAAGATCTTAAAATTGAGATTTTCCTATACTTTTAACACCTTGCTTAACACAGTACAGGAGGGTATAGGATATTGTAGTACCCTTGGACGGCCAGCAATCACCAACGGCAGCCATTCTAACACGACTGGCATCAGTCTGACGGTACTACGGGGAGTACTAGATCTAACTTGGGTCATTTTTTGACAATACCTTTTTTCGTCATGAAACACTTTTACGTAATACAAAATAAACTTATTCATGCCTTGTCAAAAATACCATTTTGAGCCGTTCACTTACATTTTGGGTGTAGGTTTAATAAAAAAAAACTGAAAAGTTACATTTTGTGCAAGGACCTCCGCTAGGCTAGGGCTTATTTTTCGAACAGCGCCTTGGGTGAATGTATCTAATTAGTTAAAAAGTTGTTGAACAATAGAGCCTCGGTAAAGTCAATGTGCATATAGCAATATATTGAACACTGCGTGCATTTACTGACGAACTTTTAAAAATAGCAGTTGCCAGTGCACTTGGGTGATACATGCACTAATTGTGTACACGTTTTAAAAGAGAGGGATTTGCAAAGTGGTCGAAATGCCATTTCTTCAGTATTTTAGAGTTTTTTTACGTACAAAATCTTCCATTTTATTTGTAACTTAGTTTGAAAGATAAGACTTGTTTCAAGATGCTAATGAAATCAAAATCGTACATGTAGCTTGTAAGTACCTGTGTCAGTTTTGAGAAGGGTTTTTATTTTATGATTATGTTATTTGTTGTTGTCTGAGTGGTTTTCAACATTACCAGTGTATTATGCTTTGTCTCACTCCAGGCTGGAAAGTTTGCTCTGCAACTAATTACTAATGCAAAGCCGGCATGGTTATGCAAGACCTGACGATCATATAATCGTGCAGATTGCTGTGAAATTTAGCCATGGCCGAGCATCGGCTAGAAATCATGAGTCACTCGCGCAAAATGAAAACATTCCAGTCTGGGTCTGACTCAGTATGCAAGTATTGCCTTGCAAGTAGTGCCTGCTGAGTGAAGTCTTAATCTCACTAGGCTGGGCCTAACTACATTGTTCTGAATCTGAATAGGTCAGCAAAAATCCTTTAGGAGAACATGAAATGAATGCCAACCGAAGATAACAAAAGTATGAGAGAGAGAGGAAAATCAGTAAGTTCTAACAAGTTTAGCTTTGAAACAGTTGAGACTTGGTGCATGTACAAATGTGTCTGGTAGTGAAAAGTTTTAATTTACTGCTACAGTGCTAGCCTAACATTAGGCCTAAATACCATTTGGGAGTCCAGAGTTGCTTGATAAATCTGTAGACGAACAGTGGAACTTTTTTTCTGAGATATTCAATAAAGTTTTGGATCAATTTATTCCAAAACGAAAGAGGAACTTAGATCCAAATAGGCAACTAAAAAAATTGGATTGATTTTCTAGTGCCGTGGCAAAAGTTAATAGAAAATATAAGCTATGGAGGAAATATATGGTAACGCAGGATAGAACTGAGTATCAAGCATATTGTACAGCATGTAATCAAGTGCGATCAGAGACTTTTGAGGAATTTTGAGAAAGATTTAGCAGATGATATTAAATCCAACCCTAAGAAATTCTGAAGTTATGTCAGAAATAAAGCTAAAACTTAGGTGCGTGTAGTTGACCTGGATACAGAGGATGGTAGGGTGGCATCGGCAGATTTAGAGAAAGCTGAGGTGCTTAACGCCTTTTTTACTAAGATGTTCACTAGAGAGAATACCAGTGTTTAATATACCAAGTCTTGGTGTTAGATATCAGGGTGTACTCTTACAGGACATTGAAATCTCACAGCAAGATGTCAAAAAAACTACAGGAAGTAAAGAAAGATAAATCTTTGGGACCGGATGGCCTGCACCTTATGGTTCTGATGAAAGTAGCACAGGCAATAAGGCTACTACTTACTTTATTATTCAACAATTCTTTAAATATCTCAACTGTACCCCCATCATGGAAGAAGGGTAACATCATACCTATTTTTAAAAAGGGGGCGAAGAAGTGAGGCTGGTAACTACAGGCCAGTAAGCCTATTGGTGTGCAAAGTCCTCGAATCTATTAGTAGGGATCACATTGTTTTACATATGAAAAGTAACAACCTTTTAACAAATAATCAAACTGGATTCATGAGTGGACGATTATGTGTTACACAGGTCATAGGCCAAAGCTTAAATAAGTGGTTTTTATGCAAAATTTTGCAGCATTATAAACTCAAAATGGGATCCAAAGGTCACAGTTATTGACCACTTTTCACCATTTTGGGTGAGCATGCGAAGCATAATGCGAATGTAATGGCAATTTTGTCTACCCGACTGTTTACAGTTTTTCCTTAGATTTTTTCAGGAATGTTAGTTTTTAAAGGATTTTCAGAAAATGTTAAAGTTTCTTGAGAATTCCTCAGAAATGTTAAAGTTTTTTGAGAATTCCTCGGAAATGTTAAAGTTTCTTCAGTCTCAAAAAAAGTTACTTCCTCAGATATCCTTATGGAAGGTTAGAATTTTCTTACAAAATGTTACTTTTTCAGAGATAATTAAGACAGATTGACGACTATTGATTATTAAACTCTGCCATTATTATCATTGTGGACATTTGCAAAAAGCTGCTATAGTATATGAACTGACCAGACTTTTTATTTAGTATGCTCGGTCAGGAAGTGTGACAGGATGTGATTGTATATGGACATAGGGAGGAATGCCATGTGGAAAATGGATGGGGGCCATGCGGGACATATGATATATACCATGTGGTATACACCAAGGGCTGCATTAGGCATAATCATTTGACTCCGCCTTTTTTTCTTATTCAACAGGTCATTTGCATATACAGTAAGTTATTAATGAAGTGACACTTTCATACATACAGTAGCGTGCTCAATCAGGGACTGATAGTGAGGATGAGACTTCTTATGGAGCCTATGGGATGTCATGGGGTGAGATGCCATTTGGGACATGGGATGGGATGCCATGTGGGACATGGGGTGGAATGCCATGTGGGACGTAGGGTTGAATGCCATGTGGGACATAGGGTGGAATACCATGGGATGTCCTGTGGGACATGGATGTCATGTGGGACATGGGGTGAGATGCCATGTGGGACAGGGTGAGATGCCATGTGGGACATTGGGTGAGATGCCATGTGGGACATGGGGTGAGATCCATGTGGGACATGGGATGGGGTGGGATGCCATGTGGAACAAGGTGGAATGCCATGTGGGGCAGGGTGGAATGCCAATGGGATGGATGCCATGTAGGACATGGAATGCCATGTGGGACATGGGATGCCATGTGGGACATGGGATGCCATGTGAGACATGGGGTGGGATGCCATGTGAGACATGGGGTGGGATGTCATGTGAGACATGGATGGGATGCCATGTGGGACATGGGGTGGGATGCCATGTGAGACATGGGGTTGGATGCCATGTGGAACATGGGATGAGATGCCATGTGGAACATGGGGTGGGGTGCCATGTGGGACATGGGGGGGTGCCATGTGGGACATGGGGTGGGATGCCATGGGACATGGGGTGGGGTGGGACATGGGGTTGTATGCCTTGTGGGACATGGGGTGGGATGCCATATAAGAAAGGGGGTGGGATGCCATGTGGGACATGAGGTGGGATGCCATGTGGGACATGGGGTGGGATGCCATGTGGGACATGGGGTGGGAAGCCATGTGGGACATGCGGTGGTATGCCACGAGTAACACAAGAGTGTGACAGGTTGGGATGCCATGTGTGACATAGGGCAGAAAGCTATGTAGGACATGGGGAAGGAGGCCATGGGGACATAGGATGTGAGACATAAAGTAGAATGTCATTGGGAGGGATACCATGTGTAACATATGGTGGAATCCAATGTGGGACAAAAGGTGGGATGCATGTGAGACATGGTAGAATGCCATGTGGGACATATGGTGGAATGCCATGTGAGACATACTGTATGGTGGAATGCCATGTGGGAGATATGGTGGAATGCTATGTGGACAAGGCATGGGATGTCTTGTGGGACATGGTGTAAGATGTCATTTGTCACATAGGATGGGATTCATGTGGGACATAGGTGGGATACCATGTGGGTCATAGGATAGGATGCCTATAAAGTGCAAGACCTATACCAACCTATGTTTGTATCATGACACTGTGAACTTGTGTCCCTTAAACTCAGGGGTCAAAAGGTCAAAGGTCCCAGAGCTAGTGACCCCTTTTAACCATTTCCCCTCATAGTTTTGGTCACACCCACCTCACTCACTCCCACCTCCTTATTGGTTCCCCCCAACCCCTCTGTAACAATTAACCATTTCCCCTCATAGTTTTGGTCAATGCACCCTTACAATCCATCACGTTCTCCTTGCTTGCCCCCTGTACAACCTTCCCAGAGCTTCCCTTGCTCCCCACAACTCATTGCTGAGTTCTTCCAGAAAAATCCTCTGGATAAAATTATCTCCTTCCTTCATCATGCTTCCCTCTACAACCATATTTAATTTTCCTCTTCCACCCCCTTTCTACTTTGTTTTTGTTTCACTCATGCAACTTCTTTCTTGATCACAGCTTTCTGACATTTTGTTCTTGAATTTCTTTTATTCTCCTCCTGTTTCCTTTCCACCTCCAGAATGATCTGACCTCTCAGGCACAATTTGACCCTTGTTGTCGTGGTGCTGTTAAGACCTCATCAAACAAATAAACAATAAAACATAGTTTTGGAATGTTCAGAGTGATCTAAGTGTGGGGTGTATCATATAGTAATGCCAAAAATGTCAAATGTTGTTTTGGTGCTTAGGTTGAAAGGTCAAATATGTGATTTTAGGGGGAAATTATGTCTCAAGTTTTGGGGTACAAAGGTCAGGTCAAATGAGACAAGTTTTTGGTGATGGCTGTTTCTTCCAAAGGAATTACTTGGTCTCTTTACAAATTGCATATGTGGGTAGGGTTTAACATTCTAACAAAAATTGAAAATAATTGGAAGTCAAATAAGTGCTTTTTATGCAAAATTTTGCAGCATTTTAAACTCAAAAAGTACAAGGCCCATGCCAATCCTATATTGTACCATGATACCTTGGTACATGAATTTCTGCCTGTAGACTGGAGTCAAAAGCTTACAACTATTGACCTTTTTTCACCATTTTTCCTATAGTTATGGAATGTTAAGTATGACGTGAGCATGAATGGTATCATTCAGTAGGGTACGATAAATGTGAACAAATTCAGAAGTTCAGTGATTAGGGTCAGAGGTCAAATATGGGATATTAGGTGGTAATTAAATACTAATTTGAACATTTTTGTGCCATTTTAAACTCAAAAAGTACAAGACCTATACCAACCCTATGTTGTTCCATGATACCTTGGTACATGAATTTGTGTCCTGTAGACTAGGCTTAAAAGGACAAAGGGTAGCTATTTCTCCCAGTATGCTGCACGTTTAGGGTGATGAGATTTGCAACTTCATGGATTGCTTTTTTGTTAGTTTTTGCACACACTTTACTGACAAGCTATTTAATCAAATTATGTGGACAAAAAAATATTTGTCAGCAAAAAAATCAATCTGCAGTTTTGTGGAACATCCTATGTACGGAGTGCTAAAATTCTTATTGATTCTTGTATTGACTCCGAAAGAGGTATTCAAAATTGTATCATAGTGATATGGAAATGACTGAAATAAGACAGCCTTTTATTCATCAAAAGTCTGTGTGTTTGATTGAAATATTGGGATTTTGCAGCTTACATTTTGCAGATATTCACAGAAACACACTCTCTGCCTTGAAAAGCATTTGTTTTGTGGTGAAAGATGAAATCATACTAAAATACTTTACAAAATTTATATTTGCATTGTCATGACCCATGCATTAAATCCCGGTAATGCATGGCTTTGAGTATTTAGTTTAGTCCATTTTTACAACAGGGGAATTTCTTAACAAAGTAAAAATATGTGGGTAAACTTTTCTCGTTTTTTGTTCTTTTGTGTTTTTTTATGCATTTTAAACAATCTAACCAGAAAATTGTATAAAAAGGTTAATGTTTTGGCAATGTTTATATGTGTATTTAATGCACAGTCAAAAGTTTCCAGTTACCCATTTAAAAGAAAGTGAAAGTGTGAAACTTTAGCCAATAGAATGCATTAACAGATCAGAAGGACCCTTAAAGAGTACTGGGTACTGACATTGCAGCAAATCAAGACCATAGATTAGCATAATGTACATATTTAGTTATCAGATATTGTAAGGCAATTTACAGTATGGTACAGTACCTCTTCTTACTGTACAACACAGTAGAATCACTATCATTTATGATCAGAAAAATATTCAGGCTGTAAATATATAAATATTTTTTTTTTTTTTTTTGACAGCAAGTCAAAGTGAGGACAATGGATGCAGCTAGTCTTCGTCGAGGGAGTGCACCAAAAGCTGCTCCGAATCAAGATGAGTCAAACAGAAATACTCCACTAAAGTTGTTTGTGGACGCAAAGAAGAAAATAAATGAAATATACAGTGAGGTTTCTAAGCATATCCAAGACTCCTCTGCCTTTCTTGCCAGTAAGTTGGCTACTTTCTTTACACATTTTTTCCTGAAAATATTATATGAATTATTTTGTTATATATTACAAAGGGAAAACAAAACAAATAAAAATGCAGAATATGTTAATCCTACTCTTGACTACCCATTGAGAGTCTACATTGAAGTGACTTCCCTCAAGACTACTATATTCAGTCAGGGTTAAACAAATCTTTAGTCTGGCTCCCAGGACAACCAAAAACCTTATCCGAACAACAATTAAACTGCCCGGATGGAAGAATTAGTTTTCAACAAAATTTGTATTGCATGTACAAAAAAACGGGCAGCCTTAGTTTCTTTCGGGACAATCAATAAGTTATATATTCCTGCCCTTTGATCTCTGCAAATAATAACCTTAAACCACTCAACACCCCTTCTTCCTTTGCTCCACAACGTGATTAATGTTGATAGGATTTAACCTCTGGTGCAATTTTACCAGCTGTCAAGGTGTGGTTTAACTCCAATCAAACCTCCAGATGACTGTTTCATAACCCTTGTGAAGTTAGACCTTCTTACTACTAAGGGTTATTTTCAACTCTTATTACTCTCCTATCATTTAACCAATTGTTTAATCATATATGATCTTTGTACATAGGATTTTGACTGTCACTGTTTAACTATGCATTGACTATCAATGAATAAATATGCCTTGCATCAATGTTTGAATATGCTTTAAGTATGTATAATTATGCATATACATCAAAGTTTAAATATGCATATGCGTCAAAGTTCAAATATGTATACAGTATGTATCAATGTTTAAATATGCATATTAATCAATTTTGAATATGGATATGTATCAATGTTTAAATAACATGAACACTAGAAAGTAATTATTTCAAATAACTTTAAGGATTATTTCACTGGTCATGCAAGTCTACCTTATGTGAAAGAGGACTCAAAAAGAAACAAAATGGTAAAGAAACTACTTCTTAATCCATTAAAGGAGATATTTAAGTTTAAAGCTCTGTCTTATATGTGTAGAAAGACTGGTGTAGTAAGTCTACGATGGAAGGTTGATGACCTTATCCTCACATTATTAACAATTGTTAATGTATTTCAAAGAACATTTATTTAAGTTTTTTAATATTTGAATTATTTTTTATCAAAATTTCTTCAGATGTATACTATAATTAGCCTGACTAGATTCTGTTTTACTACTTTTATGACATATGCAATATCTTTGAAGACACAATATCACATGACAAAATATGATAAAATACATTAAAACTTTGAGTAATCCAAGGCTGTGATGTCACAACTAGTCTAATTTCAGTCATTTTTACACTTATGATACCAAACTTTTAACTTAGATATCTCCTTAATGGAGTAAGATTTTTGAACGCTTTCACCATTTTGTTTCTTTTTAAATCCTCTTTCATATAAGATGAAATTAATTCACTCCTGAACTAATCCTTTTAAGACTTATGATATATACATCTAAGATCATTTTGTCTTCATGTTGAAGCCAACGAACCCCTCTTTCTACTTAGATATAGAAAGCTTAGCCTCTCCTATGCTTTTAGAGTCCTCACCAACACCCAGAACCCTGTTTACAACCTCATTAGGTACCCCAATTTCTCCACCCTCTTTGATAGGACTAAAACCCTTTCCCCTCCCTTAAGCTTAAGCATTAAATCAGACCTCTTCCATCTCGGCATCAACCCCTTAACTCTCGGCACCTTCTCCTGGCCCACTTTTCCTCCTTGGGCCACCCCCTCCCTTCTGTCCACATGCGCCTCTCCACTCGTCACAAAACCCAAAACCCAAACCTCTTCATCAATCTCCACAACCAAATCAAAGGCAAACTCTCAAACTATGCCTCTATCTATACTGATGGCTCCAAGAAAGGCAACAAGACAGCTGCTGCTGCCTTCATCCAAGACATCACCCTCAGTAGCAGACTTCCCGACTACTTGTCCATCTTTTCAGCCAAGGCAAAGGCCATTCTCCTCACCCTCAACTTTATTGAGTACTCTCCGCTCAGCCACTTTGCCATTTTCTCCGACTCCAAGGCTGTTCTTACTTCTTTACTCAATCTTAAATGGGATAACTTCACATCCCACCTCATCCTCCGGAAACTTCTTTCTCCCACCCTCTGCAGGAAAAGTATTCTTTTCTTCTAGATACCCAGCCATGTTGGCATCCCTGAAAATGACAGGGCTGATACAGCTGCTAAGCTTGCCCTCAACCTCCCCCTACCCCTTTTCCCAAACCATTTCTGACATCAAACCGCTTATTGCTTCCCTTGTTCGTGACCGCTGGCAAACCTCGTGGAACTCCCAAATTGATAACAAACTCCACGTCATCCAGCCCACCATTCGATCAAACCCACCATCAACAACCTCTCTCGTATTGACAACGTTCATATTAACCCGTCTTAGAATAGGTCACACCCACCTCACTCACTCCCACCTCCTTATTGGCTCCCCCAACCCCTCTGCAACAATTGCCATTGCACCCTTACAGTCCATCACATTCTCCTAGGTTGCCCCCTATACAACCTTCCCAGAGCTTCCCTTGCTCCCCACAACTCAATTGCTGAGTTCTTCCCGAAAAATTCTCCGGATAAATTTATCTCCTTCCTTCATCATGCTTCCCTCTCCAATCATATTTAATTCTCCTCTTTACCCCTTCTCTTTACTTTGTTTTTTTTCACCCATGCACCTCCTCTCTTGATCACAGCTTTCTGACATTTTGTTCTTGTATTTTTTTCATTCTCCCTTTGTTTCTTTCCTTCCTACTCTAGAATGATCTGACCTCTCAGGCACAATTTGACCCTCATTGTCATGGTGCGGTTAAGCCTTCATCAAACAAACAAATTTTGTCTCTCGTTTCTATACTCTTTAGGAATACCTGCTAGTGTAGAAATTGTCACAGATGAACAACATGCAAAGATGGAAAGCTTTGCGAACCAGGTCAGTGGAATCAGGGAGGTGCTCTGCAGAGATCACATGAAAGTAGCATTTTTTGGAAGGTAAGAAACAAGAAGATGGTTTTAAGTAAAAACTATGTCCTGATTGAGGAGACAATTTTCTGTTTTGTACAGTAAATTAGTTATTCGTTGATTCAGGACAAAATATGTAGTGTATATGTTGAGGTTAGGTCTGCGACTATTTATCGGTTAACAGATAAACGATGGTTACCATTGTTTACCATTACAAAAATTAGACAATCATCAAACACCATCAAAATAAAGCCTTCAGGCTTTGCCTGGGTGCCTACAAGACCTCCCTCATGACCAGCCTTCACGTTGAAGAAAAGGAACCCCCCTTTGTGCTAAGGTGTAGAAAGCTTAGCCTTTCCTACACTTTTAGAGCCCTAACCAACATCCAAAACCCGTCTTTACTCAACCTCAAATGGAATAACCCCACGTCCCAAGTCTGCAAACTCCCCCCCCCCCCACCCCTGTACCCTCTGCAGGAAAAGTATTGTTTTCTTCAGGATACCCAGCGATGTTAGCATCTCTGGCAATGACAGATCTGAGTCAGCTGCCAAGCTTGCTCTTAATCTTTCCCCTTTTCTAAAGCCCACTGCCACCTCCTTACTGGCTCCCCCTACCCCTCTGCAATAATTGCCTTATCCCCCTCATCATCCACCATGTCCTCCTTTTCTGCCCCCTGTGTAACCTCCCCAGAGCTTCCTTCACCCCTCACAACTTCATAGCCGAGCTCTTCTGGAATAACTCCCCATATAAAATTATTTCCTTCCTTCACCACACTTCCCTCAACAGCCATGATTAGTCCTCCTCTTCCCATCCCCCTACCTACTTTCACCTTTGTTTTTTTATACCCCTGCACTTCCTCTTTCAGTCCCAGCTTCCTCACTATTAGCCCCCTTCCTTTTATCAGACTTCTCTTATTTCCTTTTTCCCTTCCTCTGGAATGATCTAACCTCTTGGGCACAATTTGACCCTTGTTGTTGTGGTGCCGTTAAACCTTCATCAAACAAACAAAAATTAGCATTTCATTCAATCAAAAATTTAAACCATTCCCCATGTATGAGCCCCTAATATTCACTTTAAGAATCAAATTCTGAAAAGAAAATCAATATTTTTCATTATTTACAGCATCAATAACTTTGATTTCTCCATCGTGATGAACTCAAAAAGTCATCACAATGTGGGCACAATACACAGTATGCTAGGCCTAATCATTGTTACAAACAATGCTAAGCCTAAACTTTTGATTTGCCGACAGCAACAAAATTATTCTGTCCACCGTATACTCACTTTGTATAGTAAAAATATTCACACAATGTGGTGCAATAATTTCTTAAATGCACCAAAATCAATATCTTGTTCACTTACATGACTTTATAAAAAATAATAGTGGATTATCTTTAAACTCTAGATGTGAAACAAGTTAGCCATCTTGCAATTCACTGCCTAAAACAAGGAAGCACTCGATCAACAATTCATCACACTCAACATTTTCTGGTCACATAATCTGGTGATAAAAGACTGTAGTCCGTAATCTTGATGGACATTTGTCAACAGAAAGTGTATTTATTGTGTATACAATAGGATTAAAACTTAAGGATTCAATTCAATTATAATTCACTTGGTGAAGAAGTTTCCTTTTTTAGTGTCCTCATATTTAGGTATGGAGTAGAACATGTAATATTTGCAACACTTTCCAAAATGACCATGGTAATTGCATTGTTACACTGATCAAACAGCTTATCTATTCAACTCAAAATCTTGATTTTGGCAGTCATTTGTAAATGGTTGTAATATTTTATTGAATGTTCTTTGTTTTTTTGTTAGAAAGATTTGTTTGATAGAGTAAATCACCAGATACCTTTTTCAAAATGAAGCAGATTTCTGACACCACTTGTGCTAATTGTTAAATGTATTAAATGGACCTAGTACTGTAGCATATATACACACAGTGTGTGCAACATGTGAACAAGATACAACATAAATAATGAGTTTGATTCCATCAGACTTTTCGGCTTGTTATCGGTTAACCGATAATCGATGGATAAATGCACTTGCCTAGCTGAAGTGGGGAGATACGATTTTATATGTTCTATTGGTTTAAGTTGACAGATAGACTGATATCATGTTAGTCCTTCAGTTTTTCGGAGTATTTTAATTTGGGTGCATTTCTTGTAATATCCAACCTTCCCGTCAATGTCAACAAAAGACAGGATACAGAACTGTTAATAACCTATTATCGAGATACTTGTTATCTCGGTCATGAAAAATTGTGCCTATTCTTATCTTTCAGGACAAGCAATGGGAAAAGTTCTGTCATCAACGCTATGTTACGGGACAAGGTGTTACCCACTGGTATTGGGCACACTACAAATTGTTTCTTGCATGTAGAGGGCAGTGAAACAGAAGAGGCTTACCTCTTGACCCCCGGGAGTGATCAGAGAATGAATGTTGGTGTAAGTCCTTGTTTATTGTGTCCTCTTTCTGTCAAGGTTATACCCAGTTTTTGTAACATTTATAAATGGTTTGAATACATACTACATAATGTCTTTGCACTTATGAAACATTTGTCCATATATATATATATATATATATCATTTAAATATCTATATTTTAAATTATAGGGCTGTGAACATTTAGCAATTAATCCCTAAATGATCGATGTGAAACAAATATTTACAAAAATGCTACTTGCAATTAATCGTTTTTGTTGTTCAGGCTTGCCATTGAAAATCAGTACCATTCAAACAACTCACAAACACGTCCCACAAAATTCCAATCAATGCAGTTACAAATAGGAAACAGGATTAGAATAATCCTTGTACATGCAAGAAGCAGAAATAGCACTAACCATTTATTAATGGGGGTATTCCTTGCTTTAAATTTGCTGAAAAAATTGTGGTATGTACTATAAACTGTAACATTAGGCTTCAATCTCTCTTGATCAAAATCCCAATTTACAAGCTGTAATACTGATCCAAAAATACACTGTCAAAACAGCCTCAATTGTTGTGTTTATTAAATACAAATGTAAATATTACCTGATGAGTCAAATAAATTGTACAAAATAAAAGAAGAAAAAAGGTTTAAACAGAGCTGAGTTGCAGCTCACTCCTGCAGAAAAAATTGCCATCTTCGGAGAGGATCACTATAAATTTGACTTAATAGTTTTATACAGCAAAGCGTATTTATGTATAATGCTCAATGAGAACAGCAAAGCAGTCAAGCGAGATTAAGACTAAATGACAATTGAAGGGAACTACTCTGTCATTTTTTTTTTGGTTCCGATGCGATATCTTCAGAACCTCATGATGGCGTATGTGTGCGTGTACGTATGGGTGTGTGTGTGTGTGTGACGCTGAGCTCGTAAACACGATATCTTAAGAATGGTACAGTGGATTCATATCATATGTGGTACACAGATATCACATGGTCCGTAGATGTGCCCTATTGTTTTTGGTGGTGATGTCATGCATATTATTGAGTCAGGGCTTAATGTAAAAATATTAAAATGCTCATATTTTAACAACTGCATATCTGTTTTGTTATATTTGGTACAGTTTTGATGTAAGCTAGTGTGTACATGTTCATGGTACAAAAACTTTGAATTTCATTGATATGCATAGTGGGCGGGGCTTAATATGATTTTGTTGAAAAGAGCTTGTAAACACGATATCTCAAGAATGGTACAGTGCATTCGTATCACATATGATACACAGATAGTCCATGGTCTGTAGATGTGCCCTATCGGTTTTGGTGGTGATGTCATGCATATTAATGAGTAGGCAGGACTTAGTGTAAAAATCTTGAAATGCTCATATTTTAACAAGCGCATATCTGTTTTGTTTCATATTGGATTATATTGTTAGCTAGTGTACACGTGTTCATGGTATAAAAACGTTGAAATTCATCAATATGCATAGTGGGCTGGGCTTGATATGATTTTGCTTAAAAGAGTTTGTTAACACTGTATCTCAAGAACGATAACCTGCATTTATGTCATATTTGGTACACAGATAGTCCATGGTCTGTAGGTGTGCCCTATTGTTTTTGGTGGTGATATGCATATTAATGAGTAGGCAGGGCTTAATGTTAAAATCTTGAAATGCTCATATTTTAACATGTCTGTTTTGTGTCATATTGGATATAATTATGATCTTAGCTAGTGTGTACATGTTCATGATATAAAAACTTTGAATTTTGTTAATATGCTTAGTGGGGAGGCTTAAAATTATTTTGCTGAAAAGAGCTTGTAATCGATATCTAAAGAATGATGAACTGGATTCAAGTCATATGTACATGTAGTACACAGATAGCCCATGGTCTACAGATGTGCCTGATTGGTTTTGGTGGTGAGGTGGTGATACCATGCATATTAATAAGCAGGCAGCGCATAATGTAAATTTCTTCAAATATGATACATGAGCAACCGTTTGTCTGTTTTGCATCATACTTGTTATGATAATGTTGTTGATTATTGTGCACATGCTAGTGTTGTCAATAAGTACATCTATTTTATTGTTCTGCATGTTGGTCGTGGCTTGTTAATAAATATTTTGGAACAATTATTTCATGATATGCAATGACATAACAGTTAATACAAAACTTGCAAATTAATCAGCATATGAAAAAGGATCAGAACCACAAAACCTTTTGGTTCTGGCTTATTAAACCAAATTTGTATCACATTTTGTATAAAAATGATTTTCATTACTGCAGAAATAATCATTTTATGATTTTGATATCAGAATTCAAGTGTTTATTTGTACATGGAGACAATATTTTTCCATACTAGTTGCATGATTTTTTTTTTAAATTAGCATCGTTTTGGGGCAATTTGCTTGTACTTAAAAAATTGGGTGCTAATCACGATTAATTGCTATTGATTAAAAGCATATTGTTTAATCCCCTCGCCAACATAGTTGGTGAAGAGGGAATATAGCATCTTTACCGTCTGTCCGTCTGTTTACATCTATTGTCCATCCGGCCTCATGCATTGTTCAGCTATGGAACAAAAGATTGCTGCCCTAGGAAAGGAATTCCAATTATTTTTACAAAAAGAAATTTATATAAAGGAGAACAAATTCATTCCAGACTTCAGTAGCAGCAATTCAAAGATTTGTTCTGGGATGAAAAAAAGTTGAATATAGATGTGAAGACTGAATGGAATTAGCATGCAAATAATGGGGAGGGGATTTGTATCGTTTGCAGTGTCTGGATATGTTTGCACTAAAGAAAAATTACAGACTTGTTTAATATTTAATTATTAAACTGTCCCACTCATCCAGGGCCGTAGGAGCCTATGGGGGCATATACATAATGCTATATGACACAAAGGCTAGAGCTCGGCTCCCCCTTCCCCCCCTCCTCCCCCTGATAATCCAAGGTCTCATACAGTCCTGTCATTAGTTAATAGATAGTTTTTGTTAAGTTTTCATATGAAATTGCCATGGATAAGTTCATGCATTGTAATTATAAGTCAAAGAAGTAACACAATAAAAAGTATAAGTATTAAAAAATGTTGTACTTCATGTCTGTGTGAAAGTTTCCTTTGGATACCAACATAGGTCTTTTTTTTAAATTTCCTAATTAGTTCGTTTTCACAAAGTAACTTCCTTCAACTGCATTTTGCCAAGTTGGAATTGTATACAGTCAATTTATCCATAAGATCTTACAGCTAATGTGAAATACTCGTATATATTTCCTAGGTGGTGCCTCTGCATCCACAAAATAGAAGCCTTGTGCGCATGAACGTGCAGGTACAGTACAGTATGTCTCTTGGCATGACCCTTGGTTGAAAAGGATCAGTAATAATGCATGCATTTTAACTGATTATAAATTTCTGTTTTCATTTTACATGTTGAGAGTTTTCAGTTAAATGCTTTTGCATTATAACAAATTTACAGTCAGATTTATATAGACACTGTAGCTCTTTAATACCCTCGTAAAACTTTTTGTTTTTAACCCCAATTTGCTTAATATCTGTGGAAGAATTTACATTTCAAATTGATTTTCTGAAAAAGAGTTCAGAGAACCTTACCTATCAAGCAGGAACAGTGATTTTATAATTCCACTTTTGATATTTTTCAGGAAAATAGTTCTTTAATATAAAATAATAATATATTTGGTATGCATGAGATAAACCCATAATGTTTGTATTTTACTGAACATGAAACAATATTTGGTGAAATGCACAGTAAACAGGAGTGTTCTTTATTACCCAAGAATATTAAGCACAACATTGAACAAATTATGCAAAGGGTTTATATAACAGTGTTTTTAGGAATTTTAATTACCCAGTTGTATTATATCAGCATTTGTGTGTATTTTCTTTTGTGAGGTTAATGTGTAACATATTTACACAATATTCAAAAGGCAGTGCTTCTTCCCAGCTTTTCCCATTGAAACAGGTTATTTGGATTAAACAGTCTTTCTGTTACTAATGTTTCCTTGCATCAATATAATTTGTCTCTCCTGTTAGTTTGTGTGGCTTGATTCTGAATGCTGAAAGAGACTCCATGTTTATGCAATCATTTTAGAATACTAATATTAGCAATTGTAAATACTCTTTCATTTCTAGAATTCTCCTTTATAATTTTTGTTTAATATTTAATAAAAAAATAAAAGTTTGTATTAGGTACTTGTCTTTGCAATGAAAGAATTGACCATGATATTTGAGGCTACATGTTAAAATCATGTAAAACATTTGCCCTTTGTTTTTGGTGTGAAGTGATTGTGGAGTGGACGCTCGTCAGTCTGTACTTGTCTGCTTCTACAGTAGCTCCTGTTTGTTTGTAACAATTCACTTGCACAAACATTTGCTGAGATTTTTGTCAATAAAAACATTTTTGTCAATAAAAGCAGAGATAGAAAATTAATATGCCTTGATGTACATCTTATGTATACAAGGTTACATGTAACTGTCCAGACTTATTTACACTGCACAATTAATCATACTGAAAACTGCTTTGTGCATTTCATGAAGTAAGATTACTACAGTTTTCTTCCTCTTAATGGAAGTCAAATGCTAGACTTTGTCAGTTATGGTAGAAAGGGTTATGTTGTGATTGAACAAATTGAAAGTAGCATTTTGTGCAGGGCATCCCCTCTGTATTGAATCACAAGAGTGAACACGATGAAAATTTGGGGTTACACACCAGATCCTCCAAAGGTATTGTATAGTATTTGACGTATGTCAGACAATCAAACCTGTCTTGCTACTAAGTACTACACTAAAATTTCAACAGCAAAGTCAGAAACAATTAGCTAGTGCATGTCACTTTCTAGATTATATTTAAAAGAAAAATGATGAATGATCAAGTATTTTGTTAACCAAAATATCTCTTGGACAGGTACATATTGATCGATTTAGCACAAGATTGTGCTTCTCTACTCTACAAGCAATTTGATTACTAATATCAAAACTTAAAATTGTCTTGTTTCATCCTTGCAGTCAGTAACCCATCTTGCCCATGCTCTGGCTGATGAGAGATTGATGGATGAAAGTAGTGTTGTTAAAATCTTCTGGCCAAAATCTCGGTGCCATCTGCTGCAAAATGATGTGGTGCTTCTTGATAGGTAACTTTAATAGTTATAAAAATATTCTTTAGCTTTATTATGTTCCCCATAATGTTGATTATATAGTTAAAGGTCTGGTTCTGTTAAAAAGTTCAGGATTATCACAAAGTGCTTTAGTTGGAATCAGAACAAGCAGATCATGTTGATTACTCATAGCCTTACTAAAATAATTCTTAAAAATTAGTTTAGGGGTCCATAAAGTCTACTTTATATGAAGAAGAGGACTTAAAAAAAAAAAAAAAAAATGGCGAAGAAAGCATTCAAAAATTTTATTCCATTAAGGAGATATTTGAGTTTAAATTTGGTATAATTTGTGTAAAAACGACTGAAATCAGACTAGTTGTGACATCACAGCTTCAAATTCTTCAAAATCCTTATGTATTGTATCATATTTTGTCCGATTTTGTGGCTGAAAAACATTACATATGTCAGGGAAGTAGTAAAACAGAATCTAGTAAGGGTTATTATAATTTACCACCTGAAAAATTTGAGGAAAATTAAAAGGAAAATAATTTTCTTAAAAAAACATTAACAATTGTGAAGCAGGTGAGGATACGGAGGCTAACTTTTTATAGTAGACTTGGACTACACCAATCATTTCTACACAGACAAGACAGAGCTTTAAACTTGAATATCTCCTTAACAAAATAATTTTTTGAAGATTTTCTTCACCATTTTGTTTCTTTTAAAGTTCTCTTTTATATAAGATAAACTTGCTTGACCACTGAGCAAATCTTTTAAGAAAATAGGCCACAGGAAAAAATGCAAATGAGTAGAGAGAGCTTGTATTCCCCAGGAATTTTACTAATTGAACATAGATAATATGAAGATTCAGGGCTTTTGAAATTAATATTTGTGTAGAAATTTACATGATTTATAAACAACAAAGACTTAACATTATCATCATCATCATCACTCGGCAACAGTAGGTAATACTACCACCAGTTGTTCAAGTGCCATTGCAGTGTGTCTCAGTTGGCTCACACTTATTCCACTCCACAGTCACATTTGCGACCCAGCAAAACTTGGTCCGACCTCTCCATGTTGTGTACCAGTTGGAAGACCATCAATTGAGGTATCCAGCAACTTGCCTTGTCTGATCACATGGCCATACCAAGCAGTTTCCTCTGTAACACCTCATGACCAGAAGGTACCATTGACCACCTATCATTTCCATCAAGCTATCATTGGTGACAAAATCTGACCACTTGATGTCCAACAGCACGCGACACAAAATTAAACTTGTTCATTCCCTGATTGTAACCAAAACACTTTACAGCTCTACAACACTGACACTAAAGTCTGCAGATATCAAATGATTTTTAACAATTTTTAACAAAATTGTTTTTCAAATTTCTGTAATTTGTTTTTCTTTGTAATTAGAAATGTGAATTAATGGGAGTTTGTTGTTACCTGGCATGCTCCTGTAAGTGCTTCATGCTACAAAGATCAAGTGCCCTATAGAGAAAAATATTCTCAGGTATCAGAACACTTCAACTCTTTATGATTAATTTTTGGAAGTTTGCATCAAATAGGAAACCTGTTTTCAAATTGTTAGTTGTCTTGTTTTTTCTGATTTTAAGATTTATTGTTGTCATTTGCAGCCCTGGGATTGATGTGGAGGCTGGCCTGGATGAGTGGATCAGTAGCCATTGTATGGATGCTGATGTGTTTGTTCTTGTGTCCAATGCTGAATCAACTCTCATGAGAACTGTAAGTTTGTTAGTTGACACTGAGAATCCTACCATGTGTGCTGGTTATTTAAGAGCAGGACCCAAAATATAATTCCTTCAGCAAGATTATTAATATTATTGTTATTATTTATATATATTATTAGTTTATGCTTTCCACGCAAGTATATGCATGATCAAAACGTTTTACAAAACAAATTTTCTGAGGCGGCAGCCAGCAAAGTCACACAAGCTTGTATTATTGCCCTGCTCCAATCCCATATGCTGAGCACCAAGTGAGATGGCAGCAGGTCCTATTTTGAAAGTTTATGGTATGACTCAATCGGGGACATTAGTAGGGGCTAGATCTGAGTAAAGATCCTATGTAGAGATTAGTCAAGGTTTAATTGTGTCAATTTTCTCTTGAAATATTCAGAACATTTTATGAATAAGCCATTGTTGATGAATCTTGGATACAGTATGATATTTGCATGAAGAAATATAACATTTTGTATGCTTGTATTAGAAACCTAGCAGACAAACATGCTTTTTCCAAGTGTTGATTATTCTCTGATTTATATTTTTTCTTTGGATAATGAAAGAAAATGCTACATTTTAATGTAAGCAATTTGCTGTCAGCTCTTCTTTAGTAAAGTTACAATACCTACATCAGCTTTGGTGCTGATTTTAGGCACAGGTAGTTATCCATTGGAAAATTAAAAAACATGTGCTGAAGCAAAAGTTAATGGGATTTAATTCAGGGCATCTAATTTTTAGCTTGACTTTTCAAAGAATAGAGCTACTTGTATTCTAATACTATTATTCAACGGTGTCAGTTTTTGGTTAAGAGTTTTCATAAGCTTAAAGTTATGAATGGTGTTCATTCATGTAATTTGGCATAGGGGTAGAGGACATGGGTACTGTTCAAATGAGCATGATTTGGGGGTTATGTGTGCATAATGATTAGCTTATTTGCATAATAATGAAATTATTTGTATTTATAATATCTCTTAAATTAAAGTGGATGTGGGGATTTTGTTTGCACAAATGATCATATATGTGAAGAGCATTGTCTACACTTAATGGTGAGGTGAAGTGTGCATATTAATTTGGTTATTTGCATAACAATACACTTTCAAACAAAATGTTTAACATAGGCGCACAACTTACGTTATGAATGGTGTACATTAATATAATTTGGCACAGGGTAGAGGATGGGTACTGTTTAAATGAGCATGATTGGGTTGTTTGTGCATACTAATTAGCTTATTTGCATAACAATAAAAATATTTTTATTTATAATATCTCTTAACTTAAAGTGGGAGTGGGGATTTTGTTTACACGAATAATCATATATGTGAAAAGCACTGTCTACACTTAATGGTGAGGTGTAATGTGCATATTAATTAGGTTATTTGTATAACAATAGGCTTTCATAGAAAATATTTAAACTGAGATAATATCTTGGTACAGTGGTAGAGGGCATTGGTTCTGTTCAGTTGAGCATGATTCAGGGTTGTGTGTGCATAGTAATTAGCTTATTTACATAAGAATGAAAATATTTATATCATGATATCTCTTAAATTAAAGTGGGAGTGGGGATTTTGTTGACATAAATGATCATACAGTACTGTATGTGAAGAGCATTGTTCACACTTAATGTTGAGGTATAGTGTGCATATTAATTAGGTTGTTTGCATAACAATTGTTGACCTGAGATTAAAATATGATAAATGGCAGACAAGACCTACTAACTTCACATTTCTAGTTTTATTTTGATATTGACATTCCTCACATGAATAGCAATCAAAATGTTTGTCTTACCATGAATAAAGAAGCAAATAAAAGTTTACCTTGCTTCTAAAGAATTTTGAATAGGGGTTTGAGAAATAAAACAATAATCAGAATGTGGGGTAGAAGATGATATGATGATAAAGTAGTTGAAGGAATTAGGATGAGGGTGGGATTTCATGTGTGACAGGGTGGAATTATATGTAGGGCAGGGTGGGGTGGGATGTTGGTCACGATGCGTTGGCATGTTGGACAGGGTGGGTTGGCATGTAGACGGTGGGGTTGGCATGTGGAACAGGGTGGGTTGGCATGTAGAACAGTGGGTTGGCATGTGGAACAGGGTGGGTCGACATGTGGGACAGGGTGGAATGGCATTTGGCTGGGTGTCATCTAAATTTGAGTTGTGATGGCATGTGAGTCATGCAAGTGGTGGAATGACAATACAGTATTTGGTTTTCAGGTATGATTGCATGGAGTATAGGCATGGGATGACATTTGGGACAGGTTGGGATGGAATGTGGGACAGTCTGGAATATGCATTATTAGTGGTGAGGGGATTTGTATCATTTCCAATGTCTAGTTTGTCATACGTTAAGCAATATTGTTTTGCATAATTTTGCTTTAATGTTATTGTACATTTTTCATGCTGCTTGACTTTGCTTGACTCACATATTTTCTTAAATTAGAAGTTATATTACAATCCAAGATGTAGCACTAGGAATGTGTAGGGGTTGGAGGAGGGTATAGGTTGGAAAGGAAGATTAATGACATTCTTTCATTATTTAATTTATAGAACTAAAAGAGGTGTTATACTTAAAAAGACTGCTAGCTTTTACACTTTTTTTTAGTTACAAGGGTGAGGTAACCTCAAGTTTTCTTTTGTTTTAAAATATATGAGAAAACTCGAAAAGATATTTTGTATGATGAAAAGATATTTGTGGCATGCTTTTTATTATTGCTGACTTAAATTATTTCAGGTAGCTTGGAAGAGCAAAGCCAATGAACCGGTAAATCTAATCGATCTTTCTTGCTCCCTTGTTTGTAAATTCACCCACATCAATCAAACATTATTTAAGGCTTTTGACGCTCGCTAAAACTGTTGTATAGAAAGGTCAATGCAAACTTTCCCGTCCTTTCTTTTTTGGATTGTATTTTGTGCGGGATTGCAAGGTTTTATGATCAACGCTTTATGATTGGTGGAAAGAAGCTTAATGTCAGCGATGACAAGATACCCTAAATCATTCACTTGTTTTGGTGCATGGGCATGATTGTATTTTCTCATAATTACATACAGATTCTATGAACTGTTCATTTACCATGCTTCTATTATGGATCTCTCATCCTTTGCTATTTCAGGAGAAGAGTTTTTTCCACAAAGTAAATGAGTTGTTATCAAAGCCAAACATCTTCATCCTGAACAACAGATGGGATGCCTCAGCAGCAGAGCCAGAGATGATGGAAGCAGTGAGTAGAAACAAGCAGTGTTTATTCATTTGTTTGATGAAATTCATTTTGGAAACAAGGTTTCCTCTTTACACAGTTAGCTGCCCTGGCACTAGTGACTATGTTGTTACATGCCAATAAACACCACCATATTGTGTAAAGTTCTTAAAGTCTTTTTCCAGCCTTCTTAACCCTAAATGTAATACAAATTAAACTGATAAGCAGTTCTGGCAAAAGTCATGTATTGAGGAGCCACCTGAGTGATTCCTTGCAGTTGCCAGAGTTCATTTTTGATACTCTATAGAGCACCAATAGCATGAATATTTTCTATAAAGAGAGCTTTCCAGAGATTGCTTATAGTATATTTTCAGTATCTAGTTTATTTTTAGGTACATTTTTGCAATGTTACAAATATAAATTCTTCCAAATGCATTCTCGGTAATCTTCCTGGGGTTTTTTAATTAGCATTTCCTGCATTGATTGAAGTATGGTGACTACATCTTAGACATCATCCACATTTTATGCTTAAGATTTGGTGACAATTTAATACTAATGTAGGTAAAAAGACAGCATCTGCAGAGAAGTATTTCATTCTTGGTTGATGAGCTGAAGGTGGTGGATGAACAAGAGGCCAAAAACAGAGTATTCTTTGTGTCTGCTAAGGAGGTCTTGAGGTCCAGATGCTCCAGAATAGCAAATACCCCAGATTCAGGTAATAGAGATTAGGGATTAACATATAATTCACTGTGCATTTTCAGGGATTAATCGTAGAACCTGATGCACCAGATTGAGGGATGTGAATGGTGAAGCCAAGTTTATGTACAGGTTCACCAGTTCTATGGTTTATTTGTGATACCATACAAGTAACCATGTTCTTGTAAACTAAAAAGCATTTAATGAATAAAATTCAAAATGTGTTGGTTTTTTGTATCAGCTAATTTATTTTCCCTTTGAACAAATATTACAAGATCTCTTTCATTACAAAATGCCTCTTAGGTTTAATTGTATTGCTCTGCAATGTCACAGATTAACAACGGGCAGCTGATGACTTTTAACCAATAAAATTTTGATATTCTTACCACATATGACTGAATATGTTTGAATACTTGTGGCGTTGAAACAAATTTGTACCATTACCACTGATACTCTGTTGGAAAACCTATTTAGTGGCAGCACACTCTTAAGTTTCTAAGTAAATATTTGGTTAAAAAGTTTACACATTTATTTAGATAATTGTTCTGAAGAAGAGTGTTTAAAAGACCACTGATATGGTAGGGATAAAAAAGGGGAATTTCATGGTTGATCCTGCTTAATGTACTTTTTCTTTATGTGTTTCTGCAGGATCTTTTCAATTGGCAGAAGGCTACCAAGCAAGATTGTTCGAGTTTGAAAATTTTGAAAGACAGTTTGAGGTAAGAAACTTATTGGTATGGAGTAATGCTTATGGTATGATTTTGGTGAGCTGATGCCTTGGTGAATGTAGATGATGCCTTGCTGATTGTAGAATGTAATTACCTTACTGTATGTTATAATGGTTCAACACATTCAGTCCCATGGGTTTGTAAAGCCATCCTTTGGAAAGCACCTACATGCATCTGTTGAATTGAATGGATTAGATCAAATGCATTCTACTGTCTTCCTTTCCCCTGCCTATATGGTGCAGTTTTGGTGTCCTGCAGCGATTACTACCGCCTAGCCCTGTTTTGTTTTATTATTTCTGCCAACAAAGTTGGACGGAGGTTATATTTTTGCCTCTTTGTTTGTTTGTCATCAAGATATCTCAAAAACTGATGATTGGATTTGGAATAAATTTGGTGAGTGGTTTTGTTACTGCATAAGGAAGAAGTGATTCAAATTTGGAAAAGGGGAAGTGGAGGGGTGGGGACATTTTAAGGTGAGTTTGTCTGTCATTAGAATATCTCAAGAATTGATGATTGGATCTGTGGTTTTATTATTGCTTATGGAACAAGTGATTTAGATTTGGGATGTAGTGATACAAGGGAAGGGTAGAAATTGATGGTGGGGATGTTTAGGGTAAGGTCTGTCAAGACACCGTTGAAACTTTTTAATGGACTGTGATGAACAATGAAATCATGCCATGAAAAGAATCCAACAATCAATTTTCTGGACTCAATGAAAATTAAATCAAGTGGCCTCTACTATCATGTAGTTAAACAATTGGTTTTTGCCATGAATGGAAAATGATGGAAGTGAATCTTAAGTTAATGGAACTCAAACAATGAATGCTTAGCCTGAATAAAACTGAAAACAATGATAATTCTTGGTAGAAAGCAGTCAAAAGATAATCTTCAAGTGTTCAGAATGCAAATGATCCTTACAGATCAAAACTTGGCAATGAATCTTGGTGGGCATAGGATTTCTGAGGTAGATTATATTGGGTATGGGGATCAAATGAACTCTAAAATACTTCATTTAGGCTGTTAAAATACAGTTGTCTTAAAGTTGTATATAGTTGGTTACTTAAGTTGTTTACTTTTAAAAATTAAGTTTACTTTTAGTCCATATAAAAACTTCAAGAATGTTTAGGATCAGGACTATATTATAAATGTTTTGAACACACTGAGTGTTAAGGGTTAAACGGTCATGAACTTGATCAATTATTCCAAATGTTTATTTCTGTATTCCTCAGGAATGCATATCACATACAGCAGTACAGACTAAGTTTCAGCAGCATGCAAAACGGGGCAAGCAGATTGCAGCATTATCTCAAGAAATTCTGGGGCAAGTCACTGAAGCCTGTGAAGCAAAAAAGTAAGATGCAATAATTGCAGTGGTTTAACAATGAAGATCAAAACTTGGTTGTACAAGTATGACATCCTTGATGTGTACATGTTAGGGAACAAGTTAATCATTTATTCAGACAAGGGAACGACTAAGTATCTGCCCATGATGCACCTATTATAAGGGTGTTCAGTTGTCAAGCTACCTTGGAGCTGTTATCTATCATCTGTCCTTACTTTGTTGAAGAATTTTGTTGAAGTGCGCTTTGGAACATAACTTGTGGTAAATTAGATAACACTCACAGCATGACAGTGGGAAAGAATTGAAATAATGCACAGACATCAACCAACCAACAAACACAAATAGTAATATCTCAACAAAGAGAGCAAATAAATTAACATAAATTTGGAGCGAGAATTTATTTACATATATTTTTATCTTTTATCCCAGAGCTTCATGCATAGAAAAAAGAAAAGAACAGACAGACAGACTGGATTACATGTCAAAACAAATGAGACTACTTTCAACAGAGTGCAAGGATAGTATCAAGGAGGTGGTGGAAAGGCGGAAAATAAGGTAAGTCTTCCGAGAGGCTGCAATGTCTTGACATCAGTAAGAGCTAGATATATTGTGATGAAAGATGGGCAATAAAGGTGAACTTAGTTTGAACTAACTTATCCAGGGGTAACACTTCATAAACATAAGTCCCCATAGTGTGCAATGGGTAGATTAAAGAAATGAGCTCAAGCTTGGTGCAACAACAACAGGTTCATGCTCCCCACAGTCCACACCCACCTCATGCATTCTCACCAACCCCAACCCAACCCCCCTCCCACCTGTCTGCAATAACTGTCACAAGTCTTTTACAGTCAAACACATCCTCATTTACTGTCCTCTAGTCACCAACCCTAGAGTTTCCCATCAATCTGTAATTCCATTACTGAGTTCTGCCACAAAAAACTCTCCAGAAAAAATCATTTCCTACCTTCACCATACCTGCTACTATTAACTATTTCTAACTTATCTTGTCCTAACTATCTTGTCGTAACCTTCTTGTCTTATACCTACCTACTGCACTTTACCAAACTTTTCCATTCTCTTTTCATCTCTGACATAATCTTGATCTCCCGGGCACAATTTGACCCTCATTGTCATGGTGCCATTATACTTTACCAAACAAAGCTCTCCAAAGACGAAACAGTTTGCAAGCTCTTCCACAATAACTTACCTAAAATAAAATCCTCTACTTTTTGCATTACATCAACTACCACAACATTATTTAAAAATCTGACTTTGCAACAAGATGTAATTAATTGATTTATATGTACCTGACAGCTTACCTCACTGCCCACAACTCGGTAGCCGAGCTCTTCCAAAAAAGGCCTCCGGATAAAATTATCTCCCTCTTCATGCTTCCCTCTACAACCATATTTAGTCCTCCTTCCCCACCCCCTCTCTCTCCACATTATTTTTCCACCCATACACCTCCTTTCTCGATCCGAGCTTTCTGGCTTATAATTCTCATGTTTCTCTCAATCTCCCCCTGTTTACCCTCCTTCCTACCTCTGGAATTATCTAACCTCTCAGGCACAATTTCACCCTTGCTGTTGTGGTGCCCTTAAACTCTCATCAAACAAACAAACAATTACTGTAATTATATTCTATGCTTTCTGTCACTTTTCTGAGAAAAGTTTGGATACATAAGAAAAAATATTATGATGAATTGTTAGTTTTCTGCAGTAGTGAAACCTGATAAATAGAAGAAATATAAATTCATTAAGAAGAGGAGATAAGTATTCATTTCAACTTTGCCTCGCCATTGTTCAGAAAATAATTCTTATTAAAGAAATTGAAATGTCTGCTGTTGATAAAATAGTCATGTGGTGTAAGTGATGCAAAAGCTTTGTATATGTAACCTTTGATATGTAGAAAGTGTCCTTATTGAAATAGTATTAGTGTTGCCACAGTTTTGTGTGTACATGTTAAACAATTGCTGCAATCTTGGAGAAAATTTGTTGGGACACCCCCGTCCCCCCCCTCCTTAACATCCTGCTGGGCTGATGACATAATCTGCATGTTTTGAAAGCAAAATGGTGGCTCCCATGGTACTTAGTAGTAGCATTAAAGTTTTTAATAATTACAAAAAATGTGTTAGATTTCTTCTAGACATATGAACTTTGATCAGATGATTTGTTATTTTCAATGCTATCATATAAAATAAGGATTATGTTAGACCTTATGTCTCTAAGTGTTTATGAAGAAAAAGACAAAAGATAAGTTGATAAGAATAATAAGTACACATTAAAAAAAGTTTGTTATATTTTTATGTATAATTTTGTGTTTCAATTTAGAGAATCAATATTGAGTTAATATATATATAGGGTAACATTGATACACAAATTTGGTTATTTTAAGAGTATATCTCATGACTGAAAAGGTTTCAACTTATTTGTTCTTTGAATTTCTTTTTGTGAATGATTCAACACTTTTGAGGTTAAATTTTCCAAATAATAATTTGTAGAAACTAAATCCCTGCAATTGAATGATGTCATGAACCATTTAAACATCAAATATATTAGAAATTGGGTGTCATGTATTCGAGTATTTGGTCATCCGGGCATTTTGAACATCCGGGACTCTTTGTCGGTAAAAACATGCAATGATTTGTACACAAGTGAATACCACGCTTTAGCCTACGTTTGCATGATACATATATTTCAAATTCGAAATAATCTTTTCTGCGATATTTTCTCCAAATTTGCAACAATTTCCTGCAAAAATATCAAAGTGAACATGGGGATTTGGGCCTCTAAAGGTGACCGATTTTACACTGGCTCTTGTGATAAACTGCTTTGTTTTCACCGACAAATTGGTTGTTCAGAATTATGCACGTTATTATGACATCATCCTGAATACTGAAAGAGATGAATGAAAAGCGGCAACCTTAATAAAGTACTGAGAGATGGTCCTAACTTCAAAGTTACTCTCTTTTTTTTATTAAGGTAATTGTTGTGGTAAATTTATATGATATTACCAGCGTGTGTTTTTAAATTGCTTTTGTAGGTTTCAACAGCGATGACAGATGAAATTGAGAGACTGTTTATCTTGGTTGATCAGTTCCGTGAGCAGTTTTCAGCAGATGATTTAGTTATCAAAGTGTACAAGGAAGTACGTAAATTTGTCGTGATGTTGGTTGATTTAAAGAATTTTCATTAATGTTGTCTTACAGGTGCTTTACACATGTAAACCAATATTGGTTACCAATTTTTGTATTGATGCTTTTAATTTCTCTCATTGTATATAACATATGGTAGCATAAAACTATTCAAGTCACCCCAGCAAAACATTAAAGTATTTCAATGTACTGCCAACTCACTCAAGGTTCATTTGGTTTGACCAGTTCTTAATCTGTTTTATTTATGTAATACACACAACTCTCATTGAGGTGATGCTTCTTGTACTCCTGTGTTTTATGTATGAGCCAAAGTTTCATAGAAAATGAACTTGTTGTGAATGCAACACCCATAAAATTACTGTTCAGAATATTTTGCAAAACAGTTTTAATCAAGATTGCTTTTTTTTCAAGTAGCTCATTGCTCAAGCATGTATTCACTTTGTATTGTTAATGGCATGTATGTTTCTTTGACATTATAAGGATGACTGCCAAGACAACAGGGTTTTAAACATGTTAAGCTGCAATGATGGGTGCATTTGTGTAAAAACCATTATGTGAAACATTACATTCACAATCAGAGTATGCAACAAGTCTGTATTGGAAGAGTCATTACCTTTGTCAACAAAGTTGGATGGGGTTATGTTTTTGCCTGTGTTTCTTTGTTTGTTGTTTGTCATCAAGATATCTCAAGAACTCATGATTGAATTTGAATTAGATTTGAAGTGTGGTTTTGTTACTGCTGAAGGAAGAAGTGATTAAAATTTGAGACATATAGGAACAGGATAAGGGTGCAAATGGAGGGATGGGGACATTTGAAGGTGAGTTTGTCTGTCATCAAGATATCTCAAGAACTGAGGATTGAATTTTGATTAAATTTTGTGTGTATTTGTAACTGCTTCAGGAAAGATTAAAATTTGGGACAAATTAGAACAGGGGAAGGGCAGAAATTGAGGGGTGGGGATGTTTTAGGATGAGATCTGTCAAGACTAAATTGTCAAGACTAAGTTAAAAATTTCCAATGGAATTTGCTAAACAATGACTTTGCGCTCTGAATGAAGATCCAAACAATCAATTTTCTGGACTCAAAGAGACTTACATTAAGTGTTCTCTGGAATCAAAGAAAATTAAACAATTGATTTCTGCCATGAATGGAAAATGATGGAATGTGAGTTCTGGCTAAAAAGAGCTCAAACAATGATGCTTCCCTTAAATAAAACTGAAAACAATGGTATGGCCTTGGAAGAAATCCATTCAGAAGATAATCTTCAAGTGTTCAGATAGCAAATGATCATTACAGATCAAAACTTGTGGATGAATTTTGGTGGGACTAGGATTTCTGAGGTAGATTATATTGGGTATGGGGATCAAATTAACTCTAAAATTATTCTAGCATGTTGAAATTGCAACGGGCAGAGTTATGCGCTCTAGAGAGTGCTATCATTCTAATTACTAAAGTTTATGGCTCATTTAGCCTGTTAAAATACAGTTGTCCTAAAGTTTTATATAGTTCTTTACTTTAGTTGTTTACTTTTAACAAATTAAGTTTACTTTATATCCACATAGAAACTTCAAGAACACTTAGAATCAGGACTAGATCGTAATCTCCATGCAAGTTGTTCCGGAACAATGATGAGCTCTGTGGATGAAGTCCAGAAAAAGATGATAGGTAAGATGCCTCCACTGCTGATCAACTTTATTTTTTATTTTTTGTTGTTGTAATAACAAGTAGTTATAATTTGAAAGCACCATGTTAATATCCTTAACCTTGAAGATGACAGTGTCAGAAAATGCTGATTGTCAGTTTTCACTGATTCAGTATTTCTTTATGTGGCTTCTTTACATATTAATGATCAAATTGTAATCCAACCAGGTCTAACTAAGTTTATTTTTAATCTGTTTTGTGTGTTGCTTTTTGTTTCCCCTCTGGTAATGCCATGTTGTATGTAAAACGTCTGAATTATGCCATTTAAATATACGTTTAATAAAGGGTTTGAATTATTAAGCAGCTTTGATGATATCTAGGTCAAAGCAAGATTAATAAAGCTTTGTAGTCCTCATGTTACTCTTGTACCTGTAACATATTATATATTGGAATTAACTGTCAAATCTTTCCAGAAGGGTTTAATGGGAAGAAAAGAACTGTATATTTTGAGATCATGAATTTTACATAGCTTACATGGAACCAAAATGCTACAGAATGATACACAGAATTTGTTAGTCTCTATTTTGCAAAACTACACCCAAGGCGACATGGATATACTCATCTAAAAGATGTGATCAATTTGCATGAATACGTTGACAAAAAGTCAGCATTGTTATACATGACATAATGGTAGATATTTGTAAATATTTCAGAAATGATTTTGTTGTTGGAAGAAAACTAGTTAATTTGTCTGTAAATGACAGATATTACTAAAGTAATGCATTGAGTTTGATGGCTTTGGCATGTTAAAAAGTCAAGGTTGGTGGGAAAAATATGAAAGTGGATACCTAAGTGACAGAATTACAAAAGCTAGAGGGAACATCTTTATTTGGCTTAGGAGGCAGTTAAACTATGCAAGTGAGGATTAAAAGGAATATAAACAGGTAGAGACTTTTACCCAGATAAAAGAGCATTTAAGTCTTGAGCAGAACAACTTAAAATGGACGTATTATTCATTTAATACACTTTTTTAAGTTATGGCAAGGTTAGGTAAAATTTTCAGCATTTGCAAAACTAATGATGTATGAAAAGGAATACAGCTCAAATTCTTATAAAATAGGGTAATTCTTTATACATTATAAGGTTATAATAGAATAATATCCAATTCCTGTTCACTACAGTTAACTTCTCCCATTCAAAATATTTGTGGGGGAAGGACCCAAAAAATAAGTTAATATGAGCAATTTTCTAGTTAACATCTACAATTTTTTACTCGTCTCATTCTGAGGTCACAAAATATTCCACATTTATGCTAATTAGGTATCAAATTTACTTCAAGTTATATCTTACCTTCCATGCTATGAATATGCAATCTGGTCCAATGACCTTATTCTAATGCACTTCTAACCGACCTTAAAAACATAGTTACCAACCCAGCCCTAACCTCCATAATACCTCTAACATCCCTCACTTCTTTTCAGCGTGTTGCTGTCACAACATCGCTGGAAGTGGCTGAAAAATTTCCGTTATTTTTTGCTTTTTTCTAACAATTTTCTTCCTTGCAGCTCCTACCATGCAGGTTTTTACACTGTTCGGCATTTTCTTCTAGCATTTTCCAGTCACCTGGAGTAAGATGAGGTGGTTATTGGAATGGGAGATTTTCAGTCCAACTCACAGGACTTTCCCCATTAAGCTTACACTTAAGTTAGAATGTTTTTGCTGAAATGGGTGGCTAGAGCAAGAGTCCCACTCTGGCGGCGGGTGTTTTTAGTCCCTAGAGCACCTGGTGTGCTGGTTTAGAGGACTCCCTTGGGTTGATGTGTTTTTCACCCCAGGCCCCCGCCCTACCACGAGGATAGTCTAGTGATATACTGTGCATTGGTATTGACTTGTTAGGATGTCTTCAGTACAGGTTCTCATATGCATTAGGCCAACTTCTCGTTTCGTTGTAAGCACCTGCGCAGGAGGGCAAAGTCACCACAGGGTGAGTGAGGAGTCAGATTTAGCCAGCTCCAAGGAGCTACAGTTATTACAAGAGAACCTATATTTTATTTTACGTTACCATACATATCGTGAATTCACTTTTCTTGCCTATAATTAAGACAAGAGTTTTTAATTGATGAGCTCGATTTATGGGATGCTTGGAGGACCCTGAGGGGGTCTCCCTTGCCAAAAGAATACATGTTTTCTTTTTATCTCCGCAGACACCAAGTTCTATGCTACCCCTGCGCATATAAAGAATTTACATTCCGCGCATTTTCTCGGCTTTCAAAAATGTTCAGATTTAAGTCTATCTGATTCATTTTTCTTGGTACTAAATTGCTGTGGCTTGCCTCATACCATGTTTGACGTCTTCCACAGTTCCGTCTCCTCCGCGTAAGGGTTGTAAGTACATCTACCGTGTTTGGAGCCTTGGTGTAAGTCTATATTTATAAGCGCTGTAAGAGACATTCCTAATTAAATATCTACGCTCCTTTATCGTTTCTCTAGAGTTTCCTACTTACGCCACTACCCACAGCTCAAAGAGACTGAGCCGTGGAGGTCTGAGGCAGTAGTCTACTTTGTTAACTTGTACTGACTTACCCCTGGGGTCCCTCGACGCTACTGAGTCGGCAGGGCCACGGGCAGAGGTCTGTTGGACGTAAGTTATTTCTGAAACTATATTGATTAGCTAAGTTACGTTTTAATGATGTAACTTAGAATAAACCACATAATACTGGCGCCCACGTCTCGACAATACTGAGTCAGTGGGGCGCAGGTATTGGTGGGTGACTTCTTATTACACAGCTGTGAAACACAGTTCTGTATAGGGACTGGTAGGGCCACTAGGGGCAACGTCTGAAGTAAATTACAAGTAATTTGCATCTTAGCGACATAACTTAAAATAAATTACACTTTACTAGTGCCCACATCTCAACGTTACTGAGTCGGTGGGGCGCAAGTAGTGGTGGGTGACCTCTTATAACACCGCTGTGGATCACGGTTTCGTGTAGACACTGGTAGGGCCACAAGGGTCTTAAGTAAATTACAAGTAATTTAATGTACAAGTAATCTGGTGTACGGGTCCGTGAAATGGCCTTACGGGTCCATTGCACAGCTCCGTACGGGTCCATTCAACTCTGTATCCAAGCTTTACGAGTCCACACAGCTTCATATCCAAGCTGAACGGCTCCGGTGAACGGGTCCTTATGGCCCTACGGCACAGGTCCGGATACGGCCTTACATTTTCATTGCACGGGTCCATACGGCACCGTATTCAAGCTTTACGGGTCCATACAACTCCGGTAAATGGATCCATATGGCTCCATAGTTTTTGAACAGGATAACGCACAGCATACGTTAAACCTGGAAGTGCCACGTCATTCGAGTCCATTAAACAAGCCGTTGTGGCCCCACAAGACCTACAAGGAATAAGTAAACCCGGAAGTGTACCCACCAGCAGCACAGCTACTTGGTAAAGTGGCCAGTAGCCATTAGCTACAGAGTTCCGCGGCCGTTATTATTACCGGGATGCGTACTGAGTATGGCGGTAGTGCCCCATACGTAGCCACCAGTTTTGTAGCTCCGCGGTGAATAGAAGTATACTGAGGTAATCACTCGTATAACATACGTAGTACGTTAACACTATCGTAGATCCAGGCAGTTTACTATTACTGATAGCTATTCCGATAGGGATGCGTAGCGAGTACGGCAGTAGTCACCTTCACGTAGCCACTAGCTTTGTAGCTCCGTGGTGAACAGAGGTAAACTGGGTAGATGGCGCATAGAACATACATAGCACGTTGACGCTATAGTAGATCTATGCGGCTTTATAATACTCAACAGGGACATGAACTGAGTAGGGCGGTAGTCCCCCACGTAACTACTAGCTTCATGGCTTTATGGTGAATTTAAGTGAGTTAACGACTCTTATAGTATACAGAGTACATTACCACTATCGTGAATTTAGCCCCATTGATTGGGTTAACAGCTCATATGGTATGCTTAGTACGTTAAACCTCCTTTTAAAATAAACTCGATGTAAGTTACGTTTTTTGGCATAGGTGGCCGCTTGATAGACAGACAGTCCCACGATCGGGGTAGCTGTTAAAGACAGCGGCACGTATAGTTTATGCCTCTCATTAACGCCTTCATTAAACAGTTTCACATGGTTTGCGGCTCCACGGCTTGTTAGTTAACTATCTGGACAGCTTATGGTATTAGTTTTCTCCACATTTGTAGCCTTTGGCTCCACAGTCCCAAGGTTGTTACAACCTGCTGAAGTTAACGGCCCGTATGGCATACGCCATACGTTAACGCCATATCTAATCAACTTAGCACAAGTTAAGCTAATATAAGTAACCAGCAGCAACACGGTTCCATAACTGCAACAGCCTGTTCCAAGCTTACGGCGCATATTTAATGTCCAATGTAGC
Organism: Chiridota heheva; assembly: GCA_020152595.1. Classification (NCBI taxonomy): domain Eukaryota; kingdom Metazoa; phylum Echinodermata; class Holothuroidea; order Apodida; family Chiridotidae; genus Chiridota; species Chiridota heheva. The sequence continues at coordinate 969,280 of JAIGNY010000395.1, forward strand.
ATATGCAGTATCTTAACGAGACACTAAAACAAGTTAACGAAGTCTATAACCGGGCGAACTATAGCCACCGGCTACGCAGTTCCACAGCCGCAGCAACCGATCCAACGTTGACGGCCCGAATAGCATATGCCGCACGTTAACACTATATCAGAAAAGTAGTAACTTTTTTACGTTAACGACCACGTATAGTATACAACATATGTTAACGAGATATTCAAACACCTTAACTAAGTAAGTAAATAACCGGACAGGCTGTAGCCATTGACCCCACACTTCCACGGTTCCAATACCTGTTTAACGTAATGACCCATATTGTTTATGGTGCACGTTTATAACACCATTTTGAATAACCTTTTCAGGCAAATGGACTTCCATTAGTTAACAGCCCGTCCTGTGTGTGGTGCTAGTTATCTCCAGGGCCATAGCCAACGGCTTGCGACCCATAACCGTCTTACAGCTCAAAGTCTTATGCGGTTAGCAGCCCATTTAGTATAAAGCTTACGTTTAACTCATTAACCAGGCTTAATAGTACTGGTCAGACCCACAAAGTTGTGTTTTCTGTACTTGTTCAACCTCGCAGGTCTCTATGACCAGCCGGGTTTACTTATCGGTTTAAATCAGTAATGTTTAAGCAAACTTTATTCATAGCCAACCTAGACTCACACCAGCAAAGTCTTGCGTCTACGGTGGATACCTGAACAACGTAGCGAGGAGATAGTTTTCCTCACTACTGTTCACGTAGATTGACTAATGGCCCATATTTCATACGCTATTACTCAAAGACTAGACTCTAACATCGCGAGGTGACAGGTGCAGTCACTCCCGCCACGTTGCTCCTCGGTCATCGCATAGCGTCTCGGCAATGTTTTTGTACAATGACACTATACGAAGACAACGGTCTCCTTATAATCTCCAGTAGTAACCACGGGCTCCACAGTTCCACTGTTATTAGAGCTTCCAGTGTTAACGGCCCGTAAAGCGTACCATGTACATTAACCCTAGGTTAAAAAATAGCTTATCGGAGCTTAAAGCCTGAAGAAAAAAAATCCCAAATTTTCACTACACTTTACTGGCGACATGGACAACCTTAGTAAGGCGTCCAGTATAGCCAGGCACACCTCAGACGTACCCGGAAGCAACTTTGACGAGAGGTCGTTTAACTCCGCCCAGGATATACCCGCGAGTCGTGCTATGACAGCTGACCGTGTGATCCCCTGCAAACTTGTACACTATGCAATGACTGAGACGTAGTGGCGTGGCATGACCACACATGGCTTTCATGTTTCCCTGCTAACTTTTGCTTAGCAAGGTTGCATGCTAGCGAATTTTTTCTTTTGGAAATTTCTTAATTCGCATTAGCAGACACACATTTCATTTCCAGTTCTGGCATTATTGTCCACAGACGACCTATTTTGCTGTGCACAACTCATCTCAATTTTTGTCCAATATCACATTTTTACCACTATCAATTCTAAACTTTCTTTAACAAAACAACTTTTCTGATCATTATTTTTTCAAGACTTTGTTCATTCATTCATTTTCCGTTGGATTTTCGGTGAGATCTTTCCGGTTTTTTTTCTTTCTTTGTTCTTTGTTCCTCAGCCTACACCCACCCTTCGCCTAGCCTAACACACACATCGCACAGGGGCTTACCACCTAGTGCAGGCAGCTCCCGGGCCTCTCCCTATTTTCCTCCACTTCCTTTCACACCCGGGTTTTCTTTGTTTCACTTTCCCTCCATGCCCTGGTGTATCTGCTACCTTTTTTCACCTTTTCTCCTCTATTTTGTTTTTACTTCGGTCATTTTTCTTTTCACCCTCACCTATTAGTTTCCATCACACTTATGGAGATATCAGACCTCATTTTTTCCCCTCTAACTTCACAACGATCTTTGAAATGCCTCAAGCGACCTTCCTCTCCACCTCAGACCTTCTCTTCTTCCCTTCCCAACCCTCCTCCCCTCCTCTCCTTGCAACTTCCCAACACCCACTCCACCTCCCTATCATGTCCAAAGTGTATCATTGTCTCCTCCCCCCTGGTGACACAGGCTTCAAAATACTCTCCCCTTTCACCCTCACCAAAGCCCCACAAGGCCTCATAGGTACCCCGACCACATAAAACGCCTTAGATCCAGAGACCTTATCAAATGTTCCACCTCCACCCAATCAAAATTCCTAGCTTGCACTACCCTTGCCAACATTGGAGTCAACATCTCCCCCTCCCCGCACCGTTATCTCAACTCCTTCAGGGGAGTCCGTCCGTCAGCTTACCCTCACCCGCAACAATACCACAATCCAAACCAGCACCTATTTCCTTACATTCAATACCCCCTTCCCCTCTCCCCTCCATCCACATCGGCTACCATAATATCCACATCTCCATACCCCCTTCCCCCCTCTCCTCCCCTCCATCCACATGGCTACCTTAATATCCACATCTCCCCCTACATCCCAACTCCCCTCAGATGCCACAAATGCCAAATATATGGTCACAGCAAAAACAACTGCCGCTGTGCCTCTTGCACTTCCCCCTCCCTTGATACCAATACCTGCAACAACAAACCCAGCTGTATAGATTGCTCTGGAGATCACCCTGCCTTCTTAAACTCCTGCCCCAAGTGGCTCAGAGAGAAGGAGGTATCCAGGATTAAAACCATTCAAAATGTTTCCTACCCCTAGGCGAGAAAGATCTTGGACTCCTCAAACCAAGTCAGCCAAAATACCCGCTTCTATTACCAAATCATCACCCACTCGAACCCTACTACCACCATAAACACAACCCCCACCCCCTAAACCACTCGCACTATCTCCAGGGGCATCTAGACTGTTATAACCTGGATCGATCAATTTTCCATTCAGGGAAAAAATGCTCCTTCCACCCCCTCCATCCACGCCCAACCCCTCTACCTCTTCCTTATCCACCAACACCTCGGACGCCTCTCACCACCATGCTGCATTCCTCCCCCACCCCATGGAAAACCTTTTTACTAACAACCCTCCCTCAAAAGATCTCAACTCTCACAAGACAACGTCAACTCGACGAATAACCAAAGATAAGTCGTAAAACATCCATAGTACTGCCACCACTCAAAACGAAAAAATCCAACTTAACACTAGCAAAACCCCCTCATCGATCCAAACCAAATCTCCCAAACTCAAAATACCGTCTTCACGACACCAACTCTCCCAAAACACCCCACATTGACAGGGGAGACTCTTCAGTCAAACTTTCTTTCTCTCTGACCCTCCCCTTCATTGATCACAATCCCTTTTAAGACATGGAAGTCAGACAGCCCCTTCCTGACTCGGGTCCCCCCACCCTCATCACCTCTAATGGCAGACATAATACAATGGAATTGTCATGGTCTCTCCGCCAACTTCGAAGAACTCAAACTTCTGATGTCTACCTTCAACCCCAGCATTATCTACCTACAACAAACCTTTCTCTCTTCCCCCAACTCCATCCCCATTCCAGGGTACACAGGATCCTATTTTATTACCCAAAATGCCAGAAAAGCCTCGACAGCTTCTCTATTTACATCAGAAATAATATTCCCTCAAGCCCCATCCCTATCCAGTCCAACCTTTAGGCTACTTGCCGTCTCGTGACCTTACACAAAACCATCACCTTTTGCAACCTTTACATCCCACCCAACTCCCCCTTACTCCCCTCTCACCCTTCATCCTGACAGGTGATTTCAACACACACAACCTTCTTTGGGGTTCCTCTACTTCTACTGTCAGAGGGAAGCACATTAAAAATCATCTGAACCACCACAACCTTTGCCTCCTTAACAACGGCTCTCCTACTAATGTACACTCGATACTGGCACTTTCACCAACCTAAACCTCTCAATCTGCGACCCCCCCGCCTTCTTCTTTGTTGACTTTTCGGACTAGAGGGTTCACTCTTTACTTTGCGGAAGTGACCATTTCCCCATCCTCATTTCTACCCAAGCCCCCTTATCTCACCCCTTTCCAACCAACTGGAGATTCCAACATGCAGACTGGGGCCTTTACTCCACTCTGTGCAATGTCTCCATCACTAACGACATCCTTCTCTCCAACCACCCCGTCTCTCTCTTCCCCTCCAAACTTCTGGAGGTTGCCAAATACACTATCCCCACTTCCACCTTTACCCCACAGAACTTCAGACCCTGGTTCACCGACTGCAAAACAGCCATCTCCCTTAAGAACAAAGCCCTCCGTCTCTTCAAAACCCACCCCACACCCCAAAACCTTGACAACTTTCACATTCTCAGAACCAAAGCCAGGAAGATCATTAAAATCATCAAAACGGTCTCCTGGGAAACCTATGTTTCGTCCCTGAATCTCCAGGCTGCCCCCTCCAAAGTCTGGAATGTGATCTATAACTTCAAAGGGAAAAGCTCCTCCAACAACATCTCTTACCTCATCCATAACAACAACCAAAATCACCGACCTCAAAGACATTACCGACTGCCTAGCCTCCACTTTCGCCAATACCTTCCCAAATGACAATCTTTCTTACTCCTTCCGAAACCAGAAAATTGGGGCTGAAAAGAACCCTCTTAATTTCCAGTCCAAGAATCAGGAAAACTACAATCTCCCGTTCACCTACTCCAAGCTCTCCTCCGCCCTTAAAAAATCTGGGTCCCCCTCTCAAGGCCCTGAAGGCATTCACTACAATCTACTCAAAAATCTCCCCAGGAACTCCCTAGAAATACTCCTCAAGATTTACAATTACCTGTGGTCTTCAAACTCTTTCCATAACACCTGGAGAGAGGCCATTATAACACCACTTTTCAAAACTAACAAAGACAGATCCAACCCAAAAAACTACAGACCCATTGCTCTTATCTCCTACCTCTGTAAGATCATGGAACATATGGCCAACTACAGGCTGTGCTGGTGCCTCAATAGGAACTACATCCTTTTCTCCACTCAAAATGGTTTCAGAAAAAGAAACGAAACTGCCTGGACCACATCCTCAAACTTGACACCTTCATCCATGAAGCCTTCATCAGGAATCATCATGCCATCTCAATCTTCTTCGACATTGAAAAGGCCTTCGACACCACTTGGCGGTATGGTGTCCTCAGAGACCTTCACTCCTCCATCCTCAGAGGCTTCCAACCTACCTTTATCCAGAACTTCCTCCACTCTCACCACTTCAGGGTTTGCATTGGAAACACCTACTCCCAAAGGTACACTCAACATCTGGGTGTCCCCCTATGTAGCATCCTCTCCCCCACTCTCTTTATCCTCAAAATTAAGAGCATCACTAAAACTTTCACCCTCAACATCAAAAGCTCTCTCTATGTTGACATTTCACTATCTACTCATCCTCCCCATGCTACCATACTCTCCAAAATAAGCTACAATACTTGTCTGGCTCTCTGGAGCAACTCAAATAGTTTCAACTTTTCGAAAGACAAAACTGTTCTTATTCATTTCAACAACAACAACTCCTTCCTCCTTTACCCCAATCTCTGTCTGAAAGATTCTATAATCCCCAGTAAAGACAGTTCTTGCTTCCTTGGAATCACTCGTGACTCTAATCTTTCCTATCTCCCCCACATCAAAACCAAATGCGACAAAATCTTCAAATGTCCTCAAGGTCCTCTCAAGCACTGACTGGGGAGCAAATTGTCTTACCCTGCTCACCTTATACAGCTCCCTCTTTAGATCCAGGCTGGACTATGGCAATTTCATCTTCGCCTCCGCCTATCAAATTTTACTTAAAATACGTGGAGGTCACTGAGAACACTGCCGTAAGGCTTTGCCCTGGTGCTACTCACACCTCCTCTATCACCAATCTCCACGTCGAAGCCAACGAACTCCCCTTTGACCTCCGGTGCAAGAAGACTTGCCTCTCCTTTGCTCTGCGCATCCTCACCGATCCATGCAACCCCTGCTTCCATTTCATCCGCTTTCCCTCCTTCACCAACCTCTTCAATCTCAACAAATGCATCCCCCCACCTTTCGGGATCTGGATGCACTCCCACTTCTCCAAAGCCAACATCAACATTTTCTCAATTGCCAGTCACACCATCCCACCCACACTCACCTTGACTATTCACCTCCCCTCCCTCCCAAGGTTTACCTTGGTCTTTCTTCCCTCACGAAAGCTCTCCACAACCCAGCCTTCTTTCACTCCAAATATTGTCAACTCAGTAGACATTTCCATGACTAACTCCTTCCTCTTCACCGATGGCTCCACACGGGAAGACCCCTCTGCAGCTGCCGCCGCGTGCTCTGGCCTCACCCTCTCCTCAAGGTTACCCGACGACACCTCTATTTACTCTGATGAGGGAAAGGCCATCCTCCTAGCCTTAAACTTCGTAGAATTCTCTTTCCGTCCCCGTTTTGTCATCTTTTCTGACTCTAAATCCGTCCTCACTGGCATCCTCAACATACTCTGGTCCAACCTTCTCATTCTACAAATCCTCAACAAACTCCACACTCTTTCCTTCCTAGGAAAGAGAATTCTCTTTTGCCTTTTGAAAATTGGGCTTCGACCTAAATTCCCTTTATTCCGTTCTTCGGTTGCAATCTGATCGCATATTTATAGCATGGGAGGTAAGATATAAATTAAATTTATTTACAAGAGTTATACTTACCTTTCATGCTTCCCGGCCCCCCCTCTCTCCTGTTCAGGCCTTAGTGAAATGTTAAATGAGGGATGTTAAGAGGTATTATGGAGGTTAGTGTTGGCTGGTAACTACGTTTTTGAGGTCGATTAGAAAGCGTTAGAATCGGGGACCAGATTGCATATTTATAGCATGGAAGATATTTAAAGTATAACTCTTGTAAGTATCCTCGCTACGCTTAGCAGGGTAAATTTGTAAAATGCTGTAAAATGGACGATGCTGGTGTGACTTTATGCTGTTTTAAGCATGTAAGCTCATCTTGTTTTTACATGTCCATATACCTTCAAACTTGGTGATTATTTATTTGCAGAGCGAATGTCTGCGTTACTGCCAGATGAATCAAAAGCTAAGATGAGTGGCTTGCTCTTCAGGAAGGACTTTGGTCTCAGCTACAGATTGGACTGCAAATATCTCTTTGAAGATTTCAAAGAGACTATCGATTTTCAGTTCTCCTTGGGTTTCACAGCTCTCATGAATAGGTTTTTGGGCCCGAGTGGGACCAAAGCAGCTCTGGTTGGATTTGCCAATGTGGTAAGAGTTAATTGAATTTGATAGTCTTATATAAACAGTATGAAATTTTCATTAGCACAGTGGCATGAATTTTATTTCGCTATTTAAAACTTGCTTCTGTGGTAAAACGAAAGGATGCTTATTAGATCACAGATCTATGTTCAGAGGTTTTATTTGAAAATGCAACTAATGTTTTTTTACCATTCAATAGCATTGTACCCTGTTGTACCCTATTGTGTCAATAACAGCTGTAATCAAGGTCTTATTCCTGTTAACAGATACCAACCCCCCTACCTCCTGCTGGTGTGGATAATCGGGCAGCAAAGAATGGCAATGATCAAGAGCTGGCTGTAGCAATGATGACCGGCTTGGCATCTCTCGCATCCAAAACGTCAGTTGGTGTGATGGTCATAACAGGAGTTGTAAGATCAAACTTTACTTTTTTTTCTTCAAATTTTATCGAATAACTAATAACAGATTACAATGGGATGATAGAACTGAATCTAGTGGTCAGCTTTCCAAGTGTTTCCTATGTATATGTGTTGTGTGTATATATATATATATATATATATATATATATATATATGTATATATATGATATATATATATATATATATATATATATATATATATATATATATATATATATATATATATATATATATATATCTTATGAGGGTTTGTATAGTATATTGTGATGTATATAGTATTTTGTGATGTATTGGGTGTATGGTGATATGCTGGGTGTATTGTGATATGTTAAGTATATTGTGATATATTTAGTATATTATGATACGTTGAGTATATTATGATAAATTGAGTATATTGTAATGTATCAGTATATTTTGATGCAGTGAGTATATTGTAATACATTGAATATATTGAGATGTATTGAGTATATTGTGATGTATTGAGTATATTGTGATGTATTGAGTATATTGTGATGTATTGAGTATATTGTGATGTATTGAGTATATTGTGATGTATTGAGTATATTGTGATGTATTGAGTATATTGTGATGTAATGAGTATATTGTGATGTATTGAGTATATTGTGATGTATTGAGTATATTGTGATGTATTGAGTATATTGTGATGTATTGAGTATATTGTGATGTATTGAGTATATTTTGATATATTGAGTAGATTGTGATATATTGAGCATATTGTGAATAATTGAGTTTGAGATATATTTCTATTTATATGAAGTAACAGGAAAACTTGCATTTTTGGTAGGTTGTCCAATGATTAAGTTGTTTGTAATAGTTGCAAATGATATGAGATACATAGCATTGCTATGTTTCCTCATTGCTCTGATGATTCTCGAGGTCGGACATCCGGGAATGTTGTGGTGCATGGCGACGTAACAATGCTTTTTTGACGATCTCAAACTTCAGTCAAAGGGGAAAACAAACAGTCAGTTATCATTGCAGTCAATGGGAGACAAACCTATTTTTTCTCATATTTCAACAATTACTGGACAATTTATTTTTCTTCAAATATGTTGTGTATTAGGTAATAGTTTCCAAGATATATGAGTACCATTAATTTTCGCTGACTAGCTGAGGGGTACAAGTATTCATATGAAGTATCCCATTGACTGTAATGATAAAGTTTCCCCTCCAACTTAGCAAAATTGTACTGAGCTCGTACACAGTTACGTCGACTCTGACCTCAAGAATGGACAATACTTGTGAAGAGCCTTATTGTAGTTTCATCTATAGTTAGAGCGGTCACTTTTTTTATTTCAAGCTAAAAGACATGTCAGTCAGGGGAACTGTTGAATGTATATGTACACAGGCCACAGTCATTTCCTTATAAGCCTACGGGATGAAGCTGGTAGTTTTAGTGCACTTTTTGTGTATCAAATGTTGACCAAGATTTTATACTTATTGATTAGTAAATTGACTGTTTTTTTCACACAGTGAGTTTTTTCACACAGTGAGTTTTGTGTAAAATGTCAAATTACCCTTTGTCAAAGTCTTCTGCCTTTCCCACCTTTTTACATTTTTATTTTCTTTATAAGCAGCTTTCACTAAAACAAGTGAAAATAATTTCCTGCACAAAATTATTGTCACAATTCTAAATTAGCAAAATTCATACTGATGATGAAATACATGTATAAAGATGTCAATGCTGCATTTTCTTTCAAGTCTCGACTTGTTTACAAGTCTCAGTTTTACATCTTATACATATTGTTTGATAAGAGTAAAAACCTTCCTAGATTGTTTCCAGATCAATAAGAATATCTCTAAGCAAAATTTAAGAAGGGAGAAGTTGATTTGTCATTTAAAATTAATCTTACAGAAGAATGTGTATTTAAGCTTTTGTGTAGATTTGAAGATAATTGTCAATATGTCGGTTTCATTTGTTAGATATCAGTAATCTGTAATAGAAAGTAGTTGATGTTTAATTATCTTTTATTTCCAGGTTTGGAGAGGGGTGGGCTCGAACATTTTGGCCATTCATTGTAGGGGTTTTTTAAATGTTTATTTACCTTGTATATTCAAAACTGTAAATTTGTCGGTTTTATTCGTTAGATATCAGTTATCTGTAATAGAAAGTAATTGATGCTTATTTTGTTTCCAAGTTTGAGAGGAATTGGCTGGAAAGTTCGGGACATTGTAGGGGGTCTTTGAATGTATCTTATTAGCATCTTATAATGCGCAATATTATAATTCTGTATCGTCTCATTTCGCGCCAGTCAAGAGCCCCGGCTGCCAACGAATCAGCGCACATAAACTTTGGACTTGATTGGACCAGGATAGGAAGTGAATGAACATCACGTTTTCTTGCTACTCTTCTTGAATAGTGTTCAGAGAAGCAGGCGGGGGGTGACTGTCCTGATGTCGGGACCAACTGCTTAACGTCTTCTCCGAAGGACGGTGTGCGCTATTCAACCATTGTCACTTCTTTTAACAGCTGAATGAGGAGTAGGAGTTGCAGACCAAATGCTTCCGCAGTGATGTTCGGCGTATCTGTCTGCATAGCTGTAGAAAAATTGAGTTACACCTGACCTAGCCTTGAACCCGGGACCGCCAGCATCTCAGTCGTGCGCTTTTCCAGCTACTTTTTCTCTTGATAAGATGCCAATACGATATGATACAATACGATAAATTTTTATTTGAGCTGTATATTCAAAACTAAATTTGTCGGTTTCATTCGTTACATATCAGTTATCTGTATTTGATGCTTAACTAAATATCTTTTTTTCCCAGGTTTGGAGAGGAGTAGGCTGGAAGGTTCTGGCCATTGTAGGGGGTCTCTATCTGGGCATCTATGCATATGAAAGACTGACCTGGACAAACAAGGCCAAAGAGAAGGTTTTCAAGAAGCAGTTTGTGGAGTATGCCTCTGAGAAGCTAAGGGTGTTGGTCAACTTTACCAGTTCTAATCTTAGTTATCAAATACAGCAGTAAGTTCATGTTGTGTTTGTACTGATTCCAAAGATCTGCTAGTTTTAATTCAAATGGGGCAGCCTGAACTCCTGTTATTCAAGCATGTGATACCTCTGCTATTTAGCAGATTTCTGCTATTTCAATCATTACAATTCTGCTGGCTATGTTTTTTATTTTTGTTTTTTTGCTCTGACACTATTTATAGCACTAAATAGTACCTAATAGTAGCAGCACTATTAGGTCTATTTCTTACCCCAGAAATAACAAATTTATCAAGCGTAGCCTCCACCAAGGCTGTTTGGATTCAGGCAACCCCACGCTCTGCACACTCAGGCTAGAAGCCCACAGCTTCAGCATTTGTGTCATCATCACATGTATTTCAGCTATTTTATTTATTCTTCACTTACATGCCTGGTTATTTTATTTCAAATTTCTTTCATCATTAAGAATTTTTATCCCTTGGGGCCCCTCCAACCTGACAGCCTCGGTTTTCTCAAAATCAGGGGTAATCCACACCTTCAAACCAGGGAGCCTCTTCACAGTTCAGTTGCTAGCAATAAGCTATTGTTACACCATATACATCATATATATGTATATCACAGGGGTAAGTCCACACCTTTCAACCTGAGAGCCGCTTCACACTTTACCTGCTAGCAACCAGCCATTGTTACACTGTACACAATAGGTCATTCATCTGGGGCTGAAGCCACAAACCTTCTTTGCAATAAAGTAGAACAGATTAGTCCTTGGCTGACCCTAAAAATGAATATGCATGGAGGAAATTGTGCAATACCCATGAATGATTGCTGGACCATTCTTTTCAAAGAGGGTTATTTCATCATGTAGAATTTAGTTGTTGTATGTTACAAATATTTTGGTAAGGATAGCCACTACAGCACCAAATACCGGTCTGCCTGGGATAGTGGTATTGCTTCTCCCATGTTTTATCTGGCATTGACTCACGTGTGTCCTTTCTTGCACATATTTCTTTGATCTACAATATTATTGCAAATGTTTATTACCAGTGAGGTGCAGTGGCTCCATGCTTAAAGAGTCTTGCTCATAATTTAAAGGTACCGGGTAAGATTTCTGCTGCTAGCCTTGCATTTTGTCCTTGAGCAGGACAATTAACTCTGCTTTCTCTACAATCTTGGACAAAACTGTTCAGACACTTACCGGAAAGTTTGCATGTTATTTTAAATATTTATGTACAGCTATTTTCAGCTAAACCCCAGCCTCCCCTTCCCCCACCCCCCTCACCGCTCCCCCTTTCAATGTTAAAATATTTCACTACGAAATGCAGAGACATCGAAAGCAATTATCAACATTTTCCATTTATTTCACCAACATTGAACGGGGGTGTCCCAACTAGTTTTGTCCAAGATTGTAGTCTAATCAGCTGTAAAATGAGTGCCAGCACTGCTGACGAGTTGACCTCTGATCGACTGGCATCCTGTCTAGAGGGAGTCATGTGCTCCCATTTGCTTTCCCCAAGGATACCAGGGATAAGCCTGGCTCTAGTATGGATTTAATTTAACTAACTTAGTACCAGCAGATCTGAATAAATCTAGGTAAAAGAAGTTAAAATTGTAGGCCACAATATGTTTTCCAAGTCATATACATAATGTTAAATTGTTTTCTGGATTTGATCTTTTTCAAATTTAATTAAATGTATTTAATTGGACCGCCTTTAAGAAAATGTTTCTTCCTATCTACTCGAATAAGTTTCATTTTATTTTGTTTTAAATGACAAGATTTAGTGTGCAGAAGGTGTAAGGAAAGTCTTTAAATTGGCTGAATAAAATGTGTGTAATAAATGTGGTGATTTGTGTAAAATGAATTTTTGAAAATTGAAGGAAATAATGTAATTCTTGGATGTGTTTGTTTGGTTTGTTTGTTGTACAGAGAGTTGTCAGGAACCTTCAGCAGATTAGCCCTCGAGGTTGACACCCATCAAAAGAACTTGCATTCAGAGACAGTAGACCTGGAGGCAAAGACTAAGCAGCTTGAGATCATGATTAGAGAATGCAAAACATTAAGGTATGTATATCTTTTTTTCGGGACACATTCATCCCAACCGGCCTTAGATCTGCAACTGACAAACTCTCTCGAGTTACTTTTCCTTTTAAAAAAAAAAAAAGTGGGAAACCCGAGCTTTGTGTAATGCCGGCCCACCACTGTGGAATGATCTAATTTCAGAAACAGTTCCTCCATTGATTTGTTCGAAAAAACACCTGCAGACTTTTCTCTTTGAGAAACACTTCCTGCATGTATTATTTGTGTGTAGAGTTTCGTTTTGTTTTGTAAAACAAGAGAACCTTGGGGTTCTGGGCTATTTAAACACTGGGAAAGTAAGTAAGTTAGTATAAATCACTATACTGCCACTATCTTCAATCATAACATGAATATTCCTGTGAATTGTCAGTTTTGGTTCAGATGCGATAGCATAAGGAACCTATGTAGTCATGCTGGCGTGTGTGTGTATTTATGTATGTTTGTGTGTCTGTAACAAGCTTGTAAACATGGTATCTCAAGATCCTTGAGGTGAATTTATGTCATAAATTTGGATGTGTTGTGGTCTAAAGATGATCCCTATGTTTTTAAAGCTGATGTCATGAATAATAATTAGTAGGAGGGGCTAAATGTAAAATTATGTAAACAAGCTTGTAAACATGATATCTCAAGATTATTGAGATGGATTTATGCCATATTGGAATATGGATGTGGTCTGATGTACTGTAGGTGATCCCTATTGTTTTTGGTGCTGATGTTATGAATATTAATGATAGGGCAGGAATAACTGCAACACTTAAACAAGAAACAAAATATACAAAAACTACACATTCCAGTGCGATAAATAACTAAATATGTAAGAACACAACGCTTGAAGAAATATGATCAAAATAAATTAAATGCTTTCAATCCAAAGTTCCAGTAGCACCACGAGGGATGTCTGCCTCCGGTCATTTATATTAAAGAAACAAATTGGTGAAAAAAAACCATGTTGATAACTTATTCTGTTTAAGAGTTATTGCATTTCAAAGATTTGAAAGTGTGTTGACTTTGCAGTGTAAAGTGTGATGACATAATTGCAAAGGAAAATATATTTTTCTTTTAAACTGTTAGGTACATGAGCAGATGAACACGGCATGTTCTTACAAAGTGCATTTTATGCCCATCTCTGTAGTAAAAACATGTTTTTGATAATTTAAAAACGGACAATTACTTTTTAGAGATATACATAAACGTTGGATCTGCAATTATGACATCACACTTTACATTTGCAAGGTCACTTTTCAACACACTGGTGAAATCTTTGAAATGAAGTAACTCCTTGATGGAATAAGATATTAGTATGGTTTTTGCACCAATTTCCCTCTTTAATAAACCTCTATCATATGAATGAAAGTAAAAATTCACAAAATTATTTCTTTAATGGTTGATTGATAATGCAGTCGTGACTTGATTTGTGTGACCTCTCATAAATTGGTAAGAGAAATGTGAGTTTGCTGAAAATGTTGATAGCTCTATGGTGCAGTTTGCAATGAGATAGTAATAATATATCATAGCCATTTGTCTATGAATAACATCGACAATGCCCTTTACCAAGAAATTCATCGTTCATATTATGAAAAATATGCACAGATAGGAGCGTAACACCAGATTTGTTATGACAGATGAAAAGATTCGCTATTAATTATGGCCAGGGCTTGTTAAAACAGCATTGCCTTCTAACTTGCATTGTTAGTAATGCTGACCATATCAATGTGCTCTTCATGTGTATGTATAAGACCTTGAGGTAAATTGTATGTGTTTCTCATAAATGTGTACAGAGTAAATGGTTTTAAACTGAAGGCTAATTAAATTAGTGAAACAACAGTTTGTTGCTGAATATGAATGTAAATTCAAATTAGAAGTAAAAAAAGTTTCAAAGGCTCAACCGAAGTCTCTTTAGAGTTTGTAGAGGTCCATATATTAAATTCTTCTGCCATCGCTATCCTTAAGATGAAAACAATAAGTAAATGTTTTTAGGTTGAATGAATTTCTTTTTAACCCCTTGTGGAAGCATTCAAAGGAACTAAAATTATAGCATTTGATCTGCTTATTTTCATAGAGCTCTGTACATTCGTTATTCTTGCAGTAAATACATGCCTGCTCTTTGTAACAATTTAATTCCACATGTTGTATGTGGAAGTTATCTCAAGTATATAACCCAAATTACATCAAAGCTTCTTTCCATAATGCAATTCTTTCTTCTCTTTTGAACCCCTCTGCAACAATTGCCAGTGCACCCTAAGAGTCCTTCACATTCTCCTTGCACCCTGTACAACCTTCCCAGAGCTTCCCTTGCTCCCCACAACTTAATTGCCGACTTCTTCCAGAAAAACCCTCCTGATAAAATTATCTCCTTCTTTCATCATGCTTTCCTCTACAACCATATTTAGTCCTCCTCTCCTACCCCCCTCTACTTTTTTTTTTTTACCCGTGCACCTCCTCTCTCGATCCCAGCTTTCTGACTTTTAGTTCTTGTATTTCTTTCATCTCCCCCTGTTTTCTTTCCTTCCTACCTCTAGAATGATCTAACCTCTCAGGCACATTTTGACTCTCGTTGTCTGGGTGCCGTTAAGCTTTCATCAAACAAACAAACTTTTGAAGTTTTTTTGAGATTACAGGAAAAAGGGTACTTGTTTGCTTGATAATTTGAGCCATAAAAATGAAATTGATTGGAACACATTTTTGATTATAATCTTCATGTATTTTATTAAAAGGCATTCAATGAATGTGGTGCTGTGATGCACTTTTTATAAATGTTGATCGTACTGTTATTATTGTCTCATTTTAGAAACAAGGCTGGATGGCTCGACACAGAGCTAGAGCGATACATCTCTCAGTTTGTCCCTGTCAAGTGAAAAAGCTAGCAAAGATGAATACCAGAGGAGTCCACAGGACTGAACCAATAAGAGAGAAGTTGTTATGTCCTAGATCCTGATGTGTTGGTTCAGAAGGCTTTACCCAGAGCAGCATCAACTGAAATTTTCTGCAGTATATATTTACTAAAATAGTCAATTTTTAAGGACCATAGTTTTTGGCTTGTAAAAAACTATTTAGGTTAAATCAGCAGTATTGTTTTGAACTAAGTTGCTTATTTTTTACCTCAAAACTGTATCTCCTACATTTGTGTCTTTTGTAAGATTGAGCAATTAGTGATACACAGATCTTATAAAGCACTTTTCCTCTTCATCCACATTCTTAGTAATTCACAATTTTGGGGCAAGTTATATAAAGCTGCAGCCAATGGTACACAAACTTGTACCAGTATTGTCTTCCAATCATATAGGCTGAACACCAAACAAGATGACAGGAGGTGCCGTTTTCAAAAATTTCTGGATTACTTGATGGGAGATCAAACTTACAACTTTCTTAGTGGATAGCAACTGGAACCCTAAACTTGGTCCTCAGGACCATTGTGCAATTATCAAACTAGAGCAACTGGTCTTACCAATATTTATGGCAAAAATGTTGGTGCGGTTTCATTTTGAACCTATGACACGGGACAAACCAGTTCTTTACAAAATGGTAGTCTAGTTATATTTCTGGCACTTCAGTTGTTTTACGCCACCTATATATGTGTTTTATTAACCACTTTGATGGTGATGTAATGCATATTAATGAGTAGGCGGAGCTTAATGTAAAAATCTTGGAATGTTCATATTTTAACAACCGTATGTCTGTTTTCTTTCATATTTGATATAATTATGATGTTAGCTGGTGTCATGATGTAAAAACATTGAATTGCATTATTATGTATAGTGGATGGGGCCTAATATGATTTTTCTGAAAAGAGCTTCTTAGCTAGTGTCATGATGTAAAAACGTTGAATTTCGTTATTATGTATAGTGGATGGGGCTTAATATGATTTTTCTGAAAAGAGCTTGTAAACACAGTATTTCAAAAATCTTGAAATGTTCATATTTTAACAACACATGTCTGTTTTGTTTCATATTTACTAATTATGTTAGCTGGTGTGTACATAAGTTCATGATGTCAAAATGTTGAATTTCAGTAATATGCATAGTGGGCAGAACTCAATATGAATTTGCTGAAAAGAGGTTGTAAACACGGTATCTCAAGAATGGTACACTGGATTTATGTCATATTTGGTACACAGATAGCCCATGGTCTGTTGATGTGCCCCATTGTTTATGCTGGTGATGTTATGCCTATTAATGAGTAGGCAGGTCTTACTGTACAAATCTTGAAATGTTCATACCTGTTTTGTTTCATATTTTGTATAATTATGATGTTAGCTAGTCTGTATGTGTTCATTGTATACAAACGTTGACTCATGAATATGCATAGTGGGCGGGGCTTAATATGATTTTGCAAACAAAAAGCTTGTAAACACGATATCTCAAAAACTATGAACTGGATTCACGCCATGATTGGTACACAGATAGATAGCTCATGGTCTGCAGATTGTCCCCAATGTTTTGGTGCTGATATCATGCATAATGATAAATGGGCAGGGCTAAAATTTAGAAAAAGTGATAAGTGAGCAAGTGTATGTATATTTTGCATCATATTGGGCATGATGATATTGTTAGTTATTGTATACATGCTTATGTTATCAACAGATGTCATTGATATGCATGGTAGTCATGGCTTAATGTGAAAGTGCTAACGGGTGCACCATATACTTTATCATAAACGGTGTATTGAATTTATGCCATAAGTCATATATAAATATGTTCTAATGTTGTGGTAGTGATGTCATGAATATTAATGAGTAGGCGGGGCTTACTGACAAATTCTTGAAATAGGATAAATGATAAACGGTTTTTGCATAATACTTGCTATGATAGTGTTGTTAATTATTGTACACATGCTAATGTTGTCAACAGGTTCTATTTTATTGATCAGCATGGTGGGTGTGACTTATGAATAAATATGGAACAAATATTTCATGATATGTAATGACATGACAGTTAATACAAAATTTGCAAATCAATCATATGAAAAAAGTATCGGAACCACAAAACCTTTTGGTTTTGGTTATATCATTTGACTAGCTAAATGGAAAATTTAATTTGGTAGTTAGGATTTGTGATACTGCTTGTTATTGATTTAATATCAGGCCCTTGTGGGACCACAGCAAGAAGGGACCTGCGCTTCAGTCTGACATGGGATAAGTATCCACACTGCTACAGTGTTTTTATACTAAATCCATATTTCACATACTACGACCTGCTCTCCAACTGGCTGGTAGTTGTATAAAAGAAGTACTATTCATGCACATGAAGAAAAAAAATCCTGCAATGTTATTGGATGAGAGGAGACACCTTCCTAATTTGCACCACTCAAATAATCAGATCAAATATGAAAAATATAAATAATAAATATGAAAACATCACAAAGTTTTTCTCCTTTCTCTTATTGAAGTTAATTATCAATATCTCAATTTAAGGTGTTATCTTTTAGATTTTTAAAGAATACATTGCAGTCCTTTTATTTCTCCTCTATTTCAAATATGAAAGATGTGCATGAACAGGTTTCATTGACTTAATGCTTTCCCTCAGGTACTGTACTTTGCAGGGGTCAATAGGCGTCGAGTTCCATCGCCTTATCAGCCGAAAAAGACAACTGTCCATTATCCCACAACATACTGAAAGATGTATCATCCATGAACGCTAAAGTATTATCTAGGTTTGCTCTTGCCTTCAGCCGTTTGTTCGTCATAGCTTTTTTCTTGCCTTACCTTTGTGAATTTATTTATTTGAATTCACTTTTCACAGAATGTATGTTCTTAAGAGGAACTTATAGCTCAACCATTTAATGAATTGAGTAGTTAAAGAAAATTTTACCCTCTTTCTTTAGCCAATAACTTATAAGGAAAAATACTTAAAAAGAAGAGTTGTCAAATTGATAATCATCCTGAGTAATCTGTATACACTACAGGAATTATATTTAATTTGATAGCCATTTGTGAATATGAATATTCTAATCATAGATAATTCATTATTTTAGTTACCTGCATGTTATGCAGTTGTATGCAATTCATTTCAGTGCTCTTAAATGTACTGCAGTGGTTTAATATCATTTGTCTGAATAATACCACAACTAACACCAAAAATCTTGATACAAAACCACACTAAGTTTAGTTTTTATAGTTATTAGTTGATATATTTTACTATGTTCAAAGGCTTGAACAACTTAAGGTTCAATGAAAGTACCATATGTACAAAAAGTAATGTTCTACTTAATAAGAAAATATGTTTTTTTTTTTTTAGAATTCATTGCTTGGTATTAGTGCTGTCATGACATATCGATTATCGTGATATCTCTTTTCCCACGACATGAAATATGCTTCTCGTGCCATATCGCGATACCAAAACCTAATACTCACTAAGAGATTTTCGCACACAACTAGGCTAGGCTGCTTCATACGCTACAATTCTAATGTTACGGTACTAAATCTAAAAGTTAAGCTAAGGCCATTAAAAACATGCAAAATTATCGTGAAACTTAAAAACAACTAATTGAAAATCGTGCTCCGTCACCACGCTCTGGTACGCGCTGATGTTAAGTTGGCAAAAAGAACGAATAATTGGTCCAGAATGTGCCACTCGGGCTCTCACTTCGATGATTCGTGGTCACGTTGGCTGAAGTACCAAACACATGCGTAATGAACGTAATCATGTCGTCTGCTAGATCAATTTTTTCTTGTGTTCCCCATATGGAGTAAATTGTAAATCCATGATCATATAACATTAGTGATATTAACAATTTGTGTCCTGAGTCGAGTTTTCTTAAAAAGTATCGCGATATACGATATATCGCAATATTTTTCTCCACGTTAATCGATACGTAATAGAGCCATGTTGTGACAGCACTATTTGGTTTTTATTATCTCTGTGTGCATCATGAAAACCAAAAAATTCAGACCTTAACTCAAAAAGGATTTAAAGAACTCACATTCATTGTTATTTTATCTCCACTTGCAAGATATTGTCAGTTTTTTGGTCATTGAATGTTTTAGTTCATTTTTTTGAAAAATTTGTATCGATGATAATTAAAAGAGTGAAAAAAAATGTGTTTTTTTGTAGTTGTGTCTTCACTACAAATACAATTTGGGTAGTAAAATCCAGATGTATTTATATTATTTAAATCCTATATTACTCAACAGATGTCATGTGCCTTGACGAATGTTATATCTTTTATCAAATGTAATATGGACATTTTGTTTTAACATGGTGCTTGTCGTCTGTTTGACAGAAATGTGTGTGAATGTGACATTCAAATTACTTTTCAAAAGTGATCTTGAATGAAGTTAAGACAATATTGAAACTTGGTGTGATAATGATACATGTGCTATTCTTTGTATGCCTAAAAAGGCAAACAATCTGCAAACGTTTTAGTCATTTAAAATTGTTTTTAGTCTTTTATTCCACAATTTGATGATATACTTAATTCATAGTGATCTTTGCAAGCTTTGATATTACTCAAAAAAGCTGCATAATACAGGCATGTGAGACTTCAGCTATTAAGCTGATTGCAGCTATTTTCCAAGCTAATTTCACCTATTTTCTGCATAATTGACACTACTTTGCTATTTTGATGAGAAAATTGATCAATTTCAGCATGTGAGACTTCAGCTATTTATATTTTCCTAGCAAATTTCACCTATTTTCTGCATAATTGACAATGCTTAGCCATTTTGATGAGAAAATTGATTCATTTCAGGTACTTTCATAAATCATCACTCGCATGTCTGACAATATTGCAGTTCAGGTCAATTAGATTTGAAAGTCTCAACTGCATGCAAAGGTCAATAATAGCAAGTCATGCCTGGTGTCATTAAGTTTAAACTCTGAAAAACAATGTGCAGAATTGGCAATAGCTTCCAACTTTCTTAAGTCATAGGTTAAAGTGTGGACAAGCTGTCACATACATTTAAGTTTGATTCATCTGCCAACTATATCACCAATTCTAAAAGGAAACTGGCAAACTTTGCAAAATATGTTCTCAGAAAGGGCTCCAACTATTAAATTTCACAGAAAGGCGGTTTGAGATGTGAAGAATTCCTTGCGTCCATCCTTAAATCTGTAGCAGCTAATGCAGAAGTAGAACTTTGAGTTTTGGACAGGATAGTGCAACATTGTTTTGTGGCTCTGTAAATCAAGGAGTTTAATGTTTTATTATGAAACCATGTTTTAATCATCGATTGATTGTGAATGCTGTTGGTGTTTTTGTTTCCATGATTAAGTTTAATGAAGATGGTGATACATCACCGTGACAAGAATGTGATTGTCGGTGTATGTTTCTGTGGTACTACATTGTGCAATAAACAATGCTGATAACGGGAACATATTGCATTTTTGTATTATTTTGAAGAAACTGGATCACTATGAAATAGTTTTGAAGCACATAGGTAAGAAACATCGTTCACCTTACTTTTGTCACCAACCTGACGGTTCGGGATAACTTTTCCCACTTTGTCATTTACAAACATGCCAAAGGTGTTACACCTGAGAGTGTTACACCTAAGAGTGTTACACCACACCGGTGGGTCTCCAACCAGTGCTCCACGACTTGGTAATAAAACGGCTGTGGGAGTCTTTATGTAAATACTCCAATGGAGGTCTGTTGGGACGTTATAAACCTTGGTAAACCAAGGATCGGGGCTTTTTTTAAGGAAATTTCACTGGTGTGTTAATTGATGGCAAAAATGGCATTGGTAGACAATGAATCCCTAGTACAGAAGTTGAAGTGGGGGTTCTGGGAGGTACAGATCCTCCACGATTTATATTTTGATAAGAAAATATTGCAAAAAAATGGATAAAAGTTATTTTTTTCCTCATGAAAATTGTTAGTGAATGCAAGCAGAGAATGGTGAGCCAAATAAATACACATGTACAAAAATAGCCTTGCAAAGGATAGTGCTTTCCCTCTCATTCATTTACAAATAATTATGTTTGTTGGAATTAATTGTTAGTGGTGTTCCACCAAACTGTATGAGTTTGTTTTTGAACTGGGAATTTTTTGTACCAGTAACACATGTACCAGTAACACACACACATGACAAAATGGAGTCACGTCATTGCTTGGTATTTCATTGTATTCTTCTTGCCCTACCACAAGTGAGACTTATATCTAAACATGCAGTATCCATCTCAACCAAAATAATATCATGTGACCTCGGCGAAGGTGCAGTGTCCGGGTAAAGATTTACGGAATGCATGGACCCTACAAAATTAATTGTCTTCTGGAATTTAACACGTTTGTATTTTGGAAATTTTTGCCCCGCTATCAAGCAATTCTGTGATTAAATTAAACAGGAAAATTAATGCATTTGACCCGAATTTCCAACAAATTCAGTGTCTCCTCCCGGTCCTGTACTTTTTTTTTTTTTTTTTTTGGGGAGGGGTCGCCAGCAAAGGAATTAAAATATTGCATTGTAACCAAATGACCTGCAGGGAGGCACCCTTCCCCCGCGCCTCATCTCCCTTCGCACTCGTCATAAAAACCATTGTCAGAACATTTCAAGGGTGATGAACATCCGCAACTGACTCGAAAACTTAAGAAACGAAATAAGAACAGAAGTATCTTAATGCAGTTTATTTCCCACCTTTACTATCCCAAAACATTGCTACCAGTACACCAGAAATCCCAAGAGAGGAGAGTAAAAACTGTTTCTTATGCTAAGCTATAAGATATGTATATGTATACATTAGACTTTCCTTCGTCTTCACGTATATAGTGAAAATAGGTCTACTCAAATCGTAGTCAGTGTATCTTGAAGAAAAAGCCCTGCAAAACCTATAAATCATTTAAAAATAATGAAGAAATCTGATGAACATTATATCTCTATCATATTGTAATTTAGTCCGACTTACGCATTCCAAATTAATATCAAGGTTTTTTCAATAACATATACTATACACAATAACTTCTTAGAGAAGAATTATTTCTCTATATCATTCTATATACAAAATGAAAATTAACAATTGCTATGTGGTATCTTAACAAAAGATCATGGATATTTACTACGTGTTGTGCTCAATATACAAAAAAAAATTCAACCCAACGACTGAACAAGTGACCACTCCTATGGCTGTATGGCCGATGTCGATTTGATCAAAGCAACCCAATTGCCACCAACGTTGATGTCAGCAACGGCCATACGACATTCCCCTGTCGGGCTTTTCAAGTCTAGCCCTCCATCAGACTTTTTTTTTTAGCTCGTTGAGTAATATTACGGAAACCATCGAATATAACCAACATAGGCCTATTCATAGCATTCGCATAGGGGAAATCTCATGCATGTCACATGGCTCATGAATTATTCATATTACTACATATTTGTATTAATATTTTGATAGTTCGTAATTTTATTGAAGAAAACATAGTGCATAGAATATTAGAATAGAACATCTTTGATCTCTGAAAATAGGATGACCTGCATCCATTTTATGCACACAGAGACGAGAGGTTTATCAGAAGTTTTCTGTTGCAAGACAATACTCAAATGTTCAATAGATTGAAGCACCCATTCGTCTCTGTCCCGGATCCAGTACCAAACCTCAAGGGTACCAACAACTCTAACGAGCTGGAAAATATTTTTTTTTTTTAAACTAATAGGTAATTAATATATTTCACTGTGGCCTGTCCAAGGAGTTATTATGCTCCTTTGTTTATCATTCATTCATGAAAAAGAATAGTTTCGAGTATTTCTCAGGGCCTTATAAACTGTCTTGGTTGGGACCGTCTTGACCAGGGCCTTATAAACTGTCTTGGTTGGGACCGTTTTGTCCAGGGCCTTATGAACTGTCTTGGTTGGGACCGTTTTGTCCAGGGCCTTATAAACTGTCTTGGTTGGGACCGTTTTGTCCTTGTGATATTTTACATCGTTCACACCAAATACAGTACCTTTTGTTTAAAGACAGGTTATGATATCTTCTGTATTTATATTTTCCATATTCACGAAATAAAAAACTCAACACTTTTGTATACACCATTATTCATTAAGATTTAACCT
Organism: Chiridota heheva; assembly: GCA_020152595.1. Classification (NCBI taxonomy): domain Eukaryota; kingdom Metazoa; phylum Echinodermata; class Holothuroidea; order Apodida; family Chiridotidae; genus Chiridota; species Chiridota heheva. The sequence continues at coordinate 992,855 of JAIGNY010000395.1, forward strand.
TCATTTGATTCAATATGGCGGCATTCAATTTATTCCAATTCATATTATTAGCTTAGTTAAGTAGCATTTGTTTAAATTGTTGAACAAAATGATATTACATAAAAGAATAGTTTCGTTAACGATTAATCAACTCTTCCCTTCATCCGTTTATACATTTTGAGGTTCCTATAATCGTTTTTTCTTATTCCAAAATGGACGAAGAAAGCAATTGTATATACATGGTTTGTTTGACGATATATATCCATGGGCGGATCCAGGGAGGGGAGGGTGGCTAGCTACCCCCCTTTTCCGGTCAAAATCAAAAACTTAGACAATAGTTTCATACACTTCCTCGCATATAATATTTTCTGAGCAATAAGAACTTTGTAATTGTATCTTTTAGTGTGAATTAATCAAAACCATGTAGGCGAACTGGTAAAGCATAAAGTGAACACCAATGGTTGGTATTACGTTGATGCATAGACTTTAAATAGATGTGCTATTACTTTAGTGCATCTTCTTACCCGTTTGCAAGTATGCGCGATTGTCATTAAGTACGTACATACGGCTTGTTAATCACGGCATATCGCAGAGCTAGCTAAACGTAGATATAAGCTAAGTATAGACCGAACTTGGTTTTACATTAAATCATGGACGATCCTCCCAGAAAAAAGAGGTGTTCTAAACAACAAACTTTGGATAGTTTTTTGCGGAATCAGAAGGATGTAGGACATCCTCAGCTTTCACGCAAGGACTTACATCCACGGTTATAGATAGGGGCTTAGTCTTTCAATAATTATTAAAACCTCACACCTCGGTCACCATGGGCGTAGATCAAGAGTTAAGGGGGGAGGGAGGGGGGTATACATCCCACACTTTCTGACAAATTAAGAGTTAAATATGCTTGGACATTAAACATGTTTTGAGTCATTTTGCGGTCAATTTAAAGCCTGAAATATTCAATATTCCGGAGGCTTTGCCCCTGGACTCCACCAAGGGCCCTTTACCGGACCCTTGAACCCCACGCCCAATGTCTCATGCTTCGCGTTTGGATTCCCGCTAACGCGGCAATATCTTCCCACAACTTCAAACCTCTTCATGCTCCTTCTCGCCACTCCCTTTTACAAATCCTAGATCCGCCACTGATATTTATGTAATATATATCTATGTAATATCTAATTGAAAAATATTCAGCAATCTTGTTATATGGAAATTGAGAGTCTAATGCAAGTCTGCACAAATCAGGTCCGATAACATCTAACGATAACACTAATGCATTTGCACTTGTAAACCATTATTACTACTATGCTTTAACTTGCCTTCATGAAGATTGTTCAGCATACATTTTTATGCTTTAGCAAATTGCATGACAATTACAAGCTGACCCTGTCAGGAACTACGGAATATTTGAGTTTTCACCGAGACACTTTTCTCTACAAATCTCCCATTTTATCCAGACATCCTTGGCAACTAACATCAATTCAACACACAATGATTTGGCATGCAACTGTTTTACAATGACGTAATTGACAGTGTTGTTGGGAGTTCAACTAATATGTGTATATATATATATATATATATATATATATGTATATATATATATATATATATATATATATATATATATATATATATATATATATATATATATATATATATATATATATATATATATATATATATATATATATATATATATATATATATATATATATATATATATATATATATATATATATATATATATATATATATATATATATATATATATATATATATATATATATATATATATATATATATATATATATATATATATATATATATATATTTGATTAACACTGTAACATGGCTAAAGTAGTTTCTGTATTAAAGTAGTTTTATTCTATAAAAATACTTGTAATAAAAATTATGTAAGTTAACAAAAGTTCCAAAAGGTAGGCAAGGTAAAGCATTTCCACCGTGAAACAACATCAGTCATTAAATAAAGGTGTTTAAGAAAATGATACAGTTAGGAAGTCATTACCTGTTTTATTGTCCAACTTTTGTCCTTCATGACCATTGCATTATTATTTTAGTTATTTACTAACAACTCCATCTTAATCACATGCTTCCGAATAATTACCGTTTTGAAAGCCCACACAGTTTCACTCAGAGAAGCTGCGATGTACAATTTCTTAGTACTATACAATTCAATTATACACAAGTGCACAATCAGTTATCACCTATCACATGAAAAACGTGTACTTTATGCACATACAGTATACAGATACAAACAAACTTCGCAAACAACCGGAACCGGAACCATTTACACATTTCCAGGTCTGCACAGACTGGTCAAAAACTACTTCATTCATTGCTCAAATTGTCTCAAAATCTTAAATAAAAAAATAAAAAACAGTATAGCATCACAAGACCTTTTCAAATTGGATTAATTTTGTCTCAGAAATGATCTTTTAGAATTTGATTGTGTGATCTAGAATACATATGCAAACAGAAACAATTCAAAATATTTCTAAACTTGTAATTCTATATGATACAGCCATTCTATATGATACAGCCATTCTATATGATACAGCCATATAAAATAACTTCAAGAGGGACTGAATTTCAATTACAATATACAGGGCACTAATAAGGAGTCACTATACTTCACATTCGTCTAAAATAATTAATCAACATATTAGCAATTTTTTAAATATAATCGCGAATGAAATATGTAAATTATTGGAAGTAAAATGACTAGCACCTGCCATCTCATGAGCCATCCTGCTGCATGCATTCATTGTTACACGCTATTTAGATCAATCAACATTAATTTATTTCTTGAAAATTGTTCTTTCGTCAGTATTTGAAAGAAAATGGTAATGTTTTGTTTTTTCGACTAAAGTGACACAGAAAATCAGTTTGAGGTTTGATGTAGCTACGCTACATTCATAGAGAACTCTTGCATCTCATCAGTGTCGTCGCACCCGTCTTACGTATGGCTGACGAGAATTAAAAAGCTTCATGTAATAATATCGCTCGAATTCTTCTCAGATTCACATGCCATACCTATTTGGAGGATACGACAACTGTTTGTCCCTCATTGCTGCTATGAACGACACAGACACTCCATCCTAATTTATTTAGATCAAAAAGTCACTTAATCCGTTTTATATATTTCAATAATCCGTATATATATATATTTAAAAACCTCATATTATAAGACAATTGTATTCAGCATAATTTCGATACCTTCTTTTATTTCAACAGCTATAATTTCAAATCATTGAATTCATTTATAGAATCAAAAATAATTCATTGTAGTTTTATCGAAAATATCAAACAACAGTTTGAAACTAAAATGTATTTCTTAGTTTATCTACATGAATCAAATTCATCCAAATTAAAAAAAAAACGATTCCACAAATCATATGATATAAAAAAAAATTCTACTTACGAAATAGCCGTGTAATGATCACAGGACTTAAAGACTCATTTTTAGAAACACTGACTCAAAAACAATTAAACATTATTCTATTTTTTCATAAGTATTAAGCACAGATTGCACCAGTTGAGCGTTGATATCCCATCAAACACAATAATGTTTTAAAAACATGATAATGTTTTTTTTTCTTGGTTTCGATGCGATAGCATCAGGAACCTATGCGGTCTTCATGGCGTGTGTGTGTATATGTGTATGTATGTATGTGTGTGTGTATGTGTGTATGTATGTATGCATGCACGCATGCATGTATGTATGTCTGTATGTATGTATGTACATATGAATGTGTGTGTGGGATGGTATATGTATGTTTGTATGTATGTGTGTGAGTGTATGTGACGGCCAGCTCGTAAACGCAATATCTCAAGAACGGTACCCTGAATTCCTGTCATATGTCGTACACAGATAGCCCATGGTCTGTAGATGTGTCCTATTGTTTTTGATGGTGATGTCATGCATATTAATGAGACGGCGGGGCTTAATGTGAAAATCCTGAAATGTTAATATTTTAAGAACCACTGTTTGGTTTCATATATGGTATAATTATGATGTTAGCTGGTGTGTACATGTTCATGACGTAAAAAGGCTGAATTTCAGGATTATGCGTAGTGGGCGGGGCTTAATATGATTTTACTGAAAAAAGCTTGCAAACACGGAATCTCAAGAACCGTAAACTGGATTCATGTTATATGTGGTACACAGCTAACCTATGGTCTGTAGATGTGCCCCATTATTTTTGATGATATCATGCATATTAATGATTAGGCAAGACTTAAAGTGAAAATCTTGAAATGTTCATTCTTTAACAACCACATGTCTGTTTTCTTCATGTTTGGTCTTATTATGATGTTAGCTGGTGTGCACATGTTCATGATGTAAAACGTTGAATTTGAATAATATGCGTATTAATAGACTTAATATGATTTTGCTGAAAAGAGCTTGTAAACACAGTATTTCAAGAACAATAAACTGGAGTAATGTCATATGTGGTACACAGATAGCCCATGGTCTGTAGATGTGCCCTATTGTTTGTGCCCTATTGTTTTTGATGACATGATATACATAGTGGGCGGGGCAGCGTTCACACTAGGATTAAAATTGAGAAGACGGGGGAGGGGATTTCTTTTGGAGAAATAACAGATATACCCCTCCTCTTCAATTATTTTTTTTTTTTTAGCGGGAATTTCATAATGTGTGCGGGAATCCCGCCCCTTAATGTGAAACCCTGGAGCAGGGCTTAATATGATTTTGTTGAAAAGAGCTTGTAAAGACGGTTTTTCAAGAACAGTAAACTGTGGTAAAGTGTTATATGGTACACAGATAGCCCATGGTCTGCAGATATGGCCTAATCTTTGTGGTGGTGATTTCATGCATATTAATAAATGGGCGGGTCTTAAAGTTAAAATTTTGAAAAAAGTTATAAATAAGCAACTGTATCATCCGTTTTGCGTCATATTGGGCATGATAATGTTGTTGGTTATTGTGTACATGCTTATGTTATCGACAGGTGTCTTTGATATGCATGGTGGGCGTGGCTTAACGTGGAAGTGCTAAATGACGTGAACACCATAAACGATATATCAGATTTATGCTATATGTGGTACACAGATGGGTCATGCTCTGTACGTATGTTATAATGTTTGGTAGTGATGTCATAAATGCTAATGATTGGGCGGGGCTTGCTGACAAATTCTTGAAATAGGATAAATGAGCAATCGTTTTTGCATCATACTTGCTTTGATGGTGTTGTTAATTATTTTAGAAATGCTAATGTTGTCAACATTGTTATTGATCTGCTTGGTGGATGTGGTTTATGAATAAATATTTAACAAATAATTTTTAATATGCAATTACATGACAGTTAATACAAATTTTGCAAGTCAATCAGCTTATAAAAAAGCATCGGAACCACAAAACCTTTTGGTTTTGGTTACAAATTGTGAAAACGTTTTAATAATATCACTTTGTGGTGTCATGAAAATATTTTTATAACATTTTTGTTTTCCACAAAACGTTTTCAAAAAATATTAACATAATATAATAAAAACATTTTTTTGCCTAAAATTATATGAAAAATGTTAGAATAATGTTTTTGTGACACCACATTTTGATGTTATTAAAACGTTATGATACAAAATGTTATAAAAACGTTTTGTGTTGCACACTCTTCGCTCAAAATCTTTTTAAGGACAAAGGTAAACATATATATCTGTGTGATCGATTAATATCAACGTTTGGATGTCGTCGATATGTATATTGTAAACAACTTATCCAAAGATTTAGATTTTAATCTTTCAATAAGTGGCTGATCAGCAATGATCAAATCAATCAATCAACTTTTAATTGATTTGACTGCAAATGCTAACAAAGCCTCATAAATTGCCGGAAATAGGATCCTGGGAAAATATTGGCATTTCTTTTGAGTTTTAAGTGGTATGAATTGAATGAAGTGAAGGGTGGAGACGTGTATGAACAACCAACTAAGATTCTCAGCACATCTAAGGAGATCAACATGTACATTATAGCACGCCATACTGTCAATCCTGAGATTCTGTTTTCATTTGTTTGGGAATAATTCCGACTGAGACCTCAATGCCTTACCAATCTGTTCCTTTATTTAGTTTTGCATGCCAAGAAAAGATACAATTCCCCGAAGTAGTCTGAAACGCTGCCGCTGCTTAGTTAATCACACAAGTGTAATCTAACCTTCCTTCTTGGATAGCATGCTAACCATTAATGTTGCAAAAGGTATATAAAACAATGTGTATTAATCACGAACGATATACAAATAAACAATTCGTAATTGAAATAATATAACTCGAATTACAGCTACCTTCGTGAAGCAAATAAAGACAATCAAACAATGCTGAACCCTTACAAATGTTAAAACATCTGCGCCATCTTCAGCAACACCATTCCTGCCTCAGATGAGTCCGCTGTAATTATGTTGGCCTAACTGTTATATCCCCGATCCAAGGCTACAAAAGTTTTTTTTCAAATTAACAGACAATACAGAACTTATCTTTACGGGAATATACACGATAGCTTGTTCACTTTGACTGTACATCTGGATTTACATAGGATATCGAACAGTCATAAAATGATATCCTATAAACGGATGGAAGCCGGTATTTTATTCCGATAATTCGTTTATACTAATGACCATAAAATGATCTCACCACACTATGATTTATAGATTGTTTTACCAAAATATCATACCACCAATTTCCAAAGGGAAATATCTCAAGTTGTCAACTTTATGGTTCACCCGAATCTGAAACTTCTGCCTTCATCCCTTGTCATTGTGCACGACAAATGCACAAAGACCTCTTAAAGTTTATACCATACCACATAACTCCGGGCTCCATTTTTGAACTATTAGACATTACTGCTCATACAATTTCAAATACCACCAAGAGCATGTGTTTTGATTATACGCATTTCGCTCAACTCCCAGTTTCATGCCCAACTTCACCCTACAAGCTTCAATGAAAAATGATTTAAATTGTTGGTGTTTACCTTTTTTTTAATCATTTATAACTTTTCAGGAGCATTTGGCAAATTTTCATTACCTAAGACAATAATTTTTCAGTTGTTTTTGTTGATCGTTGTTTCTTATCCTTCATTGCCAGATACACACGAATACATGATCAATTATTGTTGATATCAGTTAAAGCACTAATTTTTTGGTTTTGAAGCTATTATATGTACAGTCATGCTCATGTTTCGCAAAATATGTTTGTTTTAAGAGAATTGTTTACCATTACGATTTTAACGACACCTATTTCCTGATTGAGAGTGTAAAAGAAGACATAAATTTCATTTTCTCCATATGATCAATCGCTATTCTCTAAATTTGTCAAAAATAGAGTTTTTATGCTATTAAAATCTAAACCATTTTGTCGGTGCTTGAGTTTCCTTCCATTCTCCGATCGTTGTTAGTCTTTGCCTTGTCACTTGTCCAATCTGTTCCATGGCGCAATGGTCAAGGGCCGCACACTAGGTTACTTTTGCTCTGCGTTTTTCCATTGGTATCTTTTCTGATCTTAACAATGGTTGTCGGCAAGCGGAAACCCATATTCGGGCTGCTGTCCATCTTCATTTGATTCGCGATTTCGGAAACCTGCCGAATAGAATTAACCATCTATTGATTATTTGAAATTGAATGTGTTTTCGAAATCTAAGAACACAAAATAGTACATAGTAGTTTTATATATCAGTATCAGAGTTTAACCTTTTATAGATGAATGCCATGGCATACCGCAAAAAATCGAAAATAAAACTGTGAGTTGTCTCCGTGTACCTTTTACACGTTAATCTGACTTGCGTTTAACGTTTAGTAAACTGGTAAATGAGCCTGTGTGGAAAGCGACTACATAATAGGTACAAATGCTGAGAAGGGTGTATTTGTCAATGTGACTTCCAGAAGCTTTGCCGTAAATTTAAGACCATCAGTTGAACGTTGGTTATAGACTACTCTCCATTAATATTCTTACAATTAAACTGTTCCTTTCAAATATTGCATCAACAACAACAGCGGATCCATTAGGTGCATCTAGTGTCCGTGACCCCATTAAATTTGTCAGGAAAAAGCGGGGACCTTTTAGAATGTTGTGGAACAAAATAAACAAATTCGCAAGCAAACTTGTAAAACACGATACCAAGCAGCCAAGGTAAACTTAACCTTGGCAATTTTACAAATCCGATGCTTTGGGATATACGGTGTCAAAGTACGGTACCACCTCGACGTTTGCAATTACGTCCCTCAAGCTGCATGAGCCTTCTGGGTACCCTTTTTCATTTACTGGATCCGCCACTGCGCACATAAAATTGCTAAATTTGAAATGTGCCGAACTTTAAAAGGATGAATTACCCACTTTTACCCTATAAATTTTGAGGAAACAGAAATGTTACACTAGTCCCGATTAATTTGAGGCGATACCAGAGTTCTATTTAAAAAACAGTATTAATCGTAGGAAAGTATGGATTTGCTCAAGAAAGTTAAATAAGTGTCAATGATGCGAAGCATAATACACTATCTTTACATAATTTGAGTATCTGTTTTCGTCAATAAATTTGGATATTTTTTCATTCTAACTAGTAACCAAAGGCACCTTTATACTTATCCAAAGCTTTCCTAACAAGTTACAAAAAATATTTAATGTGTATTGAAAAGGAGAACTGTTAAAATTTTAATTTTAAAAATTGTAACGAATAACTGGACCGCAGAAGCCATATTTGGCACGATCGTTTTCATTAGCAAGTTTATATAGCAAAGCGAATAGACAGAGAGGGAGAGAGACATTCCCGGCTATGTCACATCTGTGTAATTTGCATCCTTTAAAACAGACTGAATATTTAGATATTACTTTTTTCAGTTTTGAGGTGCATAGTTTTATCAGAGCAATATAAATTGGTACATTAATACAAATAATAATTTACATAGTAATTTAAGCTCCAACATATTTCGACTCACCCATCTATCGAAAATGATTAAATAGGTAAATGTTTATTTTGTCATCTGTTTTATAAAAAGAAAAAAAGAAGCATACCATATTCACCCCGGGCCCATAATCCATTACAATGAAATACAATTACTGTTTGTACTGTTTCGTCTGTTTGGGAAATTTGATTTGCCTATTTCATTAATATGAAGAAACATGGTTATGTCAAAAAGAATCATCTCTTTGACCTAAGATACAATCAGATACATCATACAGAAAACGTACAAAATACCAATATCAGTCTACGGTATGCATGAGAAGTTATAGCAGAAATATTTATGCTTGCTCTACTGCAAGTAAAGACAACTTATAAATCAGGGCTGATGGTAAAATAAATTCTAAAACTAGCAACGAATTTGATAGATTATCAGTTCTGATTTTCATATGTATGAATTGACATTAATTAATATTTGAAAGTTTACAGATGAAAAGTGTTTATCAAAATAAAGTGTTACTCTCTTTTAATTTTACTTTGTTTGTTAATGAAAGCTATTGCAATATGTTGCCTACTTTTTCCTTCCACTTTGCAACTAGACATTTATTCTATTGACAAATGTTTGTAAAACATTTCGTTCCAGACACTGATTTTGAAAATAAGCTAACGATCATGTAGGAAATAATGCTGTCATTACAGGTATAATAATACTAAAGCCATGGGTTTTGTTCAATTTTCAACCTTTACTTTTGAACGTCTCTTAGAGCAGGGCTGCCATATTGGTCTACTACCGGCCAAATATGACAAATTTTCCCGTTTTGAGACATGTTTGCCGTAAAATTGGTTCAAAATTTGTTTAATATTTTGCTAAACTAAACTTATTTTTTCCTTACTATCACAATTATCTCATACAGCAATTATTCACATACATCTATTTTTAGCATTTGTGCTATCAGAGCGTTGAAACTCCTAATATACAGTCAAATAATATTTGTTTCCATTTGACTTTGTGACAAATTTTGTGTGAAGCGAAAACAAATATACATATATATATATATATATATATATATATATATATATATATATATATATATATATATATATATATATATAATATATATATATATATATATATATATATATATATATATATAAATATATATATATATATACATATATATATATATATATATATATATATATATATATATATATATATATATATATATATATATATATATATATATATATATATATATATATATATATATATATATATATATATATATATATATATATATATATATATATATATATATATATATATATATATATATATATATATATATATATATATATATATATATATATATATATATATATATATATATATATATATATATATATATATATATATATATATATATATATATATATATATATATATATATATATATATATATATATATATATATATATATATATATATATATATATATATATATATATATATATATATATATATATATATATATATATATATATATATATATATATATATATATATATATATATATATATATATATATATATATATATAAATTATATATATATATATATATATATATATATATATATATATATATATATATATTTATATATATATATATATATATATATATATATATATATATATATATATATATATATATATATATATATATATATATATATATATATATATATATATATATATATATATATATATATATATAAATATATATATATATATATATATATATATATATATATATATATAAATATATATATATATATATATATATATATATATATATTTATATATATATATATATATATATATATATATATATATATATATATATATATATATATATATATATATATATATATATATATATATATATATATATATATATATATATATATATATATATATATATATATATATATATATATAACTATATATATATATATATATATATATATATATATATATATATATATATATATATATATATATATATATATATATATATATATATATATATATATATATATATATATATATATATATATATATATATATATATATATATATATATATATATATATATATATATATATATATATATATATATATATATATATATATATATATATATATATATATATATATATATATATATATATATATATATATATATATATATATATATATATATATATATATATATATATATATATATATATATATATATATATATATCTCATCTTGTATTTTACATCGTTTGGTACTTCTTTCAATGATTCAGTCCATTAATTTGGCTGTTTTTTCCCCGATATGGCCAATTTTCAATGGATATTTTGCCGGTAACGTGAGGCAGACCTGGCAACCCTGTCTTAAACGAATGTTTTTTTTTTTGTTAAAGGAGCCATGTTTATGAAGATTCCGTCGCAAGTAAATAAATTTTACATTCGTTTTTATTTTAGATTTTATTGATTGATAGCATGTGACAGTCATATTTAGCAAGAATGATTTGATCATCTTTGGGAAATCATTCGTGAATAGAAGGTTTTGCCGTGAATGAAAATTATTTATTTTGACGTTGAACTTTTTGACAAGGGAAACATTCAGTTAGATACATTATGACGTAATGTCATTGTTACGATTTGATGATCACTTATCTCATTTGATGATCTTTCTTAAAAACTTTTTTATTATTTTTATTTCAGCTATAACATGTAAATTTCATCATGTGATGACGTGTTGGAGCTTCGGGTAATTCTTGTTCCATAAATAATGTAAATTTTCCGTTCAGAATAAGAATTTGGTAGTCCTGCAAGAAAATAAATTCTGCCAAATGTTTCTGCCAAAAAACTTCAACACGCAATTGTATGTTGTAAATAGCACGCAACGAAAATCATTGTAACGAATATAGTAATGGAATATGGAATAACGTATTTAAATAAAACATCAGTCTTAATATCACTCAAATATAGTATAATGTACGTATTATAGTTTCCATCAATGAATCAGTCGATGACATTGGTACAGCACCAAAATCAGGAAAAGTTTGTTTTAATGTGCTAAGCAAACAGTCAGTAGTTTCTCGCTAATAAGTAACCTTTGCACAATAAATAACCTTTCTGCAATTTTTCGAATATAAAAAGAGAAACAGTATTTCCGATGTAGCTTGCCATTTCCTTCCATTTCTAAAGACCCTCACAAGAAACAGATTTGTCTAGAAACACGTGTGGGCTTCCCCTTAAATGGAATAGCTTTATGTGTCAAGAGTAGGCATAGTTCGAGGAAAAACATAAAATATAAAAAAGTGCACTGTAGTTTAGCTAATGGTAGCCTATGGTATTAAAAGTAAGAAGTCGGAATAAAATGCAGAAAATCTGAGGTGTCTTGGAGAAAGTCGGATCATAAGTAAATCGTAAATCAGGAATGTTGCTGGCGTCATATTTGGGGAAGAGCATTATAAACCTTGACAGCTTGACATGAACTTAGAAGTCAATGTGTGTTTACATAGGGGGAAGGGGTGGGGGCAGTGGATATTCATGAATCTAGATGAATCATATTTACACCGTTTGGCATTGATCTTTGTAGTGGCGGCCTTAACATTTTGAAACTTGGTATTGAAAAACTTATTTACTCAATTGGAATCGCAATCTGCTTATTTATTAGATATTCTATTACACCGATTGTTGTCTCACTCAGCCGAGCAATTTTCTCCTTAATGTGTAGATGAAAAACCCGTCTCAAAGGCGCTAGTTCAGTGTAAGCTTTTTTCAATTTATCTATTAGCAGATTTATTACGATACATGGCAAACAATATCAACACTTTTGCTCCACAATTAAAATAAGTGTTATATTGTTTTTTTGCAATGCATTTACACTGATTTCAAGTAGTGCATCTGAATACAACATATACACCTCAAACCATAACAACATAATGTAATCATATTGTGTTGTTGCAGATGGTCAAGACCGTCAAGAGATGGACGGGTGGTTGCATCTTAGTAAACAAAAGCACAGGGAGAGGCATAAATGGGTGACTGAAAGCTGAATTGGTAAACGGTTAGACAGATGGACTTACAATGGATGGGTAGATATGTAAATACTGAAATATGTAGACCAGTTCGGTAACAAGCCAAAAAACTGGGTACTTTGAAATACCCAAAGAATTGGGTACTTTTATGTTTTACGTCATCGCATGAACCTACACATTTGACTAGCCTACACTAAACATATGAGGTTTCTCATTTTCCGCTCCGGATTGTCCAAAATTTCAATGGATATCCTGAAATTTTAGGGACTGATAGTAAATATATATTCAAAACTTTTTGCCGCTGTTTTTTTAAATTCACGTTTGCCTCTTTGAGAAAATTAATAAAACAGATTATAGGCAGTCTGTTTTGTTCATTTTCTCAAAATTGCGACGGTGAATTTCAAAAAGCAGCGGCCAAAAGTGTTTAATATCTATTTACTATCAGTCTCAAAAATTTCAGGATATCCATTGGAATTTTGGACAATCCGGAGCGGAAAATAAGAAACCTCATATGTTTAGTGTGGGCTAGTCAAATGTGTAGGCTCATGCAATGACGTAATACATAAAAGTACCTAATATTTTGGGTATTTCAAAGTACTCAATTTTTGGGTTGCTCCCGAACTGTAGACAGGCAGCTATGAATATCCATATTGTGTTTCTAGGGAGTAGGGGATCCTTACCAAAAGAAAACCTCCAAAGCGCCCTTTTTACAATCAAGAAAACATCACTCACTTCATAACGACAAAATGGTGCATAAAACATGAGGAGGGGGGTCAAACCAGTTCAAAACATGTCACCACTATCGTTCGAACAATATTTCAAAGCGAAGTAAATAGTCTTTGGTTATTTTACCATACTCCCAGCGGTCGTCTCTGAAGCCTGAACAAAATTTTAGAAATTCTTATCAACACATTCGCGTGTTTTTGCATGTTTTGTATTAGCCAGAAAATATCTATCCCATGATTTTCTAAAGCATGCACCTAAACGTCATTTACTCTATAAACTGAAATATTACTTAAGATAATCGTGATCGACATACATTTTCTGTGGTGGGAGCGGATGAGAGTCAATGCCTCTCCCTAGACAGGAAATTAGTCCATTACGGATTAACTCCCCTACAATGTTGGTTCTCATTTCACTGCTAATTCGACTGAAGAATATGAAGTAAACTGTCTTGCACAAAGACACAACGCAAGACTGGCAACTGGAGCCGACAATAAACCCCAGTATCTTTGAAATGTGAGTTTTGACCCACAATAAACTAATGCGTTTTGAAGATACAAGGTAAATTCATACGGCAATCTGAGCTATCTACATGTATTATAATTACTTACCATTAAGCTGAAATCAAAGAAAAAGAAGCATCAAATGGTCGACAATGAGAAAAGGAAAGTTTCGGAAGAACAGCAAAGCACAAGAAAGAAAGATTGAATGAATGAAAAGAAGCATGGTGTGCTTTTCGTTTTAAATTAACTGCAAATTGGTACAAATATCATTGTATTAAATTAAAAGGGTAAACGCAATTGATATGAATGTTTTAGCCATGCAAGCAGTCACACAATCCTATGTTCAACTCCTAAGCCACAACAAACGCTGTCGTGGTCTTCTTTACAAATGTAGATTCATACGGGTTTTTCTGTTTTCAGATAAGTTGCAGAATAAAGAGTGAATAATTACATATGTTTTTCTCATTCAATACACTCGGCTTAGGTTGCAAATGCTAGCACCAATATCTGTGATACATATTTTTCGAAAAAGAGACTCTTATTCGTTCTGATATAACTATATCAAACTTTTTATTATGAAAATCCTTTTGAATAAAGCCAACAACAAACGGTAATACTTATTGTATAGATTTTAAGGCAGTCTGGTTCTCTAACTGCCTAAGGTAAATGGCGACTTAAAACATATGGAAAATTAGACATATCTTAGATCTGGTAACACCATTAACAATGGAATAAGGGACATACACAATTCTCAATTACTCCAATACTCCTTATCAAATGGGATATTTTCGAGCAGATAGTAAAGAAACATCTTTGTAAATATAAGAGTTTTTAATCTTAATTTAATATTTAAAGGGAAATAAATGAATTAGAAAAAACGCATGCTCCAACCAGAGATAATTAACGGATGTTTCACTTAGTAATAAGTGTAGCTTTCAGAACCCTACTTCAAACATTTGTTTTAAATACAACTTAATACTCTAATATTCTAACATTCTACCCATCAGAACCATGCCATATAAGTGTTCCTCAATACCCCTTAAACTTGATTGTGCCAAAGACTCCTCATATTCATACTCTAATAGTGTGTCTCATGGTTAGAAATGCGTCAGCTTAATACGTGTAAAAGGAATATTCCCGTGATCACACATGTGCTATGATAGTGGAAAGATGAGGAAACATAATGGTAAGATGAGCTTCAAAATCATTTGTTCCATCCATGAAGAAATAGTAAATTGCGTGACCTCCATGATACCTTTTTGTATTTAGATTAAAATAAACTTGTTTTTGATTATCAATATTAGGTGTTATATCTTCCAATCTGGTCAGATACACATTAGCTCTTAATTTTAGATTGAAAATGTGTTATAATAGAATATACAACGGTTTTTGTGGAAAGGGATGGCGCGATGTCCTAATAATTGCTAGGAATACGGCGCCAACATAGTTTCTTTCAATAACTTCTTTCTTTCATTGTCAAATGAAATGTACATTTGTTGGTTCTTTAGTCAAGGAAGACTTACAACGTCTCGACAGAACTCGATTAGACTATTTACACCAAGACGCCCACGTCTGTTTTCACCAGTTGCGGAGCACTAGTTCGAGACGTATCGGGGGCCACCATTTGTGACCCCGTGAACATTCCCAACGTTTATGCCAGTGTTATGGTGACAGCTATAGTAGATATAGACATGTCACGGCCAGCTAAAACGTAATTCTTTGGGATCATGCTAATAACCCTAACTTAATAATAAAATATCACGGCTTCTCCATCTTTCCTAGGTTAACTTAAACGCAAATATCAATTTGTATCTCCTATCCCATATCAGAAGAATAACTGCTAACTGCTACACTTGCAGACTTGCATTTGACTAGAAGTTGTCACGAGCGAATCGCGAAAGAAGTCTGCCGGTATGATTGTAATTTACTAAGTGACAACTTATTCAATGAAATTAAAGTGTGTTTTCAGCTAACTACCAAAACTAAATGATTTTAAAGATATTTATACCAAACCATATAGCACAAATAAACTGCAGTACTTTTAGTCCAACGAATTGTATTGCATTCAAGTAACACTTGTCTTCATTTTATGTAAAGTTGCACGTTGGTATCATTTCCCTTATAGTGCTTCCTCTCTTTGTTTCCACTGGTTTTTCTCTAATTTTAATTTGATATACTTCAGAGCGTTCTCGTAAAATATTTTGTACTCTGTTACAGGTTTTGTTGGTTGCAATTTGTAGTGCCTGGTTCCGATAGAAACAAGCTTCAATATCTAATTGAGTATTACGATGAGCTATACAGTATTCGTAAAAAGAGGAGTGGAATAGTGGATAAATTCTACGCTAATTTCTAATAATCATTCTATCCCCATGCTTGGTCATATTTTTTATGGAAAATTAATGCCAAAACTATAACTGAAATATATTTTTGAATAATCTCATTTGTAGATGATAGTATATTTGATTAGTACTGTTCTCCACCACTACATGCAGTAATAGCGTGGTTATGAGTGCAGTAAAGTATGAGTGAAATACTTTCTTGAAATGTATCTATACAAGTTTTGCTTGATTTGATTTCTCTTTCGTTTTTTTTAATATTTTATTTTATCCAAATTCGTTTTGCAGTGCAGTTCTGCAAACTTGTGTGACAAAATTATGATAAAAACTATACACAGTTTTTGAAATGTCTATTCCAGAAGTGCGCCAGTTACGTTTCCAATATTAACCGGAATTAACTAGAATCACCTATATTGATATAAATGTGGTGATCCGCACAGTGTGCCGTATGAGATGGTTAATGATGAGTGTCCTAAAATAGTCAGAGAAGTATTTTTAAGATCATACAGTGAAATGACGCATCATGAAGATCCCATCATGCAGCCGTTCACCCGCTGTGATACTTTAAATTGTATGATGTAAATCCGCACCATAAAATGATACCTTTATGTTTTATGTTCATGCATTTTCCAAGAATCCAAAACTGAATGGCATAGCAAGCTGCACTAATTTGTTATTGCATATTTTTTTGCAATATGCGTAAGGCCTCGCCATTTCATTTAGTAGTATAATTAAAGTGTAACGCAATACATGCTTTGTTATGCGTGCAAACGTGCTGCATACCAACATAATCCTTTTTCAAAACAGCTGTAAATTTAAGTTGCCATTATTTCACTAAAACTGGCTTTGCATGCAAAGCTACAAAGAAATATCATTTTGATCATTTCCAGCGAATGGATATATAGTTTTGTAAAGCTGATATTGGGAGTTTTGGGGGATTCTTAAATGCATTTTTTGCTTCTTTTGAAATTAAAAACCAACTACGATGAGATGTATATCTAACCAACTAATAAATTGATACGGAAAACAAAACTTTGGAGGGTGGCTTGCTTGGTTAATATATTTGTTGTTGGCCAATGAATGTTAAAGCCAAAAGCAAAGAAGCTGGATTGTGTTCTTATGATTACGAAAAAGACCATACCGTTTTGTCTGACCACTTTCTGAAAGTAAAGAAAACAAAAAGAAACTATAGTTACCCGGATCAAAATACCATGTTTGACAGAAAGAATGACGTTTGTAGCCAATTTGATGGAAAGAAAAACTATCGCTGTGTGTATGAGTAATGACACAAAACTATATTAGTCAGACTCAAAAAGTTTATAGCTATGGAAGTCATTTCGACAGTCCGGGAGAAACCGTATTGAGTTCGTGTAGACGAAGTTTAAATGGTTATAGATAATCGAACACGCCTTTGAAATATGAAAAAGGGGTAACATTATCAGATACGCCTATGCTATGAAAAAAAAAAAAAAAAACTTCTCCAAAAACGTCATGGGTTTGATAAAACAGTAAAAGGGTGCATTCTCTATTTCGAGAAATTGAGATTAAATCGCGAGATTCATTGAAGGATTTTATTTTCATTGTTGATATCTTATTCCGTTTAGGAGTTATTGTATTTCAAAGACTGTACTAGTGTGTTGAACAATACATTTCAAAGATTGCACAAGTGTGTAGAACAACAGTGTAAAGTGTGATGGCATGAAGGCAAATCTAAAACGGTTTGTGTGTATTTCTTTGAAAATTATTTGCCTTTTTCTAAATGATTGGAAGGATTTTTATGTACTTATAAATACGGGGTAAAACATGAACTTTACTTTACTTTACTTTTGCTTTGTCCATTTTACAATGAAAGAAAAAAACGAAATGTGTTGTTTTGTTTTATAGAAATATATTAAAAATTGTCTTCAATCAGCCTTTATAACATCACATTGCATACTGCGAGGTCACACTGATGAAATCTTTATTGAAAATGTAATGTAATAACTCTAAAATGGATAAAATATCAGAATGGTCTTCACACAAATTTGTTTCTTTGATGTACATGAACATTCTCGGAAATATTCCTTTAAACTAAACCTTTTTTTGGATCTAATGAAGTTATACACTGCATCAAGATTATTGATATTTCTCCCACACTGTTCGAAAAAATTTGTGGCTGTCGAGGTTTGCGTTAGTGCGTATAATGTGAGTCTTGGTCAATGCCCACTACCCACCATTAAAAAGGGCATGCATTTTAACTGATACGATTTAATTCTATAGTGATGCATCGGACACGTATAACAACAGTCCGGCCCACGCTCCCGAATGGAAAATTTTCCGATCGGGAGATTTTGTCATCAGAACCCACAATGCAACTTTTCAAATTCAAATCGCTCTAAAGAAATACATAACGGGTGAATAGGTTTAAAGCAAAGTCAGGAAAAATGCATGCGAATTATTCCAATTTAATTGGTGTAATATAACGATACAATTATTCACTCCATATTCACCAGCGCAAATTTGACTTTCACCAGGGAATTTTACCGTAATCTTTAATAATTTTACCGTAATCTTCAAATTTCAATATTTTTTGAAGAGCAGATTTTAATATTTTGATCAACAACAAAAGCTCAAATTATAGAGAAATATT
This sequence comes from Chiridota heheva, assembly GCA_020152595.1. NCBI lineage: Eukaryota > Metazoa > Echinodermata > Holothuroidea > Apodida > Chiridotidae > Chiridota > Chiridota heheva. Next base: position 1,012,048 of record JAIGNY010000395.1, read on the forward strand.
AATTCCAATAACATTTCCAAAGTATACAACTTTAGAATTGCAGACTTTGACAAGAAAAAATAATTAACGGTCGAACTTATTAGCAACAATATAAATGATGGTCACTACGTATGACTCTCCAATCGGGAGATCTCCCGATCGGGAGCGTGGACCGGACTGTATAATACAATAACGAAGCGCGTTTCGCTTCAGTGAAGGGCCAACAACAAACTTCAGTTTTAATTAACGCTGAAAAAGTTCCTTGATAATTTGTTTTAATTAAATAGAATCTTCTTCAAAAACTTTTTATTATAAAGACATACTCTTTTGAATTTTGAAAAGGCATATTTTGACATATAGGCCAATTCTTAAGAGCAGGCAGTTAATTGTATTTGTACATTGCAATGCAGCAATCTTATGAATTCGCCAGGCATTCAATCTTGTATTGTCAAAATGGATTAAATAGATTATTAGTTCATGGAAAATGATCTCACGGGTGAATTTTTGGCAAAAATGCTGCAATCTGTAACCGCGAGCCCAGACTGTCCAAAACAGCATTGCACTCCCTGACAAATAGAATATAATTTTGTTTGAGTGCTTCCTATTGCATGGCATCATGGCTGTGTTTCTGATCTCTCTGTCTGAGAGCGAGGTTACTGATACCGATTTTCAGCCAATAAGTCATCCAGGTTTTATATATTTACCCCGCTAAGCGTAGCGGAGATATTTACGAGAGTTATACTTACCTTCCATGCTATTAATATGCAATCTGGTCACATGACCTAATTCTAACGCACTTCTAACCGACCTTACAAAACGTAGTTGCCAGCCCAGTCCTGACCTCCACATTACCTCTACTAACCCTCACTTAACATTCCACCGAGGCCTGAACGAGAGGGGAGGCGGGCGGGATGCATGGAAGGTAAGTATAACTCTCGTAAATATCCCCGCTACGCTTAGCGGGGTAAATTTACTTCTAGTTATACCTTACCTTCCATGCTACTAATATGCAATCAGATTGCAACCGAGGATAGGAAGGAAGGGAGTTCAGGTCGCAGCACAATTATTATTATTATCATTTATTTATTTATTCATTTATTTATTTATTTATATATTTTTAATTTTTTTTTAAGGCTGGTACTAAAACTCGCAGACGAACGTAACTAGTGTTTTCCAAACAGTAGCACGAATCATCTTGTTAAGGGGAACCCCACCAAAAAACGCAATTGATGTAGCTATACCTCGTACCTGATGTGCCTTAACCGAACGTTCCGTGAATAACGCGGATTTATTGTACGTGATTGCCTGAACAATCCAACGTGAAATCGTATCACGCGAGACGGCGCGATGCGGTTTTTGTAAGGACACGAATAAGGCGGTGACGTCGTGTCGAAAAGATTGCGTACGTTTGATATAGTGTTTGAGACATCGAACGGGACACCAGGCCTTGTCCTCGTGTCAGAAAACGTAGCGAGTGACGGAAGGAAAATAGATTCTGGTAAAAACTCTAACGTCTGATTCTTGGCTAAGAAGGCCGGGTCGTGCACGAGTCGAACGCCCCCCCCCCCTCCTCCCCCCTTCCCCTCCCTCCCTGATTCAAGGCGAATATGGCCCTCTTTGAGCGAAAGCGCATGAATAGTGCCTCTACGTCTAGCCGAGTCCGCGGAGAGTAAAAATCGCGTTTTGATTGTCAGTTCCTTGAGAAGACATTCTGGCAAAGGCTCAAACGGAGCCCGTGCCAATATCTCAAAAACCACCTGCATATCCCAAGGGGGAGCGAGGTTCCGAACTGAAGGTCTTTGTAAGAACATTTCTTTAATCAATCTTTTTAGAGGCTGCGTGTCGGTGACGGTCGAGCCATCTAGAAAGCCCCGGTGGATAGCTGCTATCGCTGTCCTGAACGCCTTGACTGTATTGATGGATTTATTCAGGTTGAACTGGACCAACAAAAAATCCGCTACGTCATCAAGTGGCGCCGATCTATCCTAGCACCTGTCTCGGAACATTCCGAGTCTGGAAGCATACATTCTCAAAGTGGAAGATCTCTGGCTTCGGGCTGCCATTTGGGCAGCTGCCTCCAAAAGACCCTGCGACACAAGAGATTCGCGGATAGAGGCAACACAGTTTAATGGTGTGCTCTTGGATTGTGGTGCAGTTTGCCGGAGCCCGGAATTGAGACTAACTCGTCCGTGACCGGAAGCTCGTACGGAAAACCTGCGACAAGATTAAGCAGCTGAGGGAACCACAGTTGGCCGCACCAATTGAGAGCTACCAGAAGAAACATGGAACACTGATCGTACATCATCTTGCCCAGTACTCTTGGTACCAAAGCGAACGGTGGGAAGGCGTAACCCACGATGTGGGCCCACCTAATCGTGAACGCGTCGACTTTCCAGACTCTCGAGTCGGGTGTCGGACAAATTGGTAGCTTGTGGTTGTCCACGGACGCGAAGAAATCTTTGTCCGGGAGACTGAAGATCAACCAGATCGCCTCGGCCACCCGCAGGAGGGCCCATTCTGTGAGGGCTCCTTGGAGGCGGGATAACAGATCTGCAATCGTGGTTTCTTTGCCTGGCAGGTGGACCGCATGGAGTGTGACCTTGTTCGTCATGCACCAAGACAGAAGGGACTTGGCTAGGATCCAAAGACGTCTGGATCTTGTACCTCCCTCTGTCTGTTGATAAACACCACCACCGTGGTGTTGCCGGTGCGTATGAGAACAGTCTTGTTCCGTACCCGTGTTAGGAAATTAACAAGAGCCCGACGTACTGCCTCTAGTTTCAACAGCTTGATGTGCCGATTGCACCAAGAGTCCATCCAAAATCCCGCGACTTGCAACCACGCTAAATGCGCTCCCCATCCAGTCAAAGACGCATCGGTCGCCACTAATACTGAAGGTATGACGTGTGACAAGTGAGAATGGACGCACCACCACCAAGTGTGGGAGACCACCGCCTGCGTACGTGAGACGAGGACACTGAGGTCTCTCCTGGATGGTATAAAATAATCCAGTAGATGAAATTGTAGATCCCGCATGTAAAATCTGCACATGGGGACTACATCTACTTGGCTGGCTAGGTATCCCAAGAATACCAGACATGCTCTTGCCGGCGAAGCCGGTAGCGAGAGAACGACGTCGGCTCCCGCCCTCACGCTTAGGATCCGCTCCTCCATTGGTCGTATACGACCTTAAATAAAATCCAGGGCTGCTTCCAGAAAATCGGGAGTCTGAGACGGAACTAGGTTGGACTTGGCGAGGCTCATCACCCACCTTAAGTCCTGTGCCACTCTTATGACCACGTTCGTGTGTTCTGCGACGGTGGCTGCGTCTACTTCGACGATCAGCCAGTCGTCTAGGTACATACAGATTATGATGCCTTTCCTTCGTAGGAAGGCCGCTAGAACTCTCGCTATCCAGGTGAAGACCCCGGGGGCATTCGATTACCCGAAGGGTACAACCCTGAATGTGTACGTAACTCCCTCGAATTGGAACGACAGAAAACGCCTGTGTTCCTCGAGCATCGGCACATGGAGATATGCGTCTGCGGAGTCGACGGAGGTGGCCCACAGGCCCCTCGTCAACTGATGGAGGATGGAGTAAAGAGTCTTCATCTTGAACTTCAACGGACGAATGAACCTGTTGAGTGGTCTTAGATTGATTATCGCGCGCCACTTCTTCCCCTTCTTGGGGGTGTGGACATTACGAGGTTCCTGGGAGGATTCGAAATGGGGGTAATGGCGGTCTTCGCCAGCAGCTCCCAGATTTCTGTCCTCAACAACTCTGCGTGGTCACTCAGACGAGGCGTGGGGGTGGAGCAAAAGACCCATCTGGGGCGGGGGAGCCGTGAAGTCTAGACGGTACCTGCCGAATGGTTTGTAGCACCCATTTCTTTGTGGTGACTCTCTCCCATGCCTCTTCAAATATTCCCAAACGCCCCCCGACTGGAACGCCGTTCAACGGGAGCATCAGGGGTGGGTCAAAAATGCTGTCCCTTGCCCTTTCCCTCCCTCGGGAGGAGGTACTCGCTCTAGGTGCAGAGGGGAAGGAGCGTTGATCGGTCCCTGCCACGTTCACTCTACCGGTCCACGAAGTGGACCCCTGGCGAAAGGAAGAAGCTGTATATGGCCCTGTGACTGTGTTACGGCGACGACGGGTCCGTCGATGTTTAGACACACCTCGGCCCCGTACGGGGGTTGAAGGACGGCGACGTTCGGGAAGAGAAGAAAAAGACTTCGTCTTCGCTAAAGGCTTCGCTGGACCGCAGGGTTAAGAAATTTCTTAGCCCTGACCACGGAGCTCAACACCGCTGCGGTGCCGCTCGCCGGCTGGCGGAGGAGTTGCCACACCACACTCCGTCCGGGATCAGGGGGGTGTATATGAGCGCCTGATAGGCAGCTGGTTGGACACGCGTGGCCTTATCAACTTCTTTGTTGTAGGCTGTCCAGTCCCTGTCCGAGGTCCTAGCCCAATGCCGAACCCTGGACACCAGGAAGGCATCAATGTGAAATTGCCTAATCGTTGGCTTAGCATCTCTCGGAGCTGAGCTGAGCAATCTACGCTGAGACTGTGGACCAGCCTTTACGAGAGTTGCTTCTGTAATATCCCGCTTGATTTCCCGTTCTAGCAGTCTAGGAAGTCCATAAGCTGGGCAATCCGCTCCCCTTGTTAAAGGGATTCAACTGAGGGAGAAGGCGGGAAGAGGACCTTGTCCGGTAGGATACGGGGGTCTTATCTAGTGCGGTCTGCATCGTTGATGCGGCACTAGGAACAGATTGAACCGGGGCGGCGGGAGATATCCCCCATTCTGGGGGGTGGTCCCGCGCCGTGGACGTGTCTGGAGGTTCCACCGGGGGTCCAAGACGTCCAACAAATCAATGTCGAGGGCATACTCCTCCGACATCCCCTCACGATCAAGGGGATGCCATTCCGCGGCAGTGGCAGCTGCCGAGGTGGGGGCGAGGAGCAGGAGGCGGTAGCCTGCTCCAGCGCATGGGATATTAAAATCTCAAGTGTTTTCTTTAGTGTGTCCTGGAAGGTGGGATCCTCGAGGGGGTTTCCCCTGCGTCGCTTCCTACGCCTCCGCCTGGGTTCAGGGGAGGATGAGGAAGAGAAAGAGGAGGAAGAGGACTGATGACGTCGACTCTGTTTCCCCTTGTATGCACTGTCTCGATTCCTCTCTCCTCCGGGTTCTCCCTCGTTCAGGAGACCTCACCGAGGGGACGGGAAAGTAAGGTTTTCGCGTTTGGCACCACCGAGGTACGTGTTAGCGTACGCCTACTCAGCTGTGGGGGCCCGTCGTCGGGTGTTCTGCTGAGAGTGAGCGGCGGCCCCGCCTTCCGGGCGGGAGCGGCTGCGTTTTGAGCTTGAGCCACTACACGCGTAACACGAGAGACGGATGTCACCGGAGCGTAATTTAAAGAAGCGTTTGCATGCTATGCACCGCGGGACATCTTAGGTGTGTAACGCACCGATACTCGGGGACCTGTTCTCCGTGTCCATGATACTGGTTAAAATATTTGCGGAACTGTAACGTTCAACGTGGACAATCCTATTAATGGCCTTCACACGGCCGTGGAACTGCGTAGCTAATGGCTACGGAACGAAGAAGAAAATAGCTCTCGTGGTGCTATACTTCTTGCGAAGATTGTGACTTGTCACCTGACCACGTAGCTTCCTAGCTAGTGGGTGTATTTCTGGGTTAATCGTACGGTGTACGTTATCCCGTTAGAAAAGTATGGAGCCGCACGGACACGTTCACCGGAGCCGTATGGAACCGTCCGACGGAGCCGTAAACACGGACCGTGGAGCCGTCCAATGGACCCGTGAACACGGGTCGTGAAGCCGTATGGATGCGATCACCAGAGCCGTACGGACCAGAAAGGATCCCTTAAATCACTTGTGACTCACGTATAACCTCTTTGGGCGGCGCCTTTACGTGGCCCTACCGGTCCCTATCGTGGAACCGTGGACCACAGCGATGTACAAAGGGTTTACTCACTAAAAATCGGCGCCGCGCACAACTCAGTAATCTTATCGAGAAGAGGGCGCTTCTTTATAGTGGTTTATTCTAAATGAAGTCTTCTTTAGGACGCCACTTAGCTTATCAATATATAAATTCAGGTAACTTACGTCTGATAGACCGCACCCGTGGCTCTGCCGACTCAGTAATATATCAAGTCAGAGGCCTCCAGGGGGTTACTCAGGAAAAAAATAGCACAGCAAACTACAAACACAGGCCTTCACGACTCAGTAATCTTATCGAGAAGGTGGCCATGGCGTAAGTAGAAACTCTGAGACTAATTGATTTATATCGCTTCTTGGCGTTTATTTTCTAAAAAATAAAGAATGCATACATATACGAATACACCAAGACGCCCTAAGGGGCATGTACCTACGACCCTTCGATCACGTATAGAGAGAGGCAAGCCACAGCATTTTAGTACATACAAAAAGTATAAACAAATAAAAATGTCTCTATCTGAAAGAATGTTAGAACCCGAGAAAAAGCATCAAACCTAAATTCTTTATTAGCATATGGGTAGCGTGGAAAACACAAACCACTGAGTAACTTTGCGTCTGTGGAGATAACAAGAAAAAGATTAGATCTCCTGTAAAGAGGACGTCGGGGAGACCCCTTCAAGGTCTCTCCAACGCCCCAAAATTTAAGCTTGAAAATTTAAAACTTTGTCTCAACTTTATGCGAGAAAAACGAAAACACGATATACACTGGTAACGTTAATTTTAATATAAACTCTCTTGTAACAAATGTAGCTCCTTGGAGCTGCAAGAAGCCGACTTCTCAAACACTCCGTGGTGAAGTCGACCCAATACGCATGCACCAACATCGATTGAAGAAATTGGCCCAATGCATATGAGAACCTGTAATGAAGATATCCTAACATGTCAATACAATGCATAGTATAACGCTAGGCGCTACTCGTGAAAGGGCGGGACCGGAGGGTAAAAAACACTTAAAGCCAGGGGTAAGAGAGGCATACTTGGTGCTCTAGGGCCAAAAAACACCCGCCACGAGAGTGGGACACTTTCGAACTAACCACCCGCTTTGTACGGATGGAGACAAAAACACTCTATCCTAAGTGTAGGCTACACGGGAAAGTCCTGTGAGTCGGACCGAATAAAACCCGGGCCCATGGTCACCTCGTCTTACCCAAGAAGACTTGAACAGGCGAACCGGATAAGATAGAGCAGCGGAAAAACCTGCCTGGTAGAAGCTGCAAAGAAGAAAAATGTTAGAAAGAGGTTAAATTAACAAAAGAAAAATTGACCAGTTCCAGCGATGTTCTTACAAACAGCGCGCTGAAAAGAGTGAGAGTTAGTAGGGGTAACATGGAGGTCAGGACTGGGCTGGTAGCTACGTTTTTAAGGTCGGTTAAAAGTGCGTTAGAATCAGGTCATGTGACCAGATTGCATATTAATATCATGGAAGGTAAGGTATAAGTAGAAGTAAATTCAATCCATTTCAGTAACAGTGCAGGAATGACTGTCTGGTGAAAGAAATGAGAGTAACAACAGGCAATAGTAGAAAATTGGAATTCATATTTTTGGCAATGCTCTAATGTATGAAGTAATGATAATGTCATGAACTGGGTTCTCCATTGATTAAATCGTGTGATCTCCACAAGTTATCCTCGATTGCTTTTTTTCTTCAAATAGGATGCAAACGTATTGTTAATTATATAATTTTGTGATGTTTTTATTGTTTAAAAGATTTACATTTCCTATTTACAATGTTGACTTCCATAGACAGTGATGATGCATATTCTGAACAACCAATGCCAAATATGTCCACAAACGATTCTCACAAAAATCAAATTCGAAACAAATTCCATTATCTCTGTAATAATTGCATTTAATTTATTACAAGTTCGATCCCGAATCCGTCAAAAAAGGCAACAGTCCCATCAAAAGAGTGAACTTTTAATTGACCAAATAACCGCTAATTGAAAACACCCACGCGCGTCAAAAGCCACAAGGCTGAACTTCTATTTTAGTTTGTACGTAGCTTTGATGAGAAAAAAGAAATTTTGAAAAAAAGACAACTCTGTTGCTTAAACCAGCAAGGGTTTTCCGTGTCCCAAAGCACAAGTGACTGGTTAACAATAGAACTGGACAATATGGAACGCGAACAAATACACACAAAAATTGAAATAATCTCTAAACTTTCTTTGAGGGCAACGAAACGAAATGGATTAATTAAAAAACGTTTTTGAAAATTATTACATACACAACAAACGAGACGTGGATATTAATTTATCTTTGCACTTTTTGTCACTTTAATTAGTTAGTTAATTCTTATAATAGGTTTATTTTTACCAAAAATATCTTGGCATCGTTTCTCTGAAATACCTTCTTGATATTTACTGTTCTATTGCAGTCTATGAGGCCAGATTGAAAGTAGACACCAAAACTGTCACTTTTCTTCACACTCGACATGAATTCAACTTTGTGATTAACAAAGCACATGCCATTGACCCTCATGTGATAGACAGCTTTATTTGATATTGCATATTGAATGACAAACCTACCAGTCTACGTTTATCACATCTTTCTAATGTAAGTGAGTCGCACGCCCGACCTCTGGTCAACAATATTTCGAAACTGCTAAAGCTAACTGCGTGCATATTTCTTTGAATTTCCATAAGTAATATGTTTATACTGATTCTTGAGTGCTCCTTTGCCCATCCTCTTCAATTGTAATAACAAAATCCCAGATAAAGTTAGCAGTAAGCTATATTGAGTTTTTATCGATAGCTAATCTCTACAGATTGCTGTTCTTGAAATGGTTGTGTAATATACGTTATGCAAATATTTCTTTGAATCAATCAGACTATACTGTTTTGCTGATTCCAAAATTTTCTTCTCTTTCTTTTGTACTGTTAGGTGATTAACCAACACGACAAAATATGATTTGATTTCATCGAAATGAAAATGAAGAGAAAAGATGTAGAGAAATTTTGAAAATTTTGGAATTCCTACCTCATACATTTCAGTACTTACGCCCGTGGTATTTTGGTATTTGCATTCTTTATAGTACCGCCTCTTTTTAAGGAAGTAGAGAACAACGACATCACACATTACTGTAGCCTGCGAAATAAAATGAATAAACCAAGAGATAATTTCTAAAAGATTTGTTACATTATTTTACTATTTTGATGACAGTGTTTTGAAGTTTGTTAAGCTTAGCCAGAGTCGCAAGATAATTTCACCGCAACCCAAACCCAAACGCCAGTGGTTTTCACTCAATGAGTTTTTGTTATGGCTAGTTACCAGTATGTTAACCTTTATCTTTATTTACTAGAAAGTCAACTTCTACTAACTAATATGCATAATAAACAGCAATAGTACCAAACCAATAAAAAACACTCATACTAAGTAAACTGCGTTAGGAAAGCACTTTTCTGCTTATATTAGCCCAATATATAGCGCTTATACTAACCAATGCATAGCGTTTAAACTAACCAATGAATAATGTTCACACTAACCAACGAATAACACCCACACAAATCAATGAATAGCGCCCGTACTAATCAATGCAAAACACCCGTTCTAACAAACGGAAAGTACTCAATCTAACCAGTGAGTGTACTGATACTAACCAATAAATATCACTCATGCTAGCCACGGAATAACAATTGTATCATCTTTTAACTTCATGCTCGTACTAACCAGATAATTGCACTCATATTTTCCGATGAATGATAATCATCATAAGTAATTAATAGCAAACCAATGAATAAATACTCGAACTAGCCAATGAATAGTACTCATACCAACCATTGAATAGCATTCATAATAGCCAATGAATAGTAGGGCCATTCTCTGTTACGTTACGTGTGTGACCAGCCAGACAATGGCCCAGAGCATCTCTGATCCCGGGGGTACACTGGGGTCATTCTATGTCAAGTTACGTGTGTGACCAGCCAGAGAATGGCCCAGTAGTCGTACTAACCAATAAATGATATTTATACTAGCAAATTAATACTACTCATACTAACCTATAAATAATCTGAGTACTAACCATTTAATAGTATTTATACTTACCAATGAAAGAAGTGCCACACCAGAGGCAATGTTCAACATTAATGGTACAACGTCAAACTTTCCTGCTTCACCAAATATTTCTATCTGAAAGAGTATACCATAGGCTTTCGTTAGGTCTCGATATTCTGTCCCATTTTGTCTGTAAAATTTTGAGTACCTGAAACAAACAATTCAATATTATAACAAAATGTATCGCTCTTTAATTATTCGATCGAAATAACATATACATGTTTATGCTTGGAAGTAAGTGGTAAATACATTGATACTAATAATGTTTATGCTTGGAAGTGAGTGGTAAGTACATTTAGTCAATAAACCTAGCTCATATACTAATAATGTTTTTGAATTGCACATGTTGAACTTGAACAGTTGATGAAATGCGAATGTTAATGAATAAAAAAGGACATTCCTAGATAAGATACCACCCTACCATCTATAATTGAAACATAGATAACATTATAGATATCATTTTTGATTATCGAAGCTTCTGTTTTTGACTTTTGCTTTTAATTTCTGTGATTCCCGTATTATTCATTATTCAGAATATCTTTATATACATTTTGCAGTATACTACAATATACTCTTTATTACATTTTCCAGTATACTACAATATACTCTTTATTACATTTTCCAGTATACTACAATATACTCTATGTTACATTTTCCAGTATACTACAATATACTCTATATTACATTTTCCAGTATACTACAATATACTCTTTATTACATTTTGCAGTATACTACAATATACTTTTAATTACAATTTCCAGTATACTACAATATACACTTTATTACATTTTCCAGTATACTGCAATATACTCAATATACTACAATACACTCTTTATTACATTTTGCAGTATACTACAATATACTTTTTATTACATTTTCCAGTATACTACAATATACTATTTATTACATTTTTCAATATACTACAATAACCTCTTTATTACATTTAAATCAGCGATTTTCTTTTCTATATGAACATCTCTTTTTAAGTTTTGCCAAAATAAAGGAAGGTGTAGTTCTTGGAATCTTGAACCACAGTCTAATTTTCCAACAGTATTCACATTTTGGGAATACTTTAAGACTGACCGAAAAAACGAGAGGTCAGTCGTTCACAACGGTGGTAGAAGGTAGAAGTTTTTAGGTGGACCGTAGTCGATCATGGGACAGAGGTGAAAGGTACCCCTCTTTAAGTCTTTAAGGCGATGGTTGAAAATAATTAACTTCCCTGTCTACCTTCGCTACCCCCCCCCCCCTCTCCCCTCCCCTTGCACAACACACATATGATCTAATGAATTGGTCTAATGGTGTACATGTTGTTTTTTCTGTTAAAAATGTCATGCTTGTATTAGATGTTGTATAGACATAGTTCGTTGCACAGAATGATTTAAGTATTTGTTTTACAGAACCCTTACTACGTCTGTATGTAATGGTATAAAACATGATGCTTCTGATACTTTTTGAATAAATGTACAAACTCTGGTGGTTGTTTTCTAGTTCTCTTGTAAATCTTCACAGAGAATACATCAAATTTGAAGAATGGGGGTACATTTTCTCACAAGATTTTAATTTGTTTAAACGTGATGGGAAAGCGATTTATATAATTCATATGTATTTGGTATAATTTTGTATAATTCATACTTAGTTTTCTTTAGGCATACAACATTTGTTTTATTAAAAGGAATATATTCATTTTATTGGTTGTTTATATCAAAAAAAGGTATTCAAACAGAAAAATCTTGTAATGTTTTAGATAATTGTAAGTTGTATTTATCTGACATTTGGCACTATCACGGAATTGAACAGAGAAATATTTACCTGAAATTAAAACCTTTGCCTCCGTCTGATCTGATAAAGCTATATCGAGGTAAACATTTATTCCTATGAAGATCCAAATTGCATTGCCAATCAATATTGACTATGATAACTCCACCCTACAAATATAAAGGGAAAAATTCATACAAATATATCCATCAATCTGCTATTATACATCATAACCTGCGAAAGTGTATACACTCTCGAAACTACCAGACTGTCAGAGGTATAGCCAGAGCCTAGGTTATCATATCTACAATATATTCACAAGTGTCTAGAATGTGATTTGAGCCCATTCCAAATTGCCGAGCTTGCATATCATGTTGAATTTAAAAAGTTTGTGTTCAAATGCTTAGCAGCCACTTGAAGAAAAGATGACAATATTAATCTTTTGCCCTGGGTGTATGCATGTGTAGCGCCTACTGGTTGCACTTTTAAATGCTCTCACAGTTTCTCACTGTTTTTGTATGTATTCTTAGACTTTCTGTTTTTCAACTTCTACCAACTTCATTTGATTCAAGTCAGGATTACTTAAGACTAATTATTTCACATTTTCATGTGAAGATTTTGGAGATATTTTGGTGGTAAATGTTTCCATCTTCATTACCAAGGAACTTTAGGAAGCCTAAAGCTTAGGCCCTTTTTCAGAACATTGCATGTCTGAGGGATTGCCCAACCTTCTATTTTATTAATCTAGTCTCAGCTGCCTAAAATTGTTCTCACTCATGACAATTGTTAATTTCTCAACTTGCTACCTAATCCTATTGTTGGTGATTATAGCTATGCCTAATCTATCCTAGTCTATTAAGAAGTTTTTACAATTGAGACCTACTGTTACTCAGAGACTTGATAAGAATGTTTGCTCTTCACTTAGGAAATTGGGGATCTGCTCGGGTAATCCAACAAAAAGAGGATATCGTGCTTTCTCCAAGAAGCAATCTCCCATATCTCGTATTGTGACTAACAGAGCACAAAGACTCTTTAGCACAGTTGGTGCTGCAAACCACTAAAACCTTATAAAGATTCCCTCTGTTTCTAACAACGCATTTGCATTAAACGTTCAATTTTCTGTATGGAATGCCAATTTTGTGAAAAATAAAGTGCCTTCTGTTTGTGACTATGTTGTGTTAAGAAAATTGACATATTTGCTATAACTGAAACCTGGTTTACTGGTGATTTTTGTGATTCCCATGCCACTGCAGACATATGTAATACTCTGCTTGATCATGCCCTCTACAATATACCTAGATTGTCAAAAGGTGAGGGAGGTGTTTGTATTATACTACGTAAAGGTTTTAATGCGATGCAAAACTGTCACGAATCTTTCAAATCATTCGAAATCATTGACCTAACCATCTGTTCAAATGGTGTTTCCATTAGACTTGTTGTTATTTATCGCCCACCACCAAACAAAAAGAACAAGGTAAATTCTGCCATATCTATGTGTGAATGCTTCACATTTCTTGAAATCCTGACAACATGTCATGGTCACCTGCTTATAGCATGAGATTTTAATTTTCACGTTGATGATTGTGAAAACCGTGATGCTATAGCTTTTTTAGATCTACTGAATTCTGCTGGTCTGCAGCAGCACATTAACGCTGTTACGCATCGCAAGGGACATACCCTTGATCTTATTATTACACATAAGGATGATCGTCTGCTTTCAATTGTTAATATCAACTTTGAACTTCCATCTGACCATGCTGTCTTATCTTGTCACATTGGGCTTAAACGGCCTCCTCTAACCAAGCGAATAATTCACTACCGTGACTAAAAAAACATTGTACTTGATAATCTCAAGCGTGACATCCAATCGTCGTTTCTGTACACGGATCCCTCATCAAATGCTGAAGAATTAACCTTACAATATGAACACGTCTTAAAAATCCCATTAATAAGCATGCACATGAGAAGTCCTAATAAGCATGCACATGCTGACATGAGAAGTCCTGATCAGTCACTTTACGACCTCATGGCCCTTGGTTTTCTGATTCATTGCATGAAACTAAGCTACAGCGAAGACGTACTGAACGAAAATGGAAGAAAATCCGTCTAGAAGTACATCGGCAAATTCTTGAAGCTAAAACTTCTGAGTACTGTGAACTTCTTGACTCGGCCAAATGTGACTATCACTCTACACAAATTGCAACCTGCGATCAGCGTCAATTGTTTAAATTTGTTGATTTCATAAGCGTTGCTAAGTCCAACTCTTTATCCTAGCCATGACTGCCCACAAAAGTTAGCAGGCTTTGGAGACTTCTTTGAAAACAAAATTATTTTGCTTCGTTCTCAACCGGATAATGTGACACCCCCATCAATTCCTGTGGGCACAAAGCCATATATCACTAGCACATGCTCACAATCTCTTGATACATTTTGTAAACTGAGTGATGCTGATGTACCTAAAATGATCCTGCAGATGCCAAACAAATCATGTTCAATTGATCCCTCACCAACTTGGATCCTGAAGGATTGTCGTGACGAGCTATTGCCAGTTTTGTCAAAGATTGTAAACATGTTACTGAGTTCTGGCACTTTCCCCATCAACCTTGAAATCTTCCATTGTCACTTCTACCATTAAAAAATCGTCCCTGGACACAGAAATTCTCCAAAGCTATTGTCCCATTTCCAACTTAAATTTGTTTGGAAAATTGATAGAAAAGGCTGTTTCTTTGCAACTACAAGACTACTTGTGTGCCAACTCACTACAAAACTCCCTCCAATCTGCCTACCGCAAGAATTACTCAACATAAACTGCCCTGTTACGCATTTACAATGATCTTCTCCTTGCTACTGATGACCACAAAGAGTCACTTCCTGCTCTCCTCGACCTTAGTGCAGCATTTGACACTATTGACCATCAAATTCTGTTTAATAGGCTGCATACTGTGTACGGTTTGGATGGAATCACTTTCAATTGGATGAAATCATATTTTGCAAACCACTCGCAGGTTGTAACCATTAAAGATAAAAACTCTTCGCCCCGGTATCTCGACTATGGAGTGCCTCAAGGATCAGTAGTCGGACCACCTGTTTTTACATACTGTACTTCCCCTATGGAAAGCATTATCACATCTCATGGCCTGCATTGGATGATTTATGCATATGATACACAGGTTTATGTGTCAATGATTAAAAACGAAAAAGACCAGAGTATTGCAAAACTTGAATCGTGTGTAGAGGAAATCAAAACATGGTGTGCAGACAACAAACTTATTCTTAGTGATAGTAAAACTGGAGTAATTCATATTTCGTCACGTTTTCTAAGCACTACTCCACTTTCCTCTGTTATGATTGGTAATTCATGTATATCTCCTGTTTCCTGTGTTAAAGACCTGGGTGTTTTTTTTTTTTTTATGATAAGCTTACACTGTTGCCACATGTAAATAATATATGCCGCTCCACTTCACTTGCCATCAGAGAAATTAGTCAAATTCGTAAATATCTTGATCAAAAGTCGACTGAGACACTTATTCACGCATTTGTATCATCCAGTCTTGATTGTTGCAACTGTATCTTATTTGGACTTCCTTCTTAACAAATCTCAAAGCTTCAGCGCATTCAAAACACTGCTGCCAGATTAGTTACTC